>OZ018391.1:70531482-70689665 GCA_963969525.1 Ontholestes murinus
AATATAAAAATGTAAAGTGGAAGAGAGAAGTAATAACAGATGGCTATAAAATCATGACTGAAAAATTGAAGACAAAATATTTCAGACTTAACTCTAAAGAAGAAAAACAGGCTATAGACTTAGGACTATAACCAGAAGATAGAAAATAAGAAACAGAATAGGATACACTACCGACTGAAGACAAAAATGAATAAAGAGAAAATAGAAAGTAGAAGACTAAAAACAGAAAATAAAGAGCAGTAGAGAGATACCTCTAGATTGAAAACAAAAAACAAGAGAATTAAAGACATACAGCAGAATACAATGACTACAGACTGAAAACTGAAAAGATAATTCAAAAAGAAGAAAACAGAAAGCAGATGCTAAATACATAAGAAAAATAGCTAACCAATTTATTATTACAATTAGAAAGTGTTAAAAATACATTATTTTTAATATAATCTGTAATTTACAAGAATTTTTACAAAGTAATTATTTTTTACAAAGTTTTTCAGAAAAGAATAAAATTTAATTTTTTTAGTACAAGTTTTGAGCTTTGTTCCTGATTCTATATGAGATTTTGCCAATTATTTTAATTGATTAAAGTTAAATTAGTATATTACATTATTTCTATTAATTGTTAAAGCAGAATTTATTTTACATAATTTGACATAAACAAATGAAAGCTGATACAAAAAGACCAAGAACAAAGAATACAAGATTAAAGAGATAAGACCTTACTGAAGGCCAAGGACAGAAGATATAATGTAAAAAAAACAGAAGAATATAAAGAGTATAGAGAGTAGAAGGCAGAAGACTATAGAATGAAAGCAGGGCAAAGAAGAAAAATATAGAAGGCGAAATGTATAAACTAGAAGACAGGGCATGAAAAGTAAAGAAAAGAAGGCTATAGAGTAAAGTATAAACACTGTAAATCACAAGACAAACTTTAAAGATTGAAACAGAAGAATTTTAGGCTGAATACTAAACGCAGAAGACAAGAAACGGATTAAAGGCAAAAGGCATTAAACAAAAACTAAGAATTGAAAAATTGAAGACAGAATATTTTAGAATGAACTCTAAAGAAAAAAGGCCATAGACTAAAGACAAAAGCAGGAGACGAACACTAATGGCTGAACATAAAAAACATTAAACAAAAAGTAGAAAGTACGAGGGTGGATCAAATATAAACCGGATTTCTTTAATTTATCTGCCTATTCATGTAATGCGGCTCCGCTTAAAGTGTTGGAGTTGATTGTCAAGAAATGATGCCGATTTGGTTTAATAATGCTTATAGCACCATGTCTGAGCACTAGGTTAACACGTCTGTTGAGCATCAAATCATCATTAAATTTTTGGCGCGGAAAGGCGTAAAACCTTCCGAAATTTTTCTTCGACTGGGTGCAAAGTTTGCTGATAATACGCTTTTAAAAATTCAACTCTACGAATGACATAAAAAAATAATTAAATTGGTCGCACAAATGTCAGTCATGCACACAAAAGGGTTCTTGTAACTGTTTCTTTGAATAGAAAAGGCCTACTGCTTGTTTTATTTTTCAAGAGCGACGCATCGCAACGTAGAACCAATGCTAAATATTATTGCAAGCTCCTTGATAAAACCAAACTAGCGTATCCACAGAAAATGTGAGCTATGCGAATTCTGATTCAAATCTCAATTGAAGAGACTACAATCTTCGATAAAGGCATCAAGAAACTTGAGGAAAAATGTATACATAAAAGCGGAAACTATGTAGAAAGCTCAATATAGAGAATATAAAGCATTAGACACATAACCATAGAGTAAAAACAGAAAAGAGAAGACTACATTAAAAACTAACAGCAGAAGACAATGATTTTAGACTGAGAACTGAAAATATTACGCAAGAAGCAGAAAACGGAAAGCAAAAGGCAAAAGACAGAAGACAAATAGCAAAACACAATGGTTAGAGACCTAAATTAATAATAAAATACAGGTAATGTAGACTAAAGACTGATGACAAAAGATATAAAGTAGAAGACGGAAAATAAAATGAAAAATTTATAGTCTAAAGAAAGAAGATGGAAAACTAAGTATTATAGACTAAAGGCTTAAAACAGAAGACTATCCAACTGAAGTGTAAAGAGAAAAGACAGAAAACAGGAAGCATAAAATTAAGTAGATTATTGTAGAGGCTCTCATTTTGTTATACATATTTATAACTTTAAATAACACAAATTAAACTTTATTTATATCACACATTGTATTATTGTTTTAGTGACTATTTTTTCGGGCCAATAATGCCAACATTCATGATGGATAATAAACAAAAGTTGATATAAGATGACATTGGAGAAAGTACAAAGACCAACAGGTTAAACATACAGCGAATACAGAAAACTCTAGAATGAAGACAAAAAGCAGAGAAGAGAAATCGGAAAGTAAAATGGAATAGATAAAGTCCAAAATATTAAAAACCATAGACTAAATGCTTTAGAGCAGAAAACAGATAAAATGTCGTAGACTTAAGATTTGATGAATTAAAAACTAAAAGCAGAAGGCAAAGGCTAAAGACTAATAGCTGAAAATAGAAGGCAGAAAACGAAAGGCAAACACAACTAGCTAGAGACTTAAACTGAAAATGGAAATTGAGAGCAGCAGATAAAAAAATGTAGAAAATATAAAGTTTAAACTAAAATGGTAACCCTTACACAGGAATTACATTCCTATTTTAAATATAAATACCTTCCTAGTGAAGGTTTATGTTTATATCATAATGTCTCTTGTAGATCATAATGAGTTTAATGGAGCTACAAAGAAATTTTTGTATATATTTCGTACAAACAATTTATTCACATTTTACTACAGTGCAATAAGATTTATTATAGCATCTGTTAAACTGACTATTTGTGGTGACGATTTTGATATAGTGGATTTGGTGAAGAGTTTAGATAATGTTTTATATTGTAGCCTATACATTTTGGATACAATGTAAACATTATGAATAACATGATTAATAATAATGTTTACGTTCTGTTGGAAATGTACAACTAACGCGTAAATAAATAAGTGTGTTAGATTGATTCAAATTAAATTAACACTTAACTTAAACTGTAAATAATAGTTCTTTAAATTTAACAAATTACTAAAATCTCTCTCAATCAATGTTTAATCTAGCCATAGTCTCCTTTCCCTCTCTTTCATTATTGTTTCATTTAATTCAAGCCATTTCTAATGCATTTCCTTACATTCCTTCGACAAATCTATTTAAGTGTTCTTTATACTTATACACGGAGCACACATTTCCGAGACCTTTCTACCACTTAACTTTTTCTCCCTCTTGACTAGTCCATATCAAGCATTTCCTAAAGTGACTTTTTCCTCCGTACTTAGCGTGCTGATTTTAATATAATGTTGTCGGCAAAAATATCCACTCACAAGAAAAATACGAGAAGTGGGTCATAGCTACGGACGTATCGATAAACTCCATAAGCACTCTGGAGTTCGTGGTACCACCACAGAATAAGCTTTGACAAGTACCATCCCGGTTACCTCGGTAAGCTCGGTATGAGTAAGTACCACTTGCGCAGAAAGAACATCACTCAATCAACAAGTTGTGGACCCTCGTTAGGGAGAAGACCAAGCTGAAGTACAAGGACAACACAGATTGTAAGGCTATAATCATTGATATTGATAAAACTGGATTTTATAAGTAATTAGGAAAAGGTCGCATTCCTAAAAACCCCGTCATCGTTAAAGCCAACATCATTTCCCAATCTGCCTAGAAAGAGACTGATGCTGCTGGAGGAGCTTGTCTGCTGTCAACATAATTTGTATAAATAAGAACCTTGTAATAAAATTAATACTCAATTTCCCTGTTCATAATCTTTACCATACATTCCTACCTTTCACAAACCTGAAAACCCTTACATTTATCATTTTTTAAACAACCACCTTCTAAACGTTCAATCATTATGTTATCTATGAGTCTATCACGCATAGCGTTCTGAAGGCTAGTAGTGAATTAATAATTCAGGTGACGACTGTTTTAGGGAAACCGAAACCTAAGACACAAGATTGTGGCAGCTGTTACAACAAATACACCACAAACTCTAAACAAAAGAAGGATGAATTGGCCTATCGACTTGATATGTAGAGTGTTATGAAAGGTGTTCACATTAACCACTTGTAATCTCTTTCATTTCATGTATTCATTATGATTTTAAGCTTTACGTAATTAATATTACAAAGCGTTAAAATGCTGATGATCATTAAGAAACATACGGTAAAAGTATTTTAGTAGGCTGTTTAATATATCTTCCGAAAGATATTCCTTCTATAAACTGAAGTGAAATGTTTTAAAGGTTACACAACCTTCAGATGGTTGTACATACCCAAAATATGTTTACTACAGAACAAGTATTTCTTAATTGAAACAAATGACAATATCTCACATCTCTAAATCATTTTTACGACCGAATATCAAACATTCATGAGCTCCCACCATATATTTCTGGGCGTCGCGACGCCCTCGAGTTGTCCGGCGTCGGATGAGGGACGGCCGATATCGGCCGCTAATCACCGGTAAAATCCTCTCCGTCGAATGACTTATGCGCCAGCCGCTCACTGATTTATTTTTATTTACCCACCCCTGCCCGCATAAAGGCAACATATACAGAGATTTACGCCGGCCACTTTTCTTCATTAAGGGATGAAATGGAATCATCAAATTGGCACTTTGCGCCGCTTCTTGTCGACTTCATAACGCCGGTAAATCGTGCAATAAACATAAAAAAACATAAACAAGTGAACATAACGCAAACGGCACTTATAAAAGCCGTGATACGTTTCTTTTATTGCGACGTTAATGTCGCTTAATGTGAATTTGTGAGTGAGTTTCGTTAATTTAGAATTATCTCTACTAAAATATTTATTAATTACAACCTAAAATTTTGTCCAAATTTTATAAATAATTATAATGAAATAATTTATTAATTAAGCTATTGTGAAATATTTGGCGTTAAACACTTGGTGTTTTTAATGAATCAACATATTGGTTATTTTCCTTTTAATTTGATTGATAATCTACTTTAATATTATTATTAAAATAATTAAATTAGTACCATTTTTTTGCTTAAATATTTTATAAGGTTAATTAATTTAATATGTTATAATTAGAACTGAATTTCCCCCCACCTGTAAGGTCATGTATTAAACATACGGCGCATTATCTACATCGAGACAAAAAAAAAAGTGTCACCTCACGCCCAGCCATTAAAGTAATTACATGTGCCAGTGAAATTTGCGTGGAACTTTTAACAAATTTTGTCGCTGTCGAAATTGATTAATTCCGTGCGGTACCGTCCACCCCTTTTATACGTACACGTACATATGTAATACACAAATTCCGCCGGACGTTTTAATTGGATTCAGGCGAAATTTCAATCATCCACTTTTATCTAAGCGCCGATTGTTTGCCGATGGCCGCGCTGCAACTGTCGGAATTGGCGTAAGTGCGGTGCCAAAAAGGGGACGTAATTAAATTTTTGGGGGGACGGACGACGTCGCTCCTGTTTAATTTTAATTTTTGGCGTCTGCTGTTGAATGTTCTGCGCTGTTGTTATAGGCAAAAATCTATTACTTTTCAATAAACAAAATTCCTTCTGTCTAAATTATATGAATGATATGTGGTTTCAACAAGATGGTGCTAAATACCATACATCCCGTAAAAGAAAATCAATTAGTGTATGAGACATTTTCCATATTTTCGATGAAAATCGTAATTACTGTTATATTTAGTCTTCTAGAAAACTTCATTATCTTAAAAGAATTTCCCACTATTAGAAAAATAATTTTTCGACATAAATTGGTACAATAATTACTTTTACATCCAAACGAACTCATATGAATCGTTAAATACTGATAAACCTAAAGCAAAAAAAATATGTTGATACAATTAAAAATCAATTAAGTCCCTTAAATTAATTTAATCCAACAAATTACCTTCTGCTGTTATAAACAGTTATAAACGTTTCTTCATCGTAATTACTCCGTGGGATTACAAAGGAATTTGTGTGCCGTCGATTTAGGGTGCGCCCTTATGGCCGAAATAATTATACCATAATTACAACATTATCAGTTTATGAATCGGATAATTATCAACCCTAATTTTGTTGTTGTGTGGTAAGTTTGTGAAATCAGCCAAATTGCCGCAATCGTTTTAAGTGAATCAGGTATTATCAGCAACTATTTATTATTAATTATAAATGAAATTAGAGCTTATGGAAGTTGATTTTTGCATTGCAACGTTAAAATATTCTAGTTTTAATTAATTGTTATAGATTTTATATTTTGGTGCAGTTGGGGCATTATCAAATGATTTCGCTATTTATAGCGAGATTTGGGTCAAATGTAAATTATGTATGTCACTGACGCCCGTCTCCGCATTGTACAATCGACGGAATTTTAATAAGCATGAATTGAATGGCACTTTTAAAATATTTAAAAAAATATTTTATTAGTAAATATTTTAATAATTTTCTAAATATATTTTAGTTGACATAAAAATCGAACGAAATAATACGTGTATCATATAACAATTCAACTAGTTTAAAAGCGGAAGTGAATTACTACGTAGTAATCCATACTCACACTAATTGAAAAAATAGACTCATTTTGTTGTTAAGCATAGTGAATATTTGAATTCCTTGTAGTTTAAAAGCAGTGATTAAAACACATATCCTGACAATATAATATTGTATAGATACAATGCAATCTTATCGTAAAGTAAATGTTTTCAACAAAGCAATAGCCGTTAGCTATCTTGACCTTGAACTCTAAAGTTAAAGTTTTATTCTTATTCAGAAGTGTTGAGAAGTTTTGCTATAATTTTGTCCACCACTATACAATAAAGCGTGGTTTTACTTAAATACGATGGATAGCAATGCGCACAGTTTTTTTTTTACTCTTAAACATACTACTACATAATTTGAAAGCACAGAAAGATATTTAGAAATAGAGATAAAGATTATTCTAACAATTATGCAGAAGAAGAAGAATAGTAAGCGCTTCTTATTCAATATTTTACTTCATCAAATAAAATGTTCTATACTATTTTAGTACATTGAATACTTTAAAGCTAATTAATTACTACATAGAAAGAGACGACAATCCATTAATGTTTACTGGATAACAGCTCCGAGGAAGAGATATATTTTATTTACGATTCTACAGCCTTCGATTAAATTGCATTCATCAAGGCTTTTGATTCTTGAGGGAAAAAAATTGTGTACTAGAGTATATAACAAAGAACATTTCTAGCGCTATATTTTAATCATAAAACATGTTTGAACTTTTATTTACTTGACGCTTGACCACTTTTTTGATTAACAAGTTTTCACTAAGATTTAGAAATATTAATTTAAAACGGCGACTAGAATGAATGAATCATTGGATTCCAAATCGAATCTGCATCAATAAAAACGCATTTTTAGGTACCCAAATATCCTGAGAGAATGACCATTAGCCATTATTCACTAATGTGTATAGATACAATCTATATATTTTTTACACGAAAAGCTTCAACAGTTAAAAAAGACATATCTTCGCTTTAAAAAGTAGCAATACATTTACAAAAAAGCAAATCGTGAACACCAGATCAAAAGCGGAGAAATTAGCGTAAATAGAGTGAACTTCCTTTCTTTTACAAAACTTCATCAATTAATAATATGGTACGATGGCCATTTCATTGCATTTGGAAACCTAAATAAGAACAGTAACAGATTTTCAGGTACTAAAGGGCACTGAGAACAAGGTCAAGTTAGGCATTGTTAATGAATGAGACTTTTAATCGAAAGACACAATAAACTATCTTAAAGGAGCGTTTGAAATAAAGAAACTAAATATACGATTTTGCCAACCAAAACAGAAAACAAAAAAGGAAATACACACACCCAAAGCTTTTAGAGAAAAAGCTAACCAAAGGTATGTTCTTGCTTAACAAAGGAGTAATAAATGAGCAAAATTATTTATCTTGGGAATATCGAGTTAATGGCACGGAAAAACCAACAGCAACAGAAAAAAATCTTTTCATCTACCAATAACATAATAACATACATTGACCATTTTTGTCATGTTGGCAGAATATATACGTTATTTTTACATATAGAAATTTCAATTTATTAGATAAAAATTGTTCTATATAAAAGAAGAAATGAGCTTGCGAGCTGAATAATAGCCGCCAGAAGATCACTAATGATTCTTCACGAGAACAATCTGAATAGTAGAAGAACATCTCGAAGAAATTAACTCCGCCCAGGTCTCTTCAATTAAAATTATAGTAATACTTTTCATAGTAGTATGTATTTTAGATTAATTCAAGAAGAGGAATAAATCAAACAATAAATTAAGATAGAAGCATTTTGGAAGCGTTTGTTCATAAATCCGCCCACAAAAACTTTATCGATATGTTGAGGAAGTGTGCTGTTAACAAAAGGTTTGATGCTTTTCAATCGACAATAGCCGTTTTTCCTTGTATTGATATCAAATATAATCATAATTTCCTTATTTAAAGTGCTTTACATTCACCTTGTCTGGCATTTTTTATCTTGTAGTATTTATTCCAACTTCTTCTACTTCTCATCATTTTTTAACAATACTTGAAGTTCGCACCGTGTTAGAATCTCAAGCTTATGAACCAGTGCGACTACTAATTTAGTTATTGAAGCAAATATTAACATCTGATGGGCCAATTTACCTTCTATCCCGTCTAAGAACGCATGCAAGTAATTGAACTGTACAATATCAAATTAAAACTTGTAGTTTGAAAGTGACAAGCTCAATTATATCGAAATTATAGTCACAAATTAACGTTTACTTAAAAGTATCTATAAAAATAAAGTCTCTATAATCAATTTTTCTAAAGTAAAAGGATTTTTTCACTGAAAAATATTTATATAGAAACCTTATGAACGAATTAATATAATTGTTACATTTTGAATTAGTAGCAGGAGCTTCATAAGCAGGCGCAAAACCTTCATTCGTTATATCATTACAAAATTAATTTAATTTATTTAATCATAAGATACAAAAGGGTTCTGTGTTCACAGAACTCTTGCGGCCCTGACGAGACCCTTCTGGGCAATAGGGGATCACAAAAATATAGACCTAAAATTTCTTAAGACTATTTCTATGAAATCAAATAAATGATAATAGGCCAGTTATGCAGATGTGCCCCTTATGACATACACACTCAGTGAGCAATCCTGGCCTTTTGTTCTTAACAAATCTGGGTAGTCTTCTGGATGTTTCATAGTACAAATCGGAAATCTTCTGTGAGATTACCCAAGTAGTGGACCTTAGATGTCATTAAGAGGGCGAATAAAACCTTTTGTGCTGACTTTGAACTTTTTAGGACAAGATGACGCTGTTGCTTTGTCTCTCACCCTTCTTTAATCAATGAAATCGTTTTATCTATCATCTATACTTTAAATAAAGATTTATTATCATAAATAAACTACTTTCATGAAGATTTAAAATGTTCGTTTTAATACACTTTATTTCTGATAATTGTAGTCATTATTTATGATAGTATTAGTTGCAGTGTCATTATAGTGTATTGTTAAAACTTAGTTTATAATGAGCCTCTATTTGGGTGCTATTAACCAAATTTTGAATATCTCATATAGATTTCAAAAATGAGTGTTCGGGTGGAGAGACTTAGAATTTCAATTAAATTTGGAATGTAACTCAGATTCATTAAACTTTATTTCATCTTCAGATTTTTTTTTTAAATTGATAGATAATTTGATCCATAAGGCTTAGATTCATTAAATTCTAATTCATCTTAACATTTTGTTAATAAACGGATAGATAATTTGATCTATAAGGCTTGAATTATTGCCTCTCTACCTTTGTTTCAGAAAAACGAATGTTTAGATTAAACAGTTTTTTCACCTTTACTCTATCTTCGGATTACTAAACTGATAAATATCTTAATTAGGCTTAATCAGGCTTTATATTATATTTTCTCCATGGTTAAAAAAATATTAGAAACCTTTATCAACTTTCTTATTTTCTACGATCTACCTTCGATTTATAATACTGATAGGTATTAGGTAATAGATATCTCCTTGAGAATGACCAACAATAGATACAATAGATAGCTCCTTGAGAATGAAACTAGCCAGAGAAATATAAAAATGGTGAAACATAACAAAGCACTTAATTAATCCTTTTATTAATATAAAAATGTTTCACCACAGGTTAAGTGAGATGTTAATTAATCTTATAGATATTATTTATTTTATGTAATGTGGTAACAAATAGATTCTAATATTCATACATAATACTTTTCACAGAAATTTTGATCGCATTTGTAAAGGCTGGAATTGATAGATCGCTTTATCAGGTTTTCTGTTATTCAAGCCCTGCCTTCGGTTTAGAAAACTGATATATTCAAGCATAATCCACCACTGAGAGACAAAGTTTAGAAATTTATTCATCAATTTATAAATAAATATCCGATTATGATTTCATAAATATAAGTGTGTGCAAACACGTAGAACTTTAATCATGGGTGGTGAGTTAGTTATAAAATTCAAACTGATCCCACAGTACCTCAACTGATAGATAACTTCATCAAGCTTTATCTTCGGTTTTCTGTTTAGAAAACTGATAAATATCTAGATACATTCATTAAAATTTAGCTATGGTTACATAAACTAACAAATAACTTAATCAGGTTTTTCATCTATGCTCTTTCTTCGATTTAGGAATCTGATTGACAGCTCTATCAGATCAGGCTTCATACCATTCACAATTTGTCATCGGTCATCTTTACCAAAATTCATATAAACTATGTTGTAAATGAAAAAAAAAACAATAGTTTGACACTTTTTTCACTTTGTTTATTTATCGCTAAATGTACATTTACCATCATTATCAAAAGCAAACTAATACAGATTACAAAAAGTGGGTATAACTGCCGGGAAAAGTAATTAGGAAAAAACGTGGATTCGGCGAACTATATTTGAAAAGAAAACAGTCCGTTCTTTCCAACGGTTTTCTTTTCTTTTCATTGAAATTAAATTTGTTTTGGTTACAAGTGAACATGCTGGAGAATAAGGTGCATATTTTGCTTTATTATTATTTTAAGGTAAGCGAGCTGCAGAGCCTCACTGAAAGATATACAGCGTATATGGGGACAATAGGTAACAGCACGTATCGCTCAGAAATGATTTGCAAATTTCACCCCGGAGATGAGAGTGTCGAAGATAGACCCCGCAGACTGATATCAAAGCAGTGACGCACAGGATCGGACCCTAAAAGTAGCAATATGCAAGGAACCGTTCAAAGGCATTTGCATCAGCTTAGCTACGTGTCCCACCTCGATGTTTGGGTGCTGCACAAGATGACTAAGGAGAACTTGGCAAATCTGCAATTCACGTCTGAAACTATACAAAAGCGTGTTGTTTAAAAAAAAAATAACTGGCGACGAAAAGTAGATTGATTACGAAAACATAGCGCGCAAGAGATGGTGAAGAACCACTTGCCAACCTCTGAAAGACACCTCAAAGGTCAGCCTGTATCCAAAGAAAATTTTGCTATTCATATGGTGGGAGCATCGTGGTATGTTGTTTAACGAGTTGCTTTCTCAGGGAAAACCAATTATTTAGAAGGTCTAAACGGTCAGGAACGCTTAGCACTGGTCAATCGCAAAGGTGTCGTATTCCACTACGACAATGCAATAATCACGTAGCAAAAATTAGTGCAACTTGGCTGGAATGTTTTGTCCCATTTACTGTATTCCTCGGACCTGGCACCATCTAACTACCACTTGTTTGATTCCTGCAGAACTCCCTCAACGGGAAATCGTTTGCTTCTAAACGTCAGATCTTCTAATGAAATTATTGGAATTATGGCAAGAGGTCATCAACAAAATCGAATAATCGATTAAAATTCATTCATTCTATGAAGAAAACTTGTTTCAATTCTGCCTTCCAAAACCGAACGAATATATAGAACCACCCAATAGTTTTAAGCACGATTCACGGTCGAAAGACAAATTTTAGAAGGTTATTAATCAAATTTATAAATCAATACCCGATTATGACTCATGTCAAACTCAAACAAAATCTAATTCGACAGTAGTTTAACTAATCATATTATCACGCTTTACCTTCAGTTTTCTAAGCTATAACGCTTCCATCTCCACCTTTTATTAACAAGATAAAGATTCTTAATATCCAAGCACGATACATACTTGGATGATGAAGATTGGAGGGTTGTTCACCGTATTAATAAATCAATATTTGATTATGACTTAGTTATCATATGTGTAGGTGAATACAACAACTTGAAATAAAATTTTGAAGCTTACTTTAAAGCACGTCAACTAAAAATAGCTTCAATAAGCTTTATAGCATCCATGTTCTTCCTTCGGTTTAGAAATTCTATAGATAGCTTAATCATGACCGCTACTCTTTGCATTTAAACTGATAGACAACTTCATTTGGTTTAGATTTTTGCTACTTGTAAATCCAGTACTAGATTTAGTTTTAATATTTACATTTAGAAAACTGATTGAATCAAAACTTAATTTATCTCTTTATTATCCAGTGGTGGAGGTATACAACACAAAATCTTAGAAGATTCCAGGGGAAGAAATAAAAGTAAAGATTATGACGACTGTGGACAATATCCCTCGAAAATATATATTTTCTAGAAACCTTCAAATATAAAGACCCAGGAGTAGCAAATACAAAGACATTCATGTATACACTGATAGATCGTTGACTAAAACAGGGTCATGATGTAGGAAAAACCTACTGCACTAGGTAAGACAATGAGCACGCCAGCAAAGGTGGAACTCGTGGGTATACTATATACAGTAAAGGTAATCTCTGATAAAAAAATCAAGGGAGAAACAGCAGAGTAGCAATTTCGCCCATTGCTAGCTGTAAAATTACGTCAACTTTGGAAGAAGAAACCTACGGAAGGTTGTAAGGCTCCTAACAGGACACTGCAATTAAATATTGTACCTGAACAGACTGAGATTATACTCTAGTCCTAACTGCAGAGGATTTGAAGAGGAGGAGGAAACCGCCGGTCATGTACTTCTGGATTTTTCAGTTTTATCCAACTTACATAAATCTACAATGAAAGAGGGATGTCTATAATCATCAGATATCCTAAAAGTCCCTATTGCTACTATCCTGGCGTTTGACAATACCTTGGGTTCGCTCAACCGGCGCAAGAAATGAGAACTCAGAAACTCCCATCGAACAAAACCAAATCAACGGAGGTTTTAGATAATGTTGGAGATACTCGGATTTTACATCGGCCTAAAAGACAAGATACTTCAAGAACAGACCGATAGAGAGAGTGAGATCTGAGACAAACCTTACCTCACTAGAGAAGCTCGTATTGTCATGAAATAAAATTAAGAAGAAGAGACCATACAAAATTAGTTTTTTTTTGTAGAGAAGAAAGTTTTGGTTTGGTGAAAATGCCCCAATGTACTAAAACCTTTAATCAAAATTAGACTTTGAGCTTTATAGTTCTCGATTCTACACATTCTTTTTGGAATTAAATCTTTCTTTATTGTTGAAATCAGTACAACAGTTTCATTACACATTGCCTTCATCAGGCAGATTGAGAGACTAGAGAGTGTCATCTCTAATGAAACAATTGTTGCAGTGATTTTAACAATAAAACTGTGTAACTCAACTAAAAAATGCTTTATTTATTCAATATTTTCATCTCTGAATAAAATTTTAATATTCAGAACCTCGAGAAAATTGCCCGCATAAAATCAATTGACTGAACTCGTCCTGTTAAAATTAATAAGCTCCGAGGTTTCCGATAGGCTTTAATTAATATTTATCGGACCCTGAAATTTCGAGCATCGCCAGTTATCGTTATAGGCTTTAGGCAACACATACTATTCGGTTTATCGCAGATTTTCCCGCTTTTCTACATTAATCCCGGATAAATTACACGCTTTTCTATTAGGAATGAATGTTATCAAATTTACCAGGGATCAATATTATAAAGAGAAACATAATTTAGCAATATGAAGAACAAAAACATATATATGAAATTAAAAATATATATTTATAATAGTAGAAATAATTAAGAAGGCAAATGAGGTTTTTTGATTAGAGAAAATGCTAATCGTCTTAATTAAATTCAGTCCATCGCAATGTGCTGTTGCTAGGAATGGACTGTAGAGGACAAAGAAGTCGAAGAAATGCAAACGGGAGACAGAAGAATAAATATGGTTTAATTTAATTACACTTGTTGAGCGACACTCTTGATGGAACCAGATATGTAAATTTAGTGAAGAAAAACACTTGTTTTCTTCAATGATATTAAGGAACATAACAAGTGTTAGCCTTCACCAAATTTAAATAAGGTTTAAGAACACCATTTTCAACTCATGGTATCAAAGTACCAAATATTCAGGACTAGATGAATTACCGATTTATGGTTAGATAACCAAGGTCATCCTGTTATTCTTTGAACAGTTTACTATAGAATCAGAACCTTCTGTTTGCAATCCTCTTAGCCAGATCTTATGTTACCACTAACAGCTTAACATCAACAGCAACATTTGAAGTGGTATAGTATAGCACTGAAACCTAAAGTAGCATGTTTTGTAATAAATCCGTAAGATGTGGGGAACGTCTCAACAAGGAATTTTCTTTTGAGAGGATTGTGCCTCAAATTTTTGTGATTATGGTATGGGGAGCTACAATTTATGGAAGTAGGTCTCGATTAGTATTTATCTGGGAGAATGTGAACGTCAAACGATAAGTGAATGAAGTGATAGAAAACCATATTCTTCTATTTCTCCAGTAGTTGTAACAACCCATTTTTCTAATAGGACAATACTCGTTTCCATTTTGTAAGAGTTTCTATAAATCTATTTGAGGAGCATAATGTATTAACATTATGCTGATCAATCAATCAATCTTACCATGACCATTCCGATATCCTGATCCTTGTTCCACATAACAGTATGAGACATTGTGGGGATAAGACTAATAAAAAAAGAACTGAACTATTCCGTTAGTCCAAGTAAAATCTCTTCTGATATTTAAATTAATTGATTGAGCAAGATTCAATTTAAATATTAAAGTACGGAATAGATTCCCTCTGGTAATTTAATTTCCACTTAAAGAAAATCCTATCTGAACTTTATCCCACGCAAATATCCGGCTATAAATCTGAATATGTCTACGAAATTTGTTTGATAAACCCGTAAAAGATATCCAATTATCTGTATCGTTTTCAAACATCTAAAATTACGTGTATTTCTCCCTGTTCACCGTCTCTCGCTCTTCGTTTTATTTTTTTATTTTATTCTTTATCGAGTGTAACTAAAAAGATATTACGAGCGGCATCGAATGGATGTGCCTTAAAGGTGGAGCGAAAATAAATCCCATTTCTGTGTCTGCAATAATGAGAAAAGTTGTTGCGAAGGTGAAAGCTGAACTCGATTAGCGGCGGGGAAAACGAAAGAAATCCCTGAAATTGAAGCAACTACTTATCGATGTTGTTCATCGTGGATCGTATCAAAAGCGAAACGGGATTTGGCCGTGTAATTTGCCCGGTGAGTTTTCGATTTAAACGTTACGGGATCCGCGTGTTTGCATCTGAAACATCATTACATAAGTTTGCATATTTGTGCGGGGGATCGTTAAAAAGTTTAACACGCGTTATAACTTCTTACCGTACATAACAGTTTCAATTTTTTACTTTGATAGACCGTTAGTATTTCCATTAGATCGGATTAGATTAGAGACTGAATGAAATTTTTATTATGCTAATCGCGTAAACATTAAAATACCTAGGAGTTTTTTATGCTAGAAAGGAATTAACATTTCTCTAACAATAAATCTTTTATAAAAAGTCGTTTGATAAACCCTCGTTTGTAATATAATACTTGGAAGGTAGGATGGTTATTCAAAGTTTTTAAGGTCATTCAACGACCATACATATAAAAATTGATTATTTAAGGTTATTCATGTCTTCGACAATTTGACATTAATGACCACTTGTCTTTGAAGAGTATCTAATAGTCATTCAAAGTCTCTTAAGATCATCTAACGAACATTTAAAGTCATTCAAGATGTTTTAAGGGTATTCAACATCATTTAAAGTCATTAAATAATCAATCATTCAAGGTTATACTATATGAGCAATGTTTATCATTAAAAGGAACTTCAAGGAATTTCTTCGGTCATTCAAGATTATCCAAAGATCAATTGACATCAATTCAAGATCAAGTTTGTAATGGTCATTTTAAGTTTATTTAGAGTCTCTTAAGGCCATCCAATGCTCATTTAAAGTAATTCAAGGTCATTCAATTGAAGATAATCTAATAATTATTAAATGTTTTTTTGGGGGCACCCAGTGTACATTTACAGTCATCCAAGGCCATAAGACGATGTTTCGAAATTATCCAATGGTAATTCAAAGCTATTTAATGTTAGCCAAGACATTGGTTGATTGAGTTACGTGAAGAGTACTGAGTCCATTGATAATGGTCACTTTGTGTCCAAAATTTACTTTTGTCAATTCAAATAAAAGTGTGAAGAAAGGTTATTTGTGCTAAATCTGATATATTGAGTATGTATGTAGATTACACTATCAAAGTCAATAAAAAAAATGTTTTAAGTATGCAACTTAAGATATGTATCCTTATTTTAACTTATATATTAATTGTAAATCTTTATTAGATAGATAATACCTAATATTAAAATACAATACTGTTAGATTATAAAATAATTAAATTTCCTTTGCGTTCCTTTGTAATCAAATTAACGTCGAATCTAAACACCTAAGTGATTTAATGTTTATTATTATTCCGAATTGAAGTAACTCCACTTGTTGATTATTACAACTGTAGAGTTGTGTACGGGCGTTGACATAATCAAACATTAAATATTTACCTTTCCAACCATGCAGATATTATCTGAAAAATCTGCAACGAAATGTATATTTATTGGCGAGTCACGCGCTTATGTAATTGAATTCACATTGAGAAGTGGAACGTTTATTACCGCAGGTGCAGCAGGATTTTGTCAGCGGTAGGCCGTAATAAAAGAGATTTATTGCTTAAACATGCACAGATAATAATAGATGTCTGTAACTGCTTTCCATGCAAGAGGAAAACACTGAATTAGAAATTAGAGGAAAGAAAACTATATAAGATTTGATAAGTAACTAAAAAAATGGCCTTTTTGATAGATGAAGTGAAAAAGTTTTTCGGTTTAGGAAAAGACTGCAGCGGTCTTATGATTTGTAATATTAAGTGATGAAGCAGATAAAACAAATAACTAATCTGATTGTTACGAAAATGCAAACCCATCGTTAATTATTTGATAAAGTATTTAGTAGGGTAATGACAAGATACGAAGGTTGTAATTTAATTTTCGGAATAGGACGATCCAGGTACTGCCAGCTGAAAACCGACGTCCCTAATGTGAACTTTATATCAGTAAAGTTATTTAGAAGATTTTAATGTCTATACGACATTTGTGTTGCTTACAGAGATATTAAAAATTAACGTCGACCAAGAAATAGAATTAAGTCGTTAACATGTGGATTTTTTGAACACAAGTTTATTCGTATATCATCAATATATCGTTAATGTTCAAATTGAATTCATCATTCGACTTTTGATGATGAAGCACTTTTAGAAACTACTATCCATCATTTGCAGAACTGAACTGCAGTTCGTCGTCCAAAATCTGTTGTTGTTCCAGAAAACATTGGTACTGTGCACTGATATTTGATTGTTCTTACTAAGCTTATCGTAAGATTAAGTCATCCTTAGGAATTAGGAAGACAAGCATACAATAAATATTCATTAACATTTGGCTGTTACAAAACTGTTAACCTGGAATCTTACATAAATTAGCAATCGTTAAAATCATGGATCCGTATGATCCAGAATTTATATAGAAGTCGACTGTATGGGTCTTTCAGGATAAGCCAATCCTAATCAAAGGTGTTTGGGTACGAAAAATTCAAAGCAAGTGGTCGTCTTTTCTTTGGAAGAAACCGGAAAAAAATCAAGCAAAGGCAACCATCTAAAACGCAATGTGAGTTCACATACATTAGCTGAAACAAGTGACTTTTCCAAAACTGGTCATTTTCGTAAGAATGAAACAACCCTAAAAACGATAATATTAGGATTCATCTACTTTATCCTAACTGAATTTCTATTTGGAACCCCCCTTTTCCAAAGATGAATGGTGCATAAAGCAATCAAGAAAATTTTTAAGAACAAACAACTTCCTAGACAAGTTTAAAAAATCAGAGATTGTACAAAAACAAACAACTGAAGAATATATATCTTGTTCTTTTCTAAAATATCTATTCTAGTGATTTACGACTTAATTGAGATGGATACTTTCAATAAAATATGGCACCCTGGAGAGCAACGAAAGAAAGCAAAAGAAATTATAGAAATTACGGGTGAAAATCTAGATTTATATATTATTTTATTTGTATTTTATAATTGTCTTTTTCAGCATTTATGTTTAAATTCAATTAGTTTAAAAACTTTGGTAAATTTTTTAAATCAAATTAAGTTACATGCACTATATTTTAAACCTTTTTCTTTACAGGAAACAAAATTACGTCATTTCAGGATATGTCCCAAAGTCAGAACCCTCCAACACTGAATCATTACAAAATTCCCTTGGTTTTGATAGAAGAATTTTATAAGACAATTTTTAATATAATAGATCATCTTAGAAAGTATAATATTTGTAATTGATTCTTTTTGAAATATAATTCCATTTGGAATCTTTTTCTTCAAAGATTCTCTTAGTATTGTATATTTTTAAGGACCTAAAATATTTTCAAACAAATTTTACACAATAAGCAATACTAATAAAACGAAGAAAACAAAAGATCAAAATCAAATATCTTTACTATTAATAAAAGAATTTAACGAGGAGACTATTTTCAAAAAACCTGAAAAGCACCATAAGGAAGCAAAAGCAATCAGATGAATGGAGACAGAAAATCTATGTAGGTTTACTACAAAATTTCTTTCTTTTAAATAGAGGGATTTTATAAGATATTTTTAACATAAATGAGCATCTTTTAAATCACCGTAAGAATAAAAAAGGAAGCAATAAAATTGTGATAAATTTACCTTTAAAAACAGATAGTTTCCTAAATAAAATTTGTACTTGGAATCTTATTTCTTAAAGAATTATTTTAACATTAAATAAAGTGAGCAAAGTACTTTATTATAGACAAATCATTTCTCTAAACAACTTTACAAAATAAGCTTAAATTTGACTTGAAAAGAAATCGAAAAAATTTAGCAAGATTTAGTTTACTACTAGTAAGAATTTAATGAGAAGACCATTTTCAACAAAATTAAGCAACCTGGAAAGCAATGAAAGATAGCTAAAACAATCAAACTTAGGTTTATAATCAATTTTTTTTGCTTTTAATAACAGAATTTTATGTGACAAGTTTTAATACAATGGAGTAAATTGGCAAGAAAGTAAAGAAAGAAATAACACTGTGATTGTGTTAGGTTTAAAAATAAATGTAATTTACATCTGTAATATTCATTCTCTTCTTTTTTAGAAGATTCTATTATCTTTCTATAAAGTATTATTTAAGAAGAATTTAACGAGGTGAATATTTTTAACAAAATGGAGCTTCCTGGCAACAACGTAAGACATCGAGCCTTCCTCAATAGCATTTGACCTCGGACTCTAGTTGGTACATGCAGAGTTTTTCTGACTATTCGAAACCAAAACTAGGAAATACTAAGTTAATAATAATACTTAATTGTGTACACTTGACCAGTTATGAAATCCCTCGAGACTAATAATAATATCCTGTATTACTTTTGGAAATGAAATAAAGCTACAGATTACTACAAATAGAATTTAACGAGGAGACTATTTTCAACAGAATAAAGCAACTTGAAAAGCAACTAGAGAATACAAAAGCAATTAAAGGAAGGAAATGAAAAAATCAAAGATTGATTTAATGGCAAATTTCGTGGCTTTTAATAGAAATATTCCAACATAATAAGCATCTTTTAATATAATAATGAAGAATACAAAAATAATTTGACTGACTTTCCTTAAAAAATTTAAAATGTTATAAATATAATTTCTATTTTAAAACTTCTATCTTCGAAGATTCTCTTCTGTTGTACAACATCAGCAAGACAAAGAAACCAATGAATTGAAGCAATCATATTTAGGTTGTTTTTATTTTTAAACCAAATCTCTTTACTTTTAATAGAATAATTTAACGAGGAGAGTTTTTCCATTCAACCATTTTGTTGAATAGAAAACGAATAGAATTTATATTTCTGAACATGTGTGAAAAATAGAACAACTTTTAGCTGACTATATATATATATATATATATATATATATATATACAGGGTGAGTTTTTTTCGATGTTCTCTATGGGGATCTCGGAAACTATAAGAGATAGAGAAACGGTTAAATGGGGAAAGAAGTGTAGATTTACAAGACGAATAAAATTCCACTTTCAAAGTTTTCAAAAAAGTCAAGGGTAACTAGATATTTTGAAAAAAGTAAAAAGGGTCAATTTTTTCAAATCAATATATTTCGGTTATTATAACAGATAGAAAAAAACTGTAAAGGACAATGTTTTAGATAATTTTATGCAGATTAATAAAAAATAATCAGAAAATTTTTATCGCCATTATTTTCCGAGATATGACGCAAACTTACATTTTTTTAAATGGAAACCATAGTTGGCTGTGACCTCATTCAAAAGGTAATTTTTTTCTCATTAATTCAATATGGCATACGACATAGTTATTTCTAAAAATGAGTGAGTTATAGTCATTTTAAATTTTATTATAAATAAAAAATGGGTAGCCATAAAAAAGGTGAAAGTAAAACAATTGCAGTTGTTTATAATATTAGCAATATTGTAATTATTAGTTTTACAGAGATAAACCAAAATAAAACAACAGCATAAAGTAATTCTGTAATTATCAATATATCAATGGGAGAGAAATTTTAATATTAAAAAATATGGTCAGAGTCCACTATTAATACTATTATGACATAAATTATATCTTTTTACAATTGAATTTATGGTTTTTTGACTATTCTCATGTAAATTGAATTATATGTTTAAATAACAACTAGTTTATGATCCTCCACAGATTGATATGATTTTTCATATTCTTTGTTTTTTACATAACCCCACAGAAAAAGTTCAAAAACGCGCAGATCGGGAGATCTAGGTGGCCCTGGGATTGGTTTATTTCTTCCCATTTATGAGTTAAGAAAAGCATCATTTAAATAATTTGTAAAGCCAACATGTTATGAGGTGGAGCACAGTCATATTGGAACCATTTCAATCTTGCTTGTAATGATAAATTTAAACAATCGAGCGTATCTTCAAATGTTTTCTGAAGAAAATGAAAGTAATCGTTTTCACTTAGTGAGTATTCAAAAATATATGGACCGAGAATTATTAATCCAAACACACCATGGATTAAACCCAAATTTAATTTGTAGTTTTCTCTGTGAAACTTCTCGTGGATTCTCTTAAGTTCATCTATGTTCATTGTGGCGATGAAAAATACCACAATTAGTAAATTGCGATTCATCTGTTCATAATATTTTTGTAAGAAACGTATTATCCTCTTGACAAATGGGTTTATACCACATACAGAAGGCCATTTGATAATTACAAAATTATTATTCTTATGTTGGTTTTTCATTTTTATTTAACTTTGTAGAACTAATAATTACAATATTGCTATTATTATAAACAACTGCAATTGTTTTACTTTCATCTTTTTCATGGCTACCCATTTTTTATTTATAATAAAATTTAAAATGACTATAACTCACTTATTTTTAGAAATAACTATGTCGTATGTCATATTGTATTAAAGAGAAAAAAAATACCTTTTGAATGAGGCCATAGCCAACTATGGTTTCCATTTATAAAAATGTAAGTTTGCGTCATATCTCGGAAAATAATGGCGATAAAAATTTTCTGATATCTAAAACTTTGTCCTTTACAGTTTTTTTCTATCTGTTATAATAACCAAGATATATTGATTTGAAAAAATTGACACTTTTTACTTTTTTCAAAATATCTAGTTACCCTTGACTTTTTTGAAAACTTTGAAAGTGGAGTTTTATTCGTCTCGCAAATCTACACTTCTTTCCCCATTTAACCGTTTCTCTATCTCTTATAGTTTCCGAGATCCCCATAGAGAACATTGAAAAAAACTCACCCTGTATATATATATATGTATATATTTCGCAAAAATATTTATGTAAATCAAACGATTCTTCTGGGATTTAAAAACCGTTACCAAATGGAAATTATATTTAGGAAAATGTTTGACAACCAAAACAACTTTTAATAACCACTCAAATTCAAAAATTTATTACAGAAATTTAAATAAAGCTTCTAACAATTAGAAACTGTATTTGCATGGAATTTTTATTTATGAAAAATTACTTTTAACAGACATGCTATTTTATACAATTATTTATCAAATTTAAATAGAACTTTTGTTAATTAGAAATTGCTGCTACATAAAATTCATATTTATGAAAGTATAATTACAAAAATTGAAACAGTTTGGAGCCTTCAAGGAATAAGAAGATTACAGATTCTTTCAACTATAATATCTTAAGGTTCAAAAAATGTTAATCCTGAAAATAATAAATTTTAAGTAAGAAAAATTGTATTTTTAAATACCAAGGTGATTGTAATTTTTAATTTTTTTACTAATTGATCCTCTCAAGTAATAATCCATAAATAATTTTTCTACTATTCCATCCTCATCTTGTAATCATTGCATATTATTTCTTTTTGTAGACGATTTTGCTTTGATAAGTCTCTTAAAAATTTTCAATAAACAATTAACTCATAAGTTCTTGGAATTAGAAAATTATTAATCATCAGTAACGCTATGAAAAAGGTCGACGTAGCTAGTCCAGTTTAGGCCGCTTCATAGACCTCGGCATCGGCGACAGCTATCAAGAAAGCTGCACAGCCTAAGAAGGCAAAAAACCCTAGGACTAAACCTTCTCATCCACCGACCTGATAGATGATATGCAACGCAATCAAGACCCTAAAAGAGCCTTCTTATCTGCAAGCCATCCAAAAATACGACAAAACAAACTACAACGTTTACGCAGAAAAGATGTCGCCCTTCATTAAGAAGTACCTCAAGTAGGCTGTTACCTCAGACACAGACAAAGGGAAAGGTTGCCAGTGGAGACCAAGGCTAAAACAACCAAGAAGTCCACAATCACGAAGATGGTAAAATCACCGAAGAATGCAGCAAGAAGTGGTGGCGGAACTAAAAAGCCGACGCAGGAGAAAAGTAATACTCTGGCGAAAAGGCTAAATTAGTCCCATTGGCTACCGTTTCTTCTGAGAAAAAGGTAGCAAAATTGAAGGTGAAGTCGTCGTCCCAATCGAAAGCCAAAAAAGCAAAGAATAGGTGTCCTAAAAAAAAACCAATGCTCCCAAGCCAAAGAGGACAAAGGCTGCTCCGAAAACCGCCACAAAAACCTTCTTCGAAAACGAAGCAGTCAACCACCATTATTTTTTTAATGTGAGAACATGTGACAATGACAGAACCTGGGGCGTTTGTTTGTTTCATATCAAATGTAAGATGAAATAAAACACGATTTTCTATGTTTTATTTCATCTTACATTTGAAAATAAAATACCGCTTAGTAACAGTCACAACCATTATGTTTCTTTGTTTCATATTTTTATTTTCCAAATTTTTAAAATTTTAGAAACTTTTAGACAAAAATTAATACAAACTCATAAATATTTTATTATCTAAATATTATCTACATTACATTTTAAACTCATTCATCGGTTTCAATTTAGGGTTAAGCTTCTTATATTTTAAAAGTTTTTCACTTCATTTAATCAAAATAATTCTTACAGTGTATTTCAAACTTCTTCATTGATTTAAATTAGATTTAAGCTTCTTAGCGCTTGTTATCTCCAGACTGTTTTGAATATTCATAGGTAAAATTTAATCCATCAGTATTTTTAAACTTTTTACACACTAAAAACCTTTTTTGGTTTAAACCCATTTTTCTAGCTTTTTGTATTTTCTTTGAATATTAAAACTTATTTTATTTTTAAAAAAATTATAGTATATTTACAAACTTTTTTACGTTGTATTTATACCAAAGCTTAGTATTGTTTCTCGAAGTATTTAAATTATCTTCAGAGAAGTTTATTTCATCAATGTTTTAGATTTTTGTTAGAGTTTCCAAAAATTTTCACACTACATTAAAAAATCATTATTTCGTTTAGTCAATTTTCTAAGTTTGACCTCTAGATTTTTCTAAAATAAATGCTCAGGTTAAATTTAAGCTTCTTAGCATTTTTTTTTTTGCTTAAAGTTATTTCTTCTAATTTTCATTAGAAACACTTACTTGATAAATGTTTTAACCTTGTGCTAAAGATTTTCAATATTTTCCCAACAAGATTAAAAAATTCTTATGTTTGAAGGCAATTTTATGTATTTTATTCGCTGCATTTTTCTAGAAACCTTTAAATTTCTTTGTTCTTTTATATAAAATAATTTACAGTTTATTGTAAACTTCTCCAATCGTTTTAATTTATAATTGATAGTTATAAGTGTTTACTTTTCTGTTAATTTACAAATAATCTAATAAGTCTAATTTAGACCTACGCTCTTTATCACATTTTTTGAGGCTGTTTCAAATTATCTTTAATAATTTAATGTATCAATGTTTAAAACTATTCTTGAAGCTTTCTAAAATATTTACAAAATAGAAAAGTAAACTTTGAATTGAACGCATTTCTTTAACTTTCTAAGATTACCTTAAATCGTAATAGTTTTTAATTGGTTTCTTTTATCTATTTTTTTAAATAATTTAATAGTTTTAATTCCGATCTAAGCTTCCTTGCATTTAAAATTAATTCTATCGTTGCTGCATTCTTGATGGAACATAATTACATTATTATTTTTATTGATTAAAGTCTTGTTTCGTTCCATAATTGCTTTATCAATTTCCTGACATATGTTTCGACAATTACTTGTCATTTTCAAAGGTGTACTATGATTACTGAAGGGGTGAATCTAATCAAAATATTAGATTGTTTTTATAGATTTCTAAAAATTTCCACACTACATTAAAACATTATTTTGTTTGAAGTAAATTTTCTAAATATTGTCATCTAAGTTTTCCTAAATTTCATTGGAAACATTTACTTGATCAACTTTTTCCAGAGATTTTAAAAATTTTCCACACTAGATTAAAACAAATTCTTACGTTTGAATGCAATTTTCTGTATTTTGTTCTCTCGATTTTTCTAAAATCCTCAAAATTTCTTTCTTCAATTTTTCTAAAAAAAATACAGTTTATTTTAAACTTATTATAATTAATAGTTAATTATAACAAATAATCTAACGAGTTTAAGACCTAAAAAAAACTTTTCTTAAAGCTAGAATGGAATCTTTGGTTTGAACGCAATCCTCTAACTTTTTAAGGTTTTCCTTGAATTTTAATAGTTTAATGCTCCATTTTATCTAAATTTCTTATAATTTAAAACTTTTAATTTAGATCTAAGCTTCTAAATACTACCATTTTTTTTCTTTTGCAATACTTACTTGATCAAAGTTTTAAACAATTGCTTTTCAAAAGACTTTTTTGTATATTAAATATTTACACACAGGATTAAAGAAATCTTTATTTGAATAATAAAATGTATTAAAATCTTTTAGTTCGTTGTAGAAATCTTTATTTGTTTGAATGCAAATTTCTATATTTTGTTGTCTAAATTTTCCTAGAAATCTCAAAATAGTTCTACAGTTTATATATATCCTCGTCTCTCCAAATTTTGTAATATTTTTAATTTAGATCTAAACTTATTAGCAGTTTTACTCTTAGTTTTTGTTAGAAATTAATTTATAATATTTAATTTTCCAATATTTGGAAGTTTTTCTAAAGATTTCTAAAATTTTCACACGCAAAAATTTTGTCTAATTTAACAATTTACCTAAAACTTCTTTGTTGTATAAAATTTCTTTATAGTACACTATTATCAAACTTTACATCTAAGTTTCTTTTCTCTTTGAAGTTGCAATGTTTTAGACTTTTGTTATAAGTTTAGAAAAATTTTCGCACTAGATTGTTTTGTTTTAGTAAAATTTTCTATATTTTCTCCTTTAGATTTTCTTATAAAAACTCAAAATTTCTTAGTTCATTTCATCAACATTTTATTACATTAGGTTTTTATCTTCCTCATTGGCTTAAATTTAAATATAAATAATTCTATGTGTTTGTCACGTTTTTGTAGAGGTAATTGATAATTTCAAATTTTTGCTAATATGTTGAATTAAAATTTAAGTTTTAAGTTTCTTAGTAACTTTTTTCCTTCGACGTTGTTTTGAAAATTCATTGGTAATATTTAATTTATCAATTTTTAGAGCTATTTCTGTAGGTTTCTAAAATTCTCATTACTAGAATAAAACATACAGGTTTCTAGAATATTCAGAAACTAGAAAAAAAAACTACTTGATCACCTAATATAATAATAATAGTAAACTATTGATGATTTTCAACTTTTTATTTTACTCACTACAATTGTTTCGCTACACTGTAGCTTCTTAAGGTGAAGAAATATAATACAAAAATTTTTATAAACTTATTTACATTATATACAGATTTTAGAATTGTGGGTGGAGGGTGTATTTTACTTAAGTAGAGGCAGTTGGAGAGTTCTAGTTGATCGTTCAGCAAATTCCCTGAGTGAATATTTTTATTTATTTCTAAAGTTTCCAATAAATTTAGTTTCCGTCCTTTGTTGGAAATGTGGAGGATTTTAAAATTGTTGTCAAAGCGGTGGTTTGAATATGTAGATGTGTTTTTCTGATGAATAAACGCTTTTTGATGATCGTTTATTCTATCACCGAATGCTCGTCCAGTTTGGCCTATATAAAACTTCGGACAATCAGCACAATTAAGCTTGATCAATCAACTTTTGCATTCCAAAAAAAATGGTTTTGATAATTTCCACACTAGATTAAAAAAATCTTCCTTGGTTTGAATGCAATTCTCTCTATGTTGTTCGCCATACTCTAGCTTCTTAAAGTGGAGTAAATAAAATATATAATATATTCTGAGCTATAGTTAATGAAGATGAAGAAGAAGATAATATTTTTAAGAGAAGAACTTTCCTTAAATATTAAAAGTTGGTTGCTTCATTTTATCTAAATATTCTTTACAGTATATTTAAAACATTTTTATTGGTTTCAATTTAGATCTAACCTTTTTAAAGCATGTTTTCTTCAGTTTTTTCTTAAATTTTCCCTTATCTGAAGGTCTCTAAAATTTCTCTATTCTTAAAATGTTTATTTTTTCTGCCTTATTTTATCAAAATTTCTTTATAGTATATTTTTCTTTTAGATGTTTTCTGAATTTTCTTTGGGAATGCTTAGTTGGTCAATGTTTTATACTTGTGCTCGAGGTTTACAAAACATTTTGACACTCAATTAAGCAAATCTTTAGTTCTCTAGATTTTAATAAAAAACCTTTAAATTTCTTAGTTTGTTAATGTTTTATACTTGTGCTCGAGTATTACAAAAATTTTGACACTCAATTAAGAAAATCTTTAGTTTTCATCCAATTTACTATACTTCTCTAAATTTTAATAAAAAACCTATAAATTTCTTAGTTTATTATTTAGTTCATCTACAAATTATTGACTATATTTTTAGAATATTTAATTGGTAGATAATTGTATTTGTTCACTGGCCTTCTTGTTGTTAAGATATTTGTTTATTTCGAAATTTTGTAATATGTCTAGTTTTTGTTTTTTTCTTTTAATATGTTGAGTCTGGGTTGACTTTTTTTTGATAGGACGATTCATGTGTTGATTTTTTATTATTTTAAGCTAATGAAATATTTGCGGTAATCATCGAAGGTCTACGTATAAGTTGAAGCAGTTCAAACAGCTGAATAAATAGACAGAGTGTAGTGTACTTACACTCTGTCTATTTATTACTGTGTTGTCTTTATTGTTTTTAATTACTTTTGATCGACAGTTTTGGGTTTTAAGTGGAATGTTAACGTTCAGTTTGCTTAGATATTTTAGTGTTTTCTTCCTCCAAGGGTCTTTAAATATTTTTGAGTATAAATTTTGGCTGAAGTTTCATATTTTTAGGTATTGAGCGTTGAATGCTATATTGTTGATGGGAGCTATAAGCCTTAACTTTGTGTTACATATTGAATTAGGGCCATTATTAAAAATGCATAGTTTTTGCTAAAGAAGGCCCAAAATTTGCCTCTCCTAAATATCAAGAAATTTATATAGCCGAAAAAATAATTATTAAACGACCAAAATTACTTAATATATACATCCATTTTAAAAGCTATTACAACCTAAATTTTGATAAACAATTTTATTATTTCCAGTTGTCTGCATTAATTTATCAAATCAGCTAAAAACAATTTGAAAATGTATAACATTTATCGAAACTTAGCGTACTCCTGACCTTACCTAATAGCTTAAGTATTAGGATAGCGTAACCAGACCTTACTCAATAGTCTAAGCATTATCCTAGTCTTTAATAGTCCATGCATTTATCTAGCGTACTCTTGACCTACCTCAATAGTCTACGCATTGACCTATCGTACTCCCGACCTATGTGTAGACTATTGAGGTAGGTCAAGGGTACGCTAGATGCATCTACAATTGGATAAGCCAAAAAAATTATAGATTAACGCACATATACTTCAGTATTACGTTAAATTAATGCATAGATTGTTTTGATTGATCAGGAAACCAATACACCAATGAATATGATATTGGAATAGGCTAAGAAGATTAAAAAGGTAATTGTGGATTCTCTTACTTTTTGAAACATTTTGATCATTACAAATAATAACCAATTTTTTTCAGTTTAAGAAGTGATGTCGAAAAAGTTATTGGTTTATTTGGAGGGATCAAGATTGTAAATTTCGAAGTAGAAAAGTTTTTAGAGTAGTGAAGATAGAGGGGATCCTTGAGGTAGACCTGGCTTTGAGGTATTGATGACAGAGAAATTGAATATTTTATTATTGATTTCTTATAATATGTTTCTAATAAAATTGAAATTAATACGTTGATTGTTTAAGATTAATTTTGTAAGCACACGACCTCCTATATTTAAACAGGAAAGTGTGTGGTTTAGATTTTGCCTGGGGCAAGTATCCCCTTAACGAGTTTATCCTCGTAGAGTGGTTGCTTCGAGTAGGTGTAAAGTTATTTGATTACATTCGATCGAGTGCATCCACGCGTTTATCCGCCAGATGCTGATGGAAAACAGGGACCGGCGGACATAAATTACACACGCGCCCTTTTTTTTCCGGGACCGCTTTCCCAATTAAAACTTTAACGACCCACCGCTACACCCCCGCCGTCCCCATTCCGGCCCGAAAATTCATTGCGTCTCGTCTTTTTGCAATAATTTCAATTAGGGTTTTTCCAGCGGCGGCATAACATACTGGACCACCATAAATCCTTAATCCTTGTCACAGGCAGCACATGTTCCCGACACATCCCACATCCCGCACACCCCCCACATCTCGCAGATTAGTGATGCGGGCGCCACCCATACACCCATTAGCCCTGCGGTAATTCGGGAATAAAATACATATGCCGTCGTGTACGAATATGTTCCACGTTCCATAATACCACCCCTTAAAACCGACTACCATTATCGATACAGTGCCCGTTGTTTAGAGATGGGCATGTGAAATTGATACGGAAATCATCAATTTAAATGCAAACACTTTTTTGACTTACATTCGTACTTACAAATACATACAAATAAGTGTTTCAACCCGATTTGGATCTATTCTCTCCTAATAAATTTCCTAACTGAATAATAAAAATATGGAGTGAATACTTCTTATGCCACTTTCTTGATGGAACCAAATTTTCATGCTCAAACTATCTATTTCAGAAAATGTGTAATGGAGAATAATTTATATAAATTCTAAGAACTTTCCTTTTTAAGCCTGACCACTTGCCAAGATTAACAGATCCATTCAATCCGATCTAAGGATTAAATAATCCTTATAATAATTGTTTAGTCTACAGTAAACTAACCGAATGCGAAAATAAAATATTTATAAGAACCACTCTCCTCTGAGACCGAACGATAAACAACCGACTAAAAATACCCGCCATTTCCGAGGAAAACTTCAGACTGATCTTCATTACCGCGACAAATTAAATAACCGATCAATCAGTGGAGGGAAATTCAAAGCCCGTCCGGTTTATTTTTCTATATTTTTTTTTAACACAAATTGTCCTCCTTCCATCCATCTACCATCATCAATCATCCTAATGATATGCCGCCGGGAGAGAGAGCGCGGCACAACTTTTCTGATTGATTCTTTTCGGGATTTTAAAATCGAAGTAAAACAAATCGCTTCGTGGAAACGTACGGTTCTAATGATCTCCGAAGTAAAGAAAAAACAGGCTGCACTCAATTAGGGCCAACTTTGCGGGAGCTTAATTAATTATGTGTCAAAGTGATCGAACAGCAGATTAACGAAAAAGGGTAAACAAGTTGACAAAGAAATTAAAATTATTTTCGAAAAAAAATATTGAATAGTAATGAAAGCTCATGTTTAGTATTTTATTTATTCTAAAGTTACTATAAATTATATAAATATAAATTTATGTAAGCAACAGATTTGGAATATTTTCTTGGTACTGATAGAAAATACAAAGAATTAAACGAGCACCTAATTTGATGATGATCATTGCCTCGTTATGTACATTTTTTTAGTTTTTTTGTTGCATCAAGCAAAACAAACCTACATTATCTGCTTGTTTGTGTTCTAAAGTCTTAGTTACTTAAGTTAATCAAACATAATCATAAGTTACTAAGTCTTTACACATGGATTTTGCTGGAATTAGATATTGGAAGATCACAAAACACAACAAAGAAAATGTGTTTTGTGATCTCCCATGGCCTAACTCAAGCAAAACATAAGTTTCAGGCAATTGTAATTAATTTAGAAATCTTATTAAATTAATTCTACATTTATTTCATCTCTTCTAAACACTTGCGAAAAAGTAGTTCACTTATTCGAATGATCTTCCATCAAACCCATGAATAGACTTCATCAGTACTGTTTCTATTTTATTTTGTTCAGTTATTTTGTCCGTTTTTGCAGAAAGAATATTTCAGTTCTTCATGTCAGCATATTACAAAATGTTTCACTACGAGTTTTAAGAGGACTTAATTCAAAGAAAAACCTGTTTCGATCTTCAGGTCTCATCAGATTATACAATTAAGAGGAAATTAAATTTATTTATCTGATGAGACCTGAAGATCGAAACCGGTTCATAGTTTATCTTGAATTATGTCCTTTTAATACTCGCAGTGAAATATTTTGTAATATAGAATTAACACAAATAATACATGTAAATAATTTTACGGTGAATAGTTATTAAAATAATCAATAGAAAATGATGTTAAGAACGATTTATTTACTACCGTAAAAATATGTAATATACATTCTTGGCACTTGTTGGCACTTGTCAAGCATGACGACCCCGGTGCAAATGAATTTACGATTACGTTCTCGGTATTTTTACATTTAGTACTTTTATTTTTACCGCTAGCCCAGTTTCAAATATGTTTTTTTTTTCAACGGCGTGTTTGTTTACTGCCCGTAAACGTATTGCACCGTTCCGGTGCAGGATAAAAATACAAGAATCAAACAATGTAAAAATAGTGTTACCTGGTCACCGTTCCAGATGATTCACCTTTACTACGAATCTGTAACAGTTACCAGGAAAAAAAACCGTTCGGTTGCGGCTATAAATCATCCTCGATCCCTCATTAAAGCTATTTCCGACCGCTCATCACTTAACAAACCGAAAATATAAAAAGTCGAAAGTGTGCTTTTGAAATAACAGCGCCGCACACGATGCGAAAATATATTATGGTCGGATCTTAGGAGTAAAGACAACAATTGGATATTTTTAATTTTGTAGAAATGATGAGTGCTTAATGGTTTTAGGATAATTTTAACATTATTTAAGTGCGTATACTTTTTAGAGATACCGTTACTAATTATGAGTTCTTAATTTGGTGGGAAAGGAGGCGTGGTCGTGTTGCGGGGTTTACCATGTTATAAAATCCGTTGGGAAGAGCTTTTCTTCCGGTTGTAGCTCCAAGGATATGCTTTCACGAGGTGCTGCTGTTTCTTAACTAAACACCACGGATCTAGACCGCATGGACGCATGGATAGTCGCAGCTGGTTTTTGCAGACTGCAACATCACCATCTCGTGAGCTTCGCTTCATCCTAGGGTCTTTATCTCACTAGCAACTCTGGCGCAATATACCAGTTTGTAGTGTACGGTCCCGATTGTGGGTGAGAACGAATTTTGGATGTAACCTTCATGGAATCTAAAACCACTGCAAAACCTCTAGCGGGCGTACCTGCAGACACACCAAAAATACTGATGAAGCTAGAGGGCAACCCTTACCTGTTTCAGGACACCTCTTCCACAGCTCCAAAATTCCGAAAGAGGATTAGCGGAGCTGAAGTTAAAAGAAGAAGGAAGGTGCGCCTTGTGGAGCAGGCTGATTAATAACTAAAACCTTTCAGCAGAGCAATAGACACTAGCCAAGAAAAGGATGGATGGTCGCTGGCATCCCCCCAGGAAAACTAAGTCCCTGCCAAGAACTCCAAGAAAAGTAGAGGTAGTAATCCATCAACCTTAAGGTCCAACTAGAAGGAGACTGATAACAAAAACTTCCAAGTAGCAGTAATTGACCGCCAAAACCTCATGAGGAAACTCACAGAGGACAATATTAAGATCTTGGATGGTGCTCTCACCTCCGAACTGATCACAGCCATATCATCCATTGTTCATCGATAGCTATACTTCGGAGGGATCCTCAGGATTAATCATCTCTAGACTAGATATCGAAGTCAGTTAAAAAACTAGCCCTACTATGTGCAGTGGCAAAACTATAGTTAACCATCACCCGAGGTTGACGAAGACTACCCTATGGTTGGCTGGTCAGTCTCTGTATATGGAGCAGACAATTAAGCTACTGACTGGTCAGAACCGAGAGCTGACTATAGATCGGTGGTATTTCTTCCCTAGGGTAGATTGATCGTTATGGGATTTCGAAACGAAGAAATCACCATCTTACAACAGCGTGACAAGGAAGAAAAGTGTCATATCACATACAAATTCTAACTTGTCACGCTTAATTCGCCTGTAAACTCCCAGAGAGGCCATCCATACCACCCCAAGTGAAGCTGAGGACAGCAGAGAGGAACCTCGCCTTGAGACCACAAAGGCAGCTCCCAAGTTTAAATGGTGAGTCATTTATACTCTTATATTCTAACAAATTAACAACCTTACAATAAACTCACCACAACCTTTTGAATTCATATATTAAAAGTAAAACCACTAACTATAATTCTAAACACTAAACCACAACCTTCAAAGAAATGATAATACTCTCGTCCTAATACAAGAACCCTATGTAAGTGGCAAACAGGATATGTGGATTGAGTACTTTAAAAGGCACTATTTTCCAAATCTCTGCATATCTAACCTATAATGCAACCGATCCACCTCTCTCATAAGATCTGGAGATTGTGATCAAATACTGTAAAACCAACAACATCAGTCTCAGACACTAAAAAAGGGGCGAACTTTTGCTTGAATGTATACAAAGTACAAATCTACACATACTTAATTGAGGCTGTGAATCAACATTTGTTACCTCAAGAGGACAAGAGGTATTTGATAACATCTTTTCTACTGAGAATATAAGCATAAACTTCAGAACTGGCATGTGTCGATGGATACTCTGTCCAAGTCAAATCACAGATGAATATATTATATATTACAAGTTACGTACTAAACTTCCCGAAAAGGAAGCGTTTATAAATTCAAGAAGAACCGATAAGGAACTATTTAGAAAAATTTTAGTTGAGAACGCAGGATGAAGTCGATGGCCTCGCGCTACTTCTGAAAAAGTTTCTCAACTCCTCATATGAAAAGTCATGCCCATTTAACTCGAATAGAAATAAAAATTTACAAACACATCGTGGAATAAGGAACTCGACCAATTAATGAAGCAATCAAAAGAAGGGTATAACACTTAAAAAAATACTGACACACTATATGGTTTCTGAATATTTTTAAAATTGTACTATAACAATATTACATCACACAGAAACCATATACTGCGTCAGTATTAAGTTAGTGTTGGTATGGAGTTTTTACTAGTAACAACCTCAAAAATCCAATATTTAACTGCGTATAACAAAGAGCAACACACCAAGCAGGAAATTGGTCGGAACTATTATAAAGGGCTTCACCGACTATACAAAGAGAAGGTAAGGTAACGATAGAGATAATCCTGCAGAGAGTTTTGTAAACATATTGAATCAACAACCTTAGTTGCAAGGCTGAAACATGTTCTCTCCAAAGAACTAAAGCTACAGGTATTAAGTATTATTTATTTTATCCAACATACTAACAAAACATTCTAATAGTATACATAATAATAATCTACAGAAATTTTAATCGTATTTGAAAAGGCTTGAATTCACAAAGTATGTTCTCTTCCATTCTCACCTTCTATTCTTCTGGTATTGGTTGCTCCATGAAGACATTGTTGATGACGATTCATCAAATTATTTGCCAAATATAGCCTTTGTCATAAAAAGGGATTAATGAGAAAGGATGGTGGCAGTTATACGCACAACTTCGTGGAATCAAAATATATACTTTTTAAAAATAATTTTCTTACTGCAAAACCATGGAGGACAAGGATGAAGACTAGCAGCAGATTCATATTCCTTCAAAAAAATATTGGAGCATAGCCTCTAACATAATAACAAATCTTGTATTTGATTCTCATTTTTCACTTGGTCAAACATTATGTTAATAATACGTTGTTGAAAAAATTCACTTGGTTTGTCTCACTTAATTGTTTATTTTATATACGGCTCATTCTTGATAATGGCCCAGTGTCGAAACTAGTCGAATATAAAATAAACAATTAGGTGAAACAAACCAAGTGAATTTTTTCAACAACCTCTTAATAATAACAAAGTCCAAGTTTTTAGAAATGGATGGAGTTTACCTAGCCCTACTTATATTTGGACTGGAACAAATTCTTTAACATATGTTAAGTCTGTTTAGGGCCTTCATAGCCTTTAGATATGTCCCATAAAACTGAAGAAAAGTCAAGGTGGTATTTATGCCCAAACCAGTCAAGGAAGGCTACAGCCATGCCAAATCATTTAGTCCGATAAGCCTCACACCGTATAATGATAAAAACCTTAGAGAAGCTTTCCGATCGATTCATACTCTAAAAACGAATCCTCTTCACCCGAATCAACAAAAGCAAACTCTCTCATATACTGTAAGGAATGATTGTGACAGAACACAAAGCAAGGTGGAAAAATGTCGCCACTTTTCTCATTTAAAAAACATAATTCGAACATGCAACGCTAAATTTGCCCAATATGGTGTTAGTATGTCCAAGGCAAACCTACAATCCTTGACTGATATCCTAACTGGATACAGTCAGTTAACACCTCTATATGTTAGGTGTCGCTAAAGATCCCAACTGTACAGGTTGTAAGGAGAAAGCGAAGTTGGCGCAGCATATTCTGCGCTACTTTCCCGCTCTGGCTACATTAAGGAAGATGTTGCTGTAGATATCATGGCCAAAACTGATCTGAGAGGAACTTTATCAAAGGAGTACGGTGGCTGGGGAGCTAGTTCTCCATCAACTGGAAGTGAATAATGGGTCCATTCAGGGGCTGCATACTGTATCCGTATCCATAGTAGTTTATTTTCATAGAAATTGTGGTATAGGAGATTGAAATTTTTATTTGCACTATATGTATTCTTTGTGTATTTACTATACTTTAATTCAATTGTAAATCTGTTATTCTCGGCTGTTATTACTCATTGTTTATTTGTGATAACATTATATCCCACATTTGGATTAATTGAGTTACGTAAATATAATAGTATTTAACCATTGATAATGGTCACTTTCTGTCCGAAATGTACATCTGAAGCGAAGAAAGGTTTCTAAGTGTTTTAATCAAGTTATCCCATATTTGTTTTTCTACTTTCTTGCTTAAACGTTATTTTCGTAAAAGACGATATACCTGAGTTGTGTTCTATTTCCTTTTCAAATTCTTTCTTACTTTTGGTTGGACTCTCTTTATTTTTTTATATTTAATCTATTATTCTCTAACTGGTTTTGTAATAATTTCAATATTATCTGTTTTTTGTTCAATTCATTGTGCCATTTTTTTCGAATGCCCTTTTACTTGTTTTTATTAATGTTTTTTCTTAAATTTTTGTTTATATTTCTTCATATTTATTTTAGTTTTATTTAGCTCTTTTGAATCTTCTGATATATTTTTTCAATATATTTTTATTCCTCTCATCTGCTTTTGGTCTTTCCTTAGACTTTGTTTTAACTTTGTTTTTTTGTCAGTTTTTTTCGTTTCCTGTTTATCTTTTTCTTTTAAAACACCTTTCTTTTAACCTATTTTAACAGCAATTTTTCATTACAACTTCCACAGAAATTTCAACAATAAGCCATATTTAGGATTAAACCATTAAGTCAACACTATCACCATCACGAATCTGTTCAGGTTTTCCTGCATGGCTTCAGAAGTAATATTATTATTACAAGTATATTTTAATATCATGGGCACAAAATACTTATTTACAATATTTAAAACATTTGGTTATTATCATTAATTAATACATTAAGTAATAAAGGCTGTATATGAGAGCCTTGAGGTATACCAGAAATAGCATAAACAGCTGAAGAAGAATTTGTATTTTGTTGTTTCAACAAAGTGCAATTTCTTGCATTATTATACAACAAATACGGGCATCAAAGGTAAGATAAGGCAGATATGACTTTATACACCTCAACATAACATTGCCACTAAGTTACTGCACTAGTACAAAACGTTATAATCTAAATTTTAGATTAAAAAATAAAATAGGTGATCTAATACAGATGAATATTTAAGTTTACTACCTATTGTATATTTTTTTCTTGAAATAATTTTATTTGAACAATAATTTCTACATTTTTAAAATCTTTACTACCTCTCAAAAAATCAACCTTATATTATTTTCTATACTTCAGGTTCATCGTTTGCCTGTCTCATCAGACTATTGCTTTCTCGTCTTGTTTTGTTAACTATTTAGATAAAACTTTATATTTATTTTGTCGATTCCAGCAAAAGATTTATCTTTCAATCTACAATGGAAGATGTCGTAATTGGTTGGATCGGTTTCCTTCAAACTTTCTAAAAACATTGGAACATAGCCGTTTATCTCAGCATTTTTATGAATTGAGAAAAGTTTATCTCTCAATGAGTGAACAATAATGGCTAAATCATAGATATTCATATTCATCATATTATGGTGTACAACGCGGTGTAAAAAATATTGTAGATGAAAAAGGAAGATAAAGACCATTAAATTTCGATGGTTCTCCTATTCTTGCAACCGTGGAAGTGGATTAGGAGCCTAAAAACCCGAATTCTAGCTCACGACATTAATGTTAACCAATTTACGATCGTTCTCATAATGAGACTTGAAAATGTATTTTAGACTGTTTGAAAGTTTTTATTTTTTTCATTTATTAGTTTATTCAATAAAAATAATTTCATTCAAACTAGTGTTGCTTTGATAGTGGTACTATTTGTAACATGCAAATTACTTTTGTATCATTCAATGTATGTCGAGGTATGAGAAGTAGTTGCTTCAACAAGTAATTTGTTTTGTAAAACTCATTGTTGTAGATTCACGAAATGTTTTCGTATTTTTTTAAATTATTATTTAATTTTCTTGAACTGAATTATTTTAATATATTTTATTATTCTATTCTTTATTTAGAAAACTAAAAAAGTTTCAATGCTAATAGTTGGAGTATTATTGTAGGATAAGTGGATGTTCTTTATTCTACCCTCCAACCTATAAATCTTATACAAGAACTTGAGTGAATATTGATTTGATTGCAGACTTACTTATATTAAATTTCTCTTGTAAACTCCTTTTTTATAGATATAATATTTTTCAAGGTGAAAACCGTCGATTATAATTTAAAGCTGGAGGATGGAATAGTAGACACCCTCCCTACCCGTATCTTCTAACCCAATCTACAGCTGACATTAATTTTGTAACAGACAGATTTATACTTCTGGATCTGGATTGAGTTTGCCAAGGGTGATCAAATCATTGACCAGAGCACTTAGGCCTCACTAGGCCCGTTGTGCCCCCTGACTGGGACAGCCCTGCGTTGTTCTATCACTCATTTAGCCACCCAAGGTGGCGTGCAAAGGACAGTACAACGCTTGGAGGGTTATCCCTTATGTTGGCCATGTTCGGCCAGATTGGCCATGTTCGGCCAGACAGATTTATACTTGATTTAGTATGCAACTTCTTTGAAATATATTCTCCCCCATTCTCCATATACTAAGTAAACTGATTTCTGGTATTTTTCATAACTCTTGCCGATATATCAGAGGTTATGTTGACAATTTCTTCCTGGATGTTGGTCTTCAAATATTGTAGGGTTCTTGGACGGTTTTTCAGAAAACCCTGTAGAAAGAAATCACAAATCTCCGATGGGTCGGCCACTACAAGTCGCCCCTAATTGAGATCGGGCGCTCTGAGAAGTTTTCTCTCATAACAGCCGTCGATACTTTAGAAGTGTGAGCCGTCTCACCATCTTGTTGGAACCAAATATCCCCTAAGTTCAACTCATCTAACCTTGGAAGAAAAAAATCCTGTAACATGTTTACATACCGGTCCGAATTCACTGTCACTGGGACTTCATTTTCCTCGTAGAACGAACGATCAATTATTCCTGCTAAGAAAATTGTTGACCATATTGTAAGTTTAAGTGAATGCAAAGGTCTTTGATGCAATTCTCGAAGATTGGTGTCAGATCAGTAGTGCATGTTTTTGTTTGTTGGCGGGTCCACACAACTGAAAATGGGCTTCAGCACTGTTACACACTCTAATCTATAAATCTTACATGTGTAATATATAACATTAATTTGATTACAAGCTATATATTTATAAGAGATTATCCATATCAATTTGTTTTATACTTTCAACAACTAAAATAAAAAAAAAACTCTATCTCACCCTTCAACCTATAAAAAATTCGAGGGTTTGAATAAATATTTATTTAATTAGAGACAGATATATACTGAATTTGACATGAAAATTCTATGAAATATGTCATTTTTATAAGAAAACCAATGGTTTTAAAAGAACTGGAGGCTGAGATAGTTGCCATCAACCCTACATATACAATGAGACTTAAGATACGATATTGTTTATAAAACCATCGACACATCGACACAATCTCCATTAAAAAAAACTAAATCAATTACTGAAATTTAATCAAACTCTATAACTGTTTTAGTTTCGTGAAAAAATAAAAGAGATTGTGTCGATGTTGTGAATGATTTTATAAACACTATTTTAGGTAAAGTTTCGTTATAAATGTAGGGTGGGTTGGTGTCCTTCAATCTATAAATTATACACGAGTATTTGAATTAATATTTATTTGATTAAAGGCAGATTTGTACTAATTGGGTAAAGTAAAGCACTTGTTAGGTTCCATAATTTTATTCTCAGTTACGTGACACGTATTTCGATCTTTACAATCATTCTCAAAATTAAAACTCAGTTTTAACTGAAGGTAGCTTAAAATTATGGAACATAACAACTTTACTTTATCTATTTGAAAATTTGGTTTCATCAGGAAAGTAGCGTAAGAAGCAAAAATAGATTTGTATTAGATATAGCGTGTGAACATAACTGTTTTAAAAATATTTTTTACAAAAAAACCGTTGCCGATAATTTAAAACTGCAGGGTAGGATAGTGGCCACCCACCCACCCTACATATACAAGGAGACTTAACGTACAATAGTGTTTATCAAATCATTTAAACATCGACACAATATCTGCTCTTATTTTACAAAACTAAAACAATCACAGTGTTAAAAATATTAGTATATATGTAGGGTGGAATAGAGTTCAATCCTCCAACCTTTAAATTATATAAGAGTGTTTTACTGAATACGAGTTTGATTACAAGCAGATTTGTATTCGATGTATCATGTAAACTTCAGTGTTTAAATGCTTTAAATATTTCTTCAAAAGGAATGTGTCAGTTATAATTTTAAACTGGAGGGTAGGACATTAGACATCCAACCAACATACATATGTTTTCAAGTATGAAATGTAGAAAACTTTATGTTATTTATTTCAATCGCAGATAACCTCATTTAGATTCCGAATTTTGACATAATTTGTTTTTCGTGTCCTCTTTCTAATGCATATTTCTTTTTGAAAAATTGTGCAATAGTTGTTTTTGCATAGGCGATAAGTGAGAAATCAGAAAAATTCGTGTGTCGATGAAGTATGAGTTCCACTGTGGAGCCAAAACACGGCAAGCAGTCACCAATATCAATAGAATATTTGGCATTCAAGTGACTACGAACAAAACTGTGGCTCGGTGGTTTAAACAATTTCGTTCGAGAGTTCTACTTGTCTAATTAATCACCTGGTCGACCCAAGACTCAGGTGGATATTGACGTCCTGAAAGCCACTATAGAAGCGAATTCCAACCAAAGTGCACGTGAATTATCATTAACGTACATTGTATTAAAGCAAATAATCTTGACTCATTTTGTACAAATCGGTAAAGTGAAAAAGCTGCAGAGAAGGAACGAAGACACGACGCATGTCTTTTTCTTTCTAACAACAAAGCAAAACCATTTCTCAATTGAATTGTTACGTGCCATGAACAATAGATCATATACGATAATCGTAAGCATTCGTAGCAATGGTTGGACAAAGATGAATTTCAAAAATACTGTCCGAAACGAAACATCTACCAGAAGAAGCTGGTGGTCACTGTTTGGTGGTCTGGCTCAGGTTTCATTCACAACAGCTTTATGAAACGTGTCCTATCGATCACGGTGGGTGTCTACTGTTATCAACTAGACAAAATGATGAGAAATCTTGCGATTAAACAGCCAAAATTACTTAATCGGATGACTCAAATCCTCCTCCACGACAACGCTCGACCACATGCCGCACGAATGATTGTGTCAAAGCTACAGGAGTTGAAGTTGGAAACTCTCCGTCACCCACCGTACTTGCCAGACCTTGTCCCAACTGACTATCAATTCTTTCAAAATATAAACAACTTTTTACCTGGAAAAAAATCAATTCCGAACAGGCTGTCAAAACAGCGTTTCAATTTTATCTTAGTTGACAAACAGCACATCCCAAACCTTAAAAGAGTATTTTAAATAACAGCTGATAGATGTCGGTTGATAGATGAATGATCAGAGAAGACATTTAATGAAATCTAAACCTTAGAAGAGTATTTAAATTTAAGTTGACTCTTTAGAAATGTCAGTTGACAGATAATTGGCCATATATAACAAATGAAAAATTATAATCGTTAGAAGAGTATTTCAAGTTAATCATTGGAGGTGTCAGTTAATATACGCTAGATAATTGATCTTAGATGAAAAGTAACAAATACCTTCAGTATTTTTTTTTTCAAGACCAAAGTAAAACTTTCATGTGCAGACAGCAACATATCAATTCATAAATTACAGAGACCGTATAACAGTTAACATATACACAAATTGCAGATAGCATATGAGAGTTAAAAATGTCAGGTGGTAGTTCGATAATTAAGTAACCGATTTCAAACCGTTGATTGCGTCCAGAAACCGAGTTTTTTTCTGCTCATTGCAATGACCTTTTAACAAGCAAATGGGAAGTCGTTCTTAAAATAGGTGGTGACAGAAATGGAAATAATCATCAAATGAAATATTTGTTCAATGCCTCCTTTTGTTGGCAATATAAAAGTAGTATATGTGGAGCAACAATGTGGCCGTTGACTATCCGTTGAAGTAAACATAGATCAGCATCAATCCTATGTCCCTCAAGTGACTTAATGTTAAGGTTTTGTAGTATCTATGAGTAATCGTAATGAGTGTGATAAAATCCTTATTTATACACAATACATGTAAGGAATGTCTTTTAAATATGTTAATATTTATAAACTTATTAATATTATATTTCAATAATTGTGTCTGCTTATATAGTAAACCTACTACTTCGTATAAATCCTTTTATTTTTGGCTTTAAAATTTATTAATCGAGTTCTGTGCATCCACAGTATGGTGAATCATTGTGCGTAACGTTCGAACGTTAAAAATAAATAATTGTGTTTGTTTATTTATTTTTAAGCGAGCGTGCGTCTAAGAATAGTGTTTGCGGTTTTATATATAATGCGAGATTGTGCCACGCATCCGAATGAGTCAATTGCCAAGAATTCTCGTTGCGGCACCAAGCGTTCTTAAACGTAAAGGCTAATTGCCAATTAACGTGCGCGGAATTTTTGCGCGCTCCAAGAAACATTCGCATTTTGGTCCAAATGTTTTACGCGCCCGCATTGCAAATAGATTTTTTCCGCATTCTTACGAATGTTTAAATTGGCCAGCATTCCCTCGAGCAGATTTGTAAACAACCAATAAAAAGGTGTAATATATTGGTATCTGATACGGCGCTGATATTTTATTACATTTAACATCGTCGTTTTGTCAGTTGATTTGTAAGAGATGCGGGAATTATCTGTCTCGCACTTTGTCTAATGCTAGTAAAAAAGTTATTTAGAAATTGTTTATTTACAATAATTAAGAAACTTATAAAATATATATCAATCCTATTCTGATATTTAATTAATCACTTGGTTAAACCGATGAAATAGTTATTATTTATATAATATTTTAATTCTATATTAAAGGAAAATTCGTTTATTAAAAACCAATAAAATAAATCAACCAAATATTGCCTTTAAAGATATTTAAACCCATTAAACATAAAGCATTACGTAAATATAAATTGCAAATTAAACGAAACCGAATCAATATCGAAAAAGCAACAATTTGATACTCGATTTATTCGGATGGCTTAAATAAAGGGCAACAGTTTACCCTCCTAATTAATGATCACAGGTATCGAAATTTAAGTGGAATAAAGCGGCCTTTTGTTCCCATCGGAGTCAATTTAAATTAATTGTTCGAGCAAGTGAATTCGCATTCGGAACTCCGGAGTCACGACGCACAATTAATCAATTAGCGCCGGCTCATATTTGAGCGGTTTAAATATTTTAAGGGGCCGCCGGAGCACAAAGGGCCGCCGCGCCAAGTTTTCCAAGGGCGGCGGCGTCGGCGGCGGGACGGTGGGCGGCCCGGGCCGGGGGGCATTGATTAAGTTATTTAGAAGTTTGATTACAAGTCGGGCAAACTGTTGCACGCAGAAGGCGGCCCCGGACCTTTGTTATTCAGGTTCTTCGGTCGCGACTTCATTTCCGGGATCATTGCGGAATTGCGGGCAATCGAGTTTGAATAGTTCTGAGTTTTCAATAAACACAAAATACATGAAAGCTACAAATAATGACCTTATAAGTAAAACTGTAAATATTTAATAATTTTTATGTAAATCAAGAAAGAGTTTTACATGAAATACACTCTTCAAAGTGTTTAAAATGCCGTTTTCTTCACTGTGAAGAAAAGAGGATTTTAAATATGTACATTCTACTTCAATTCAATCATTGTATAAAAGCTTCTGTGTCTCGCGTTAATTATTATTTTTATAATTTTTCCCTCTAAATGATAAACTTGTTGTTCTGTTGGGAAATAAATAAATTATTATTATAATTATTAAATTACAATTATCTGTTATAGTTTAAGTTACTTATTATTAACACTTTAAATACTTGAAATATTAATATTAATCACCAAATAAATATATAGAATTTAAATATTAAGAATATTCAACTATGAAATGACGTAATATAATTAATAGTATATCTAAATTTACTTAACATAAAAATATTTTTAATAAATTTAAATGGTTGTAGATACATATAGTATTAATTAAAGCGGCTTGCATTTTTTAAATATAAATATTCAGGATTATTATTTATCCTGACAATTTGCGAGACGCGCGCGCGCGCTCTCATTAAATAGTTAAATTAATTTCGAACCTCATGAATTAATCCGGCGCGAAATCTTGCCCGAAATATGGCGGACGTTTAAATAATTTAAAAGGCGATTCATAAATAATCCCCTTTTTAAAGCATGAATAATGAATGCGGTCTGCTTCGGCGCCGGCTCCGCCGGTCCGAGTTCATGGACTTATTAAAGGCGTCCTCGCGTGCATCCATCAGCAATTAAAAGAAGTCCGTAGCCCTGTTAACGTTTTCCATCTAAATGACTATGTATTAGATGATAATGTTCAGCGAAATAAACGAAAAAAAGCGGCGCCAACGGATGCGATGGAATTATGGAGGAGGCGCCGGGCGAGTTGGCGTGACCACTCTTTAAATGCTTTCATTTTAATGAAATCTATTTTTATACAAACACATGTTATTAAAAATTAGATAAACATAAAAAGCGTGTATAGATTTAAGTTATATATGATTATATATTACAAATAAATTCAATATTTATGTTTCGTATACAGCAATTCAATTCTCAAGCAACTATTTGTAAGTCCTACCGATAGATCAAAAGTGCATACTGCACAATGACGTTCTGGGGGGCGGGTTGGGCGGAAAAAGTCGACACAATCGGAGACAAAATAAGACGAGTGCCACGCGAGAGGACGCTGCCAAACGCCCGGCAATAAATAATTGAGATAACACGACTTTTACTAGACTACACTCTGACCGAAAGGCGTAAAGAAAAACAGCAGACTTTCCCGATAAATCACAGTTTTCCTCGCGCCGCCCGTTCCCTCCCGAGAAAAACGGGAACAAAGGAAAACATCGCCGACCTTGCCTGTTTATGATATTTCCTCGTTGAAACATGCCCCGAGCACGGGAATTAGGTGTTTGAGTTACGAACTGCCGTGTGATACTGCCGAAGAAACGGTAAATAAAGGGCTGTAAATGAGCGCGAGTGGTCGGGGGCGTGGGGTTTTTGTTGTACTTACAATTACGAGTTTGTTTGTTTTATGGAACGTTCACGTGAAACAAATAAAACCTTGAGTACATAGTAATTATGTGTACATACAGTTATATATACTCGAGTAACAAATGTTTCTAATAATATCAGCAGTAATAAATTAAATATATATTTAAATATAAATGAAAAATTACTAATTGATAACATATTAATATTAATACTCCTATATTTCAATAAGGAATAAATGTACAAAATATTTGATATGATAAAAACTAGCGATAAATTGATCAACATATTGTTTAATTATTGAATGCATTAGAGCATAATTGCACATTGCAAAATTTGCAGCTCGTATTTAGAGAATTGTGTTAGGATCACATACTCGTATCTTTATGAGAGATTTCTCTAAGGACTTAGTCAAAAAATCATTGCCTTATTTCTTTACTTTATAAATACTTAATAAATTACTTTAATGAGAAGTGTTGATGTTGATCATTCTCTACAAAATTCTTCCACCTAAATTTACCGGTTTTTTCTCTCTTTTTCATAAATCAGCAACATAAAAATTTATAAATTAGGTGAAGAGAAATAGTTCTTATGTTCCATAGTTTAGTCTTAATTCGTATTTTGAAAATGATTGTTACTGAACGTAACACATGTCAGACAATTGTAAATAAAGACCAAGCTATAGAATATAACATGAGTTTTTCTTCACCTAATTTGCATATCTGGTTCCATTAAGAGTGTAGCGTAATAAGTTTAAATTAAAATAAAAATTTATTATATAAACCACTAGCATATAAGTGATTTCGTTTTAAAATAACATGCATTACAATAAACCATTAACAAATCGTCATATTTATGCAGCACTTACTTTATTTATTCTTTCAGAGAAGGCAAACTCTAAAAATATCTAGAAAATTATGCCATTCTATTTCGGGATGCTCTTTCTTACTTCAAGATCAAATCAATTATCAGAAATCTTCATAAATAAATTGATCAATCAATAGCTTAATCCCTTATTAGATTAAAGAAAAACTGTTGACAATAGAATGTATCAGTTTGTTTCCATTTCTTAAATCCAAGATATAGAATGTGAATTCTATTATGATAACTCATAATATCAAAAAATTATCAATGTGACTTAATATAGAAGTTTTTATCCTGAAAACAAATAAGCCATATATGGCAAATAAACTGGTGAAAGACCACCAAAATTACCTCTACTGGCATCAGAATCTAAAAAGCAGCATGGAGTAAGAGTGGAAGATCGCGTGGACGTGAACTAGAGCCTTTCTATAGAAAGTCAAAATTTTTGTACCTATAGAAATATTTGAGAGTCTCGAAAGAGTTATATTCACATTGAATAAATAAATAAATATCAAATATTAAATATCGAAATGAATATCTTTATTAAAAGATTTTTTCTCTGAAGACTTTCTTTACGTTACTTTCCTTCCATCGCCATCCTACCATTTGACTTGTTTTACTTTCTTTTTCTTTTCTATCTGTTTCTCCAACTTTTTCTAACTTGAGTGATTTGGTTTGCCAAAAATCTCGATTGTTAAATTGATTTAAATATGGCTCTAATTATTTAATCATCGATTAGAGTAGAGAATAATTCCACCTTTATGTCGACAGTAATATTTCTCAGTGTGTCTCCATTCTCCTAAACTAAAAACACAGATTTTTAATCGTTATATAAGATTTCTTTCAAAACTTGCTGAATAGTTCTTTACTTTCCTCAACCATCTACCTATCTGATTTCATTTACTCCTTGCAAATACTACTCTTAAAAAGGCAATAAATTAAGTCTTTTGCTTCCTGCAAACTTTCTGACTACCAATAAAGGCAAATTGCCAAAAAACTATAACAGATAAATGGATCTAAAAAACTCTGTATATAAATTTTAGAGCTTATGACCCAGAGATAGATAATAATAGACAATAACTTTTTAGATTATTACCACCTCTTAAATCCAAGATATCAAATTATTAATTGTATGGGAATTGCATATCTGTATAAAAGAGTTCTCTTTAATGTAATCAATAGCTCATTCCTTTCCTCTGCCGTCTTTCAATCTGACTTGTTTTACTCATTCATTGACTCAAACTCAAACAAATCAATCGATTAGTTTTTTCGGTTTTTAACCTTCATAAAAAAAACAATCTGCCAAAAACTATAATAAGTAGAGTGGTCCAAAAAAATCTGTACATTAATTAACCAACTATCGATTAGAGTAAAGAAAATTACCTTTATTTGTGTAGATATTAAGATTTTTCGGTTTAATTCCACCTCAGTTGTTATTTTTGTTGGGATTGTATATCTTAACAAAATGATTCCTCAACGACTCATTCTTTTCTGTAAACAACTCTTTATCCAACTTGCTTTATTCCTCTCCGACACAACTTTAATAAAACTAATCAATTAATTCTTTCTGTTCCTCACTTAAGGACCAAATCAATTGCTAAAAATCTCTATGAATAAATAAATTTGTCAACTTATTCATTGCATTGATCATAAATCATTGATTAGAGTAGTAGAGAATAACTGAACTATTATGTTGACAGTGGCGTTTTCCTGTTTGACTTCACCTCTAAAATCCAAGAAAACGGAGTGTTGATTGTGCTTAGCTGCATCTTAAATCCAAGAAAATAAATTATTAATTCTCTGGGGATTGAATATCTTTATAAAAGATTTCTCTCAATTCTTGCCCAATAGCTCATTTCTTTCCTTCGCGATGTTCAAATTTGACTTGATTTATTCCTCTTCCGATACTATTTAAATAAAGCACTGCATTATGATTTTTTTCGCTTTTTGCAAACTTTTCCTATCTTCACAAAAAAAACAAAAAACTAAATTACCAAAGAAAAGAATTATAATAGAGAGATAAGTCTTAAAATCTCGATGGATAATGGCCATTTTTAGGCTTAATTACTGATTAGAGTAAAGAATAACTGCATTTTTAATTCGACAGCAGCACTTTTTAGTTTAGAAACAAACAGAGGTTTGTATTGTGTTAGGATTACATCTTTATAAAAAGAAAATCTTTAAGAACCTATTGAACAGCTCACTTAATTCCTCCGCCATCTTCAAATCCCAAATGTTGTACTTTTTTTGACATCAAAAACTCCAATCCATTAGGTCTTTCGGTTTCTGAAAACCTTTTCTCTATATTTACCAAAAAAATAATAATATCTTAAAATCTATAATAAATTGGTTGTACATGTCATTAACTAACACCATGTTTTTTTAATAAGCTACTGTTATTATTAAAGTTCTGATTTTCCCAACACAAAGTCAGCAGGTCTTTATAAAAGGTTGCTAAAGATCCGTTACTCCAAGTCTAGAGTAGGGAAAAACAGAAACTTCATATCAACACGAGCTTATTAGAAAACGTATGTACATTTAAGTTAGTAATCCTAATTTTTATTTTAAAATTCTTTAAGCAGTTTCTCAAGATTCCAATTTCTTCTTGGTTTCTTTCTTATTCTTTCTTATTTGACTTGGCGTTTCCAGGTGGATGAAACAGGTTCACTTCTAACGTTATCACTGATGAGAGCTGAGAAAAATTGATTTTCATATTTATAGTTGATGGTTTACTTCCACCTCTTACATCAACGAAAACAGAGTTTTAATAGCAACCTAACCTAACCTATATTTCAAGGCGACATCTCGGTATATGCGCGACCGTGCTCGAGGCCACTTAACCAAATCCAACCTAACCTAACCTAACCTAATACTTTTATGAAACCGCAAGGTAAAATTTTTGTTTAGAATTAAAAATTTACTCAACACACAATTTTTTTCAAAGTTGCTCTTGGTTTTTTTATACTTTAGTCTATTATTGTCTATTCTATAATCTCGATGAGTTTCTTTTGCAACTTTAAATAAAGTAGTAAAACAAAATTATCGTGTCTCCTTTTTATTATGTTCAAGATATACCACAAAGTAAACGCCTCCACAATTAAACATTGATCCTATAATCTTTAATCTGAATATTTCTGCACCGGATACTATTACCAATTTTTGTAGAAATTATCATGCAACACTTATTTCTTTCTTAATCTTAATGAGTTGATCGCTCTTGGCCAATTCTGGTAAGTCTCTAAAAAGTATCTTAAGTAAAGCATCGCTTAAAACCGAACAAACAATTTTCGGCACTTCTCGATGGATAGAACTGGTTCACTTTTGATTTTATCATTGATAAAAACAAGGAAAATCTGTACCCTGTATTAGTGAGAATTGATGGAGTTCAATACTTTAATACTACCATACAGAGATTTTGGCTTCAACTTTGTCTAAGAACTTTTATTACAACGGAATATGATAATATTTTACCTGTCCCTCTTAGTTATAATTTAACTATATTCCATAATATTTGGTCGGAATATTTCTGCTACTTTATCCAACTTTTGGCTGAAATTGTTATGTAACACCACTTTTTATTTAACATTGTCTAAATTTCATTTTCGGATTGTTATTGATTACATCTGATCGATTTCAAAAGAGTGTCTTAAGTAAAACATCACTAAAACGATCAAACCATTTTTGGTGGATAAATTACGTTTACTTCTGACTATCATCGATAATAGCAGAGACAAATTATACTCTGTAAGGTTGATAGTTTGTTTCTGCCTCTTAGAACAACAAATGCTTTAATAGAGCTGGAGGGTACGACACTTATACCACATAAAAAAGTTATAGTTTAAAATTTGTCTGAGAACTAGATAGTATACTTAAATAACGCAATTGGAAGGAAAAAGTAGAAAAAAACGCGAAGAGTGATAACGTATGAGAGGGGAATTTAATGTGACATTTTAAAACCTTTCGAGCTTTAATAAGAATTTAGAAACGGACCAATTTTACGAAGAATTAATAGAAATTAAAACATAAACGAGAGAATGGGTTGAGATGCTAGTGAGTTGAGGCTAAACAGCCAAAAATAATTGATAGGGACGAAAAAGAAATTATTACAACAGTGTGAATAAAACTAAGAATAGAGGAAGAAGCCGAAAAAGGCCAGCGCTATATTTGTAAAAGTTTAACTGTAGCTAAAGAGTTAATCGAAAATAGAAAATCCAAGAAATTTAATTATAGAATGCTATTGTAACGTAAAAACCCAATAATACACGATAAGAGAACTAGGAAAGAAGTGAAAAAAGTTCAAACAAATGGAATGGAAAGATCGGGCATCAGACAAAAAGGATAAGTGAGGGTAATAGATATAGATGTATACGTAAGTAAGAAGAGGATACTTATCTTGCAAAAAGAAATATGAAACCAAATAAACTTTATTTTAGAAAACGATTGTAACATAAGATCAGAAACCAATGAGTATAAAATAGTAGAAAACCAGAAATTACGAGAAATAATAACAAGACAGTCAAACATCAAACAAATAGAAAAATAAGTAAAATGGGTGAGTAAGAAGAATAGAAGATAGATAACTTGTAACAGTGAATAAATGACACGAAGGGAAAATCGAAAGAAAGGAAGAAAAAAAGATGAAAGAATCGAAAGAAAGGACATCAGACCAGAAGGAAAAGATGTAGCTAAATTGTTGGTTCACTGGTGGTATTAAGTGGGTGAAATCACCTATTCTAGACGAATGACACAACAGAATTTAGGGTAGGCGATAGAGTTGCATCCAATTATTTCACTATGACTGTGGATATCGGGAATAAGAAGACATGGTTTGATGGAGACTGTAGGCAAACTATGAAGATGCTAATAATAAAAATATAAATGCCCCAGTTGGAAGATTCGGTGAAAAATAAAGTTACAAAGGAATTGCGCGAGTTGACCGTACAAAAATTTTAAGAAGACTAGATCAACATTCGAGCAGAAAACTCCTCCAAAATTAATTGATTATTTAAAGAAAATTAAGACAAATATAGGTAGATTCTATTGGTGGAAAATTTAAAAGAAAAACATGTGTCAGAACAAATATTGAGTTAGATTATTAGGGGATTTAAACATATGATATAGGCTCAGAGTAGGAAAATTAGTATCAAGACGATTTTAGATGAATCTGGGAACTATTTGTGGAAAATAGGGAGAAAGAAAAAAAAATAGTTGTGAGAAGTATAAATGTGAACATTTTAACCAGTGCAGATAATGTAGTTGTGTGTACAAAATCAATAAATGATTACTGAACAAATCCACGCTTGACAAAATCATTTTTATTAATCACTTTACATTTTAAGAAAATAACAGTAGTAAAGTTTAGTATCATAAGTAAGACTTTTCAATTATAGAAAAAAACTAAAATTTAATTTGGGTGGCAAACTAATAAAAAATGATTAACTATAACCGTTGTGAACTAAATTTATCGACAAAGAATAATATGCATTTCTAACTATACGACTACGAGTTTTTAGGTCATCCAATAGACTACGGATTATTAATTTTCTAAAAATAATGGTGTGAGTTGAGGCAATTGGACTAGCCATCCAATTTTTTCCTTTCATTGCATCAAGAAATCTTCTAACATCCTCTCCAAAAGGTGTTACGTCTTATTGCACCTATAGTTTTAAGTGGCTTCATTTTAGAAAAAAACATCATCAATGCTATCAAGAAATATAAAATCTATAATATTTAAACGTAATGAATTTTCTCCAGCGAAACGATCCACAAAATAAGGATGCTAATGATAATAATAAGAAGTTGGAAAATTGCAATGATCAGCAAGAAATAAATTCATGCAAAACGATTTAACAGAGAGTATGATATTGAGAAGTATAGGAGACAGAAGATTTTGAGCAAGAAAACAAGTTCAATGGAAGAATAGTAATAATGTAAGTAAAATAAGAAAACACGAGAAGTCGCACAAATGAACTTTTAGAGGATCCACTTTAAGAGGCTGATAGGTACGAAAAAGAAAGAGCAATCAAGTTTAACCGCAAGGTTAAATAATACAAATAATTTCGGTATAAGAAAGTGAAGTTAAAACCTTAGTAAAGCATAGAGTTCTCTCTTCTTCGAAGTTTTATTAAAAAAAGCTCTAACAACGTATGCATACAAGTATACAACTGGAAGAAAAAAAAAAGAAATATAATTAAAGGGTAATAGAACATAATAAAATAAGCCAGTAATAAAAAAGGAGTAAATGGAAAAGTCAAAGAAGAAAAGATGAAGGACAAAGAGAAAGAGTTTATTAAGATTTCTTATAAAATGTCGTATATTAAATAACATTAATTAATTATTCAAAGTGTTTAAAATTCCTTTTTTTACTGCTTTTATTTCAATAAAAACAGTGAAAACGTGTACTCAACATTCCAAAAGAAATTAATTAATTAATTAATTTTGTTTCCAGAAATCACACTGTAGTGATCTTCCACTCGTACTTTCAATTAGTTCTATGACTATTAAACACTTCAAAAGGTAATAATAAAAGTAAAATTAGAAAATACAAGTGTTTTGATCAAGCTGTGATTTCTGGCTTAAAGGACTCATCAGACTTTCTTTTGTAATAATAAAAACAATAACGATTAAAGGTAATGATTGTTATGCTACATTCTTGATGGAACCGGATGTAATGGTTCCATGGAACATATTAAGTGCTTTTCTTCATCAAACATCAACAACGATTAGTTTAACTCTTCTATTCATACTCTCAACAATAATTACAAGATGTTTACAGTAGTGAATTGAAACTAATTTTATCAACTAATTTACAAACTATACAATTGATAAGAGAGACTTGAACTTTTAACAATGACCTTTGCAGGCGGTTAGTTGCCAAAAAGTTCCAAAATCTACATCATTTGTGAAACCCAAGCCAACTGTAATGGCATCATTGCCAAGGCTTCGGGCACGATGCAGAGCGCTGCAATTTTCTCCCCCACTTTATAAAATGCGCAGGTGATCATCAAACATCCGAGTGCAAACACAATCGAGAGACATATGGCGATTCCAAATGCTGCAACTTTAACGGTCAGCATACAGTTAACTCTAAAGGGTATCAAAAATGTCCAAAGTTAAAAAACCCATCGAAGTAGGCAAAGGCGGTCATACTTCAACTGCTTCCAAATACAAACATCTAGCGAAAATAACGCTAACCTCATGAGCACCCTCGAAATGCTCTCTAACCCCAGCATCCTCACCATATTAAAAGGGGTAGAAGGAAAATAACTATTTCTGAAATCCCTAACGTCTAAGAAACCCAATGAGCATTAAATAACTACACGATTCAGTTGTAACCAAAATCAATCCGTGCGGAGCATGCACCTGGAACGCAAACGGTTTAAAGGATAAAGCATTAAACATCCATATAACGCGTATCCCGAGCTTAATCATCACATATTATACATAAATGGCTAGAATCTATACCTAATCTTACGTGTAAATCGCGAAGCTGGAGGTGGCACAAAAATATACTTAAGGTATAGGCTTGATTGCACTGTCCTTGAGAGCCGAAATACCCAAAATCCCGAAGCAACTTCTATAAAAGTAATAAGTGTTTATCAATCATCACCAAAGCCAATTATCCCTGCATTCTCCATAATGTCATTCTCAAAATACGTGATTCAACTTCAAAGCCAAACATCGTAGCTGGTATAGTCGAATTACAATACAAAAACGCAGAAGTTTGTTAGATGCCAATTCAGACAATAAGTCAAAACACCTATATATTTTTTGACATCAAGAAAGTCTTCATGGAGCAACTAATACCAGAAGAATATAGGGTGTGAATGGAAGAACTCATAATTGTGAATGTAAATCAAAATACGATCGAAATGTTTGTAGATTGTTATTATATATAATATTCGAATATTTTGTAGTATGTTAGATAAATAAATACCTAATACCTAACACAATAAACCGACATTATAGAGTTTTTTATAGTCAATCGAATCGAAAATTGTACAGAAATCTGGATCTCATTAGAACTACAATCATATCACAATCCAGTAGTAATGGATATCCATGCAAAAATATCTAGAGAACAGCCAGGATCACTAACTGGAAGCTTTTCAATAAATCCACTTCGAAGCACATCGCGAAACCAAGGAGGAATTGATGAGGAAATAATAGCCCTGACAGCGGCTATTCATAAAGGCACTGAAGAAGCTACCGCAGTGAAAAAGGTTTATCTATTCTTATTAAATTTAGCTAGCAATGTACAAGCTGTCGCTAAACAAAGCAGGATCTGAATAGATTGCAAAATGAAATTCAGAAAGAACTAAAAGAAATCGATGAAGCCACCCAAAACAGGCCCAACCATGTAGACTCTAAAAGAACCAAATCCAGAATGGTAACCCCTGCCATCCATCGTCTACCTTGCGGAAGACAATGCGGAAGCCTTTGCAGATAGCTTGGAATCACAATTTTCACCAAATGAAGAAACCACGAGCGATGAGATCCAAGAGGCGTTTCATACGTTTATTCGATCACCAAACTCTGTCCCAAAACCAACCACGGTTAGTGAATACGTGGACTTCATTAAACTGGCACTGAACAAAAAGGCGCCTGGTCAACATTATTCATTATATCCAGCTTACAATAGTATATTGTATAATGAGCATACAATGATACCCATTGCCCACGAGTATGAAATTTGCTGCATGAGCCGAAGGCGAGTGCAGCAATTCATACGAGTGGGCAAAGGTCATTGTATGCGAATTGTACACTATACTTTTTCTACGATTATACATATGAATTAAAAAATTCAAATATAGATTTCTACTAATTGACATTGAACAAATTTTTATTTATTAAAAATATACGTGATATTGATACAGTTATGAAACGTTCTTCATATTCATGTATATGATGGAACATTTACCGTAAAGTTTAATTTTGTAACAAAAATACTCTTACTATTATTACTTACTATTATTTTGCGTAAATTTCAACTCACTCGCAATTTTATTTTGACGTTTAATTTCACGTCAGAAAAGTCAACTCAAAAATCAAATTTTATAATGTTCGTATAATATTTGCGTGTAATTGAAAAACGTTATTTTTTGAGTTTAAGGAAATAATAATAATAATAATCTTTATTCCGTAGACCATATAGTGTACACAATTACATTTATAGTATTGGAAGCGTCAATATACAAACTTAAAGTATTATTTCTTACATAATATCATCACATAAATTATAAAACAATTTTTCACATGTATTAATTTTAAAAAACGTTTAGTCTGATTCAATATTAATATTATTAATACTATGTTATTGTAATATCCCTCTCCTGTTTAACTATTGTAACACTAGTGCTCCAATGGAAATTTTGTAACACTAGTGCTACAATATATATATTGTAGCACTAGTGCTACAATGGTTGCTATGGCAATGAATATATAATATATACATAACATACAATGTACTACTTTGTATAATCAAAAAGTAACCTACAATTATGTTATTTCATTATAGGAGTAGAAAAAATTATATTACGTACACTACAACTATGTTATATTAATAATAATTAATTCTAACACCTAAGCTTTATCTAACTATAATCTGAAAGGACACGATCGATTGTCCCTAATTACACAGTTACACACGTTTAATTCAGTGTAAAATTGAGAAATCCCATAAATTAAATGGCATGTGTTTTTAATCTCGTTACATTTTAAACAACATTACATAAAACGCGAGAGTAAAATGATTTGTGTGCATAATAATGCGGACTCGATTGCTTTGTAAATAAATCGAGGTTTTATTCGCCGTGTGTAAAGCGCGTTTACGATGTAAATCTGCCAAACACGCGGACGCGCATAAATGTTTAATTTTTTTGGTTCGTTCTTCCTCTCTCTTTTTAGCGTCCTCGGTCCAGTGGATTATAAATTAAGACGTTTTATCGGCGATAAAGTCCCCCGAGTCGTGAGTGCATATTTCTAATAATACGAGGTGGGGATTTGCACTGTCCAACTTCGTAACTGGGTCGAACTGAATTTGTAATATCAAACTTGCCGTTATGTAATATGATCCGGTGATAGTTGATTAAATGGATGTTCAAAAGTAAATAAACAAAGTACGTTATGTAAACAATAATTAAATTCGTACTAGAGATTTGTTTTTTTTACAATTGCAAGAAGTTATATTTTATGTAACCTTAAAAATTTTATTTGTAACAGGGTATAAAATTGTTTATTGGACGTGAAAATTCAAAGACATTAAGTGTAAACTGATATGATGACTTATAAATAAGCAAAATCTTATTTTTTTATATATTTGTAGTCATAACTATCCGAGTGAATAATAATTTTAATGGAATTTAAAATAATTGAGTCGTCGCTATCAAACTAGGAGATTGAGACGTGATGTGATAAAATTAAAAGACGTAGACTTAATATAAATACGGTGAAGCAATAAGGCCCGCTTTATGCAATTTATCGTAATATTTTACTTACGTATTGTATTAATATAGGCGTATTAACACTCGAGGCACGTACCTGAAACAAAATGCGAATTTTAGTTAACATACAGGGAGTTATGAGTGACGTTCGAGGAAATGATTGCTCGTCGGGTAATGGAGAAGTTTAATTTCGCAGAAAGGAACAGCAGTTCGGTGCGTAATAAGTTTGGACGGTACCCGGGGGGATGATGGTAATGCAGCAGCCTTCCCCGGGGCGCGAAGAATGTACGAAACATGATCAATCCGTGTAATTAAATTCCAATTAAGGAAGTGTGGCACGTGTAAAGTGCTTTTAAATACAACATAAATTATACAGACAGTGCGAGCTTTATACGTGTGCATAGATCTCGGTTATTAAGTGTATGGGGTGTTGAAATCTTACGAGTTAATAGGGTTTATTAAATTATAGCAGAAACACGCTCGTGTCATATAGGGAAGATAATGAAGACAGACTCGGGCTAGATTTGATTATCGCGTTTGACGACGCGACTCCGAAGTGGTGAATACGGAGACAAAAGGTGCTCGAGTGGAGGCGTAATTACATTGCCTGCCATCACACGTCTCTAACTAACTGTTGAGTTTAGTGCGCCCCACAGATTCGCCCGCAGTTTGTGCTTTTAAACAATTTAACCCGGCCCCGCCCCACCCACCTAGCCTGCCCTTAATCCTTTCGCGGAAACATCTATTATTTAAAAACGGACGAAGACAAGGGGCCAGAGGGTCGAACCTGCGAAAGGACGCCGTCCGCACGGAGGGATTTCCCCTGCGGGTATTCCCCGAGGCACGTAACGTCTTATCCTTCGGACTATACACTTCGCAATTAATACAACTCTTGTTATATATACAATACATGAACTAGAACATTGCTTTTACAACAATAAATTAGTTAATAGAACAAGAATGGGAGATGTAAAACGGGTGCACTGAAGGTAATTGTCAAGGGAAGACAATGACAACAAGGATAGACAGTCATTGATTATGTCTTAATTAAGGATCTAAACATAAAAGTTAGAAGAATAGAGATGGATTTGTGAATGCTGTCAAAGTTATGGAAAAGCGCCTAAAGAAGTTTAACTGGAAGTAAGTAAAAACGATGAAAGAGATAGAAGATACCAACGCGAAATGCGGAAGAAAAGTGGGAAAGAGTGATGGGAAGACATGCGCATGGTTCGTTGAGGACTATCGGGACTTAAAAAGGGAAGAAAAGGAGACTTTAAATTAGTGGAGCTTGGATAGGGGAGAAGAGAAGTGGGTGGTTGGCAGCGAATGTTAAGAACGTCAATGTTTGCGCGAAAAAGAAGATCGAGCGATGAAATAAGATTATGTAGAAATAAAAATTAGATATGGACTATTCTGAAAAGAGATGATAAAAGGCAACATACAGGAGTGTCTTTACAAGAATAAGTACAATAGTACTGAACTTGTGGTGGTGTGAAGGCTGGAAAATCAGCTGGACTGAACGAGTTAAAGGCAAAAATGTGAACAAAGATAGGAAAGAGAGCAGAAGTTTAGAGAGTTGCTGAACGAAATGTGGACAGGACAGGAATCAGAATTTCCGAAGGCGTGGAGTGTAAGGAGGAAAGAGTGGATGGAATGGAAGGCGGAGGTGATTGAGAGGGTGAACAAATACTTGGGATTTCAGGCAACTTCTAATTGCCTTGCATTAGGATGCCTTATGGTGTAGACACATGGGGAATAAAGAGGTATGAATGCATTGAGAGAGAGAGAGCAGTGGTGTATTTTCCTAAAGCAGATTACGGTGGTTGTTCCTGCTTCAGGAAACAAATAGAATGAGTGTGCATGGGGAGGCAATTGAAGGAGTGGTGAAGTATAGATAAATTTGTGTGAGAGATTGGTAAAAGATGCATGGAGAACATGCATGGGAACAAAATTGAGTAAGTGGAGGATGGAAAGAGCAGAAGTGTCCAAGAATATTATAAATGAATATTTAGTTGGAAAATGAAGTAAATTTGCAGACATTAACGAATGAGAAGTGTAAAGAGGTTGAGATGCAGGAGAGGCGAGGATATATTGGGAGGATCACATACAATCCGAGGTATGAAAGGTGGTAAGTGTAGGGGAGGGTGTTAGGGCTCTTGTCTAAAAGTGTCTTCTCTATTAAAGAGAATATTACCTAGCAACGATCTAGATGCGATTCAGGAAAGAGGGGAAGGAACGTTCGAATGGAAGAAACTTATGACAGTTATGTGGTGTACACGGATAAGATGGATACATAAAGTCATTACGAGAAAACGGATGTGTAAGGAGTTTTTTAGGGAAATCAGGAGAGTATCAGATTAGATGAGAGATGTTGAAGGTGGTATAAAGGTTTTAGCGATACTGGGGTGGGAGATATAAGTTTTATAGAGTGTTTTTATATGTTGAAGTTTCTATGCCAATAAAGGTATTATCTTTTTACAACAGTACACAGTTACATGGCATCTACCTACCAACCAATCAAAAAAGACTTCTCGTTTGATAATGGTACGTGTAGTTACCGAAACTTAAGTAACGAAAATAAATATAGTGTTATACAAACAAAGTTTAAAGTGTTTTAATTATTAATGAAAAAACATAAACACACTTTAATAAATAAACCTTAAATTAGTTAATGATTGAAACAACAGGTAATTTTTATTGATATTGTTTGTAGTATAATAATTAAAGGGTGGCATGAAAAAACCTAAACCATACAAATTCATATAGTTTTTAACTAGAACCCTGTTATTTATTCTTTATTCTTTAGCAACATTAACGGCAACACTGTTTTTTTTTAACATCGAGAATAGAATGGCAGTGATCAGAATGGAAAGATATACCAAGACCTGCTCTTCAAGTAACACAAACGCTTCCTGAGGAAAACTTGAATATCTCACACCGTATCTTATTGACCGAACACCTCAAAGTTAAAGGTAATGTGCTTCTTAAACAGCTGTAATCTTATAAATAGAAAAAACACGAAAATATTTTCGTAAAATCTACAACAAATGAGTAATCTGAATGATCAGGAAATATAATATTAATGGTAATTCTTTTATTAAATTACCAGAGAACAATAGGGATAAGTATATCATGAGGAAAAGCAGGAGCGTACAAATTAATACGAAATTTAGTGACAAAAGTTGATTTTGAAAGTTGTGGATAATTGTAATTGTATTTTTTTTTAATATATAGTTTACAATTTTATATGTATAATAACAGGTAATTATTATTATTGAGGCAATATTTTTGCGATTTTTGTTTGCTATTATTATCCAATTTAGGTGGAGTTATTTTATGAAAGAAATTAAAAAAAGATCCAAAACGCAAACTGCCCTTAACTTACTTGACTACAATGTAGGGCCTGAGATAATCCCAATTCAGTCATCGCAATTATAGTTTCCTTCGAGAATATTAATAAATTTATTTCGTTATTTCCAAAAAAACCGTAAACTGTAATTCTAATATTTTCTAAATGGATATTCGGTAAAAATTTTGTCTCATCTGGGAATTCTTTAGTTATTAATGTTCTTTTATATAAACTAACATTCATCCACAATTAAGTAAGTAAGTAATACATTTAATTAACCATAAAAAACATTCTGTCATAGTAAAATACCACTAAAGGTAGAAATCAAAAAGATTCTGAACATACAACCCAAAAATTACGATTTCGAAAATGGTTTCGTCTGTTTCCCTAGATTACGCGAGCATCACAAGTTTTACTAAGAAACCTTTTAATTTAAAAATTTGTTGAAAATACTTTACCCAAAATATAATACTGAATTAAGACCCTTAAACTGCATTTTATGCAATTTTTAATGTTATTTATTTTATTATTCTGTGGGTCTCTATCTTCAGAACAAACAAAGGATTTCAAATGAAATGTCAAATTAAAGGTTTTGACGAACTCTCGTTTACAGAAAAAAAAAAATCTTAATTGTTACCTGGTTTATTTTTATGTTTTGAAAATAAGTTCATATAACAACTAGTTTTAATAAAATAATCAGTGTAAAATATTATGTTGGTCGTATAATACTCGCTGCAACAAAATTAAGTTAATAAACTATTTAACAAGGCACTTTGTTGAAAATTCATATTCTATCTAATAAATAAATATTAATTAAAGAACAATTATTCATTAGATTTAATTAAGATATATATATATATATAGATATATTCTCTTTAAAAAGAAAAGAAATGGTATAATATCAATTTTAATTCCCAATTTAACTTTTAACAGAAGATATTTTGATGTTTGCTTCTTTTTTGCCATGTCGCATTTTACTGTAGATCATTTGAAAGGTTACCTCTTCATAATATTTTCGGAGATATATGCGTCCTTCTTATGGAATCAAAATGTGGTCTTCCATTGCTTAACGAAAATTATAAGACATTAGCCTTTAGCTAATAAAAACTTTTAAAGAAGGATAACTTTAGTATTAAAAGAATAAATCGCATTCATAGTCATTATTACAAGCTAGCCGCAAATACAGGGTTTATTATGAAAGTAATTCGCATGATTTTATTGTTACGCGACTACCAGTTGCAGCGGGGTGAAACGGATTGGGAAATGTGGTGAATGATCTGCTCCTTCCAATGCAGCCTGTCGCCAATTAGCTGCGAGCAACCTGAGTGGAACTCGTACCTCCTCGTGAAGTGTGTTTTTTAACTTAGTATCGCGATGGAGCGTTCTCTTGAACACCGATATGCAATCAAGTATGGTGTGCGAATGGAAATAATGCAATCAAAATTTTCCAGATGATTCAAGAGGCCTTCAAAGAAGGCTGCATTTCAAGGTCATAGTCGGGGAGATGGCACACGGTGTTCAAGGAAAGCTGGGAGGAGATCACGAGATCGACGAACGACCAGAATCGACAAAAGCGTGAATCGTGTGTGTGAACTTTGGCTTTCCAACCGTCAATTGAGTATTCAGAAAATCTCTGACACCCTAAACATGTACACACTTGCGGTACAAAAAGAATAAATAATACCGTTATCAATGTCATTACTTGAGTCTACTGTTTTGAAGTTGATTGTTCCTTTTACTGGATGGAGCAGAACGATTTTTTCACAATTTCTTAGCTAGAAACAAGGCGTTTACACTAATAAACTTCTTTAGCTGTTACTTTCCATCAAAATAAAAGAGAACTTCTAAAATCTGCAAAAATACAAAAAGTACTTCTCCTAAGAATTATAAATCTATATCACTGGATGAAACTATAAACGTTTTTCAGAAACCATTAAATTTTATAGTTGGACAAAAATGGCAAAATATATATAGTGTAAAATGTAAATACCGCAGATTGTCTATGAACGTATTTTCCAACATCCTCGATTGAGCCACCGTAAACGCACGGGTTCTCATTAAATAAACGACAGGTAAAAATATCGTTCTTAAAGATTTTTATTTGGAGAGGAATTTAATGTGGAATATAAAATAAAAATTTTCAAAGTAAAACCACATCTTTTCTAAGTAGACAAAAGAATGCCAAATAAAGTATTGTTCAAATAATAGCGCAAGTAAACGTACTTTCAGTACGAAAAGTTTCCATTTTAAAAATGCTTAGATTTATTAAAACTGTGGTATTGAATAAGAAAATAAATATTATAATTATCTGCAAAACAGTGTGATTTGTTAGTTTAAACCGAGTCATTAAATAACTATTTTTTAAATCTCCATTATTCTAGAGAGATTTCTGTACAGAATTTGAAAAATTATTAAAACAGTGCAAAAGAGTATAAGTTTTGAATATTTTGATATTGTTGGCAATTATAGTGTAATAAACAAAGTTGAGATTCATTATTTAAAATTATATGATCTAATATTTGCTGAAGAAAAACACTTCTTATGTTCCATAGTTTGGTCTTTATATACTGACACGTGTTTCGATCTGTCACGATCATTGTTAAAGTATAAATAGTTTATCGTTACTGATGCAAACATATCTCAGGCAACTATAAATAGAGACCAAAGTATGGATTATACCAAGTGATCCAACAAGAATATACCGCAACAAGAATAAATTATTTTATATGATCTAATTTATTTCTATCTTTGGCAAAATAGAAATTTGATTTCTTTGTAATTATCTGCCCTAGATCAATTAATTAATGTTAATGCCAGAAAAAAGTCATCTCCAAGATGTAATTATCCATGGCAGAGATTTTAAAGTTTGTTAATCGCTTAAGAAAATCTGCTTCCAACATGATACGAAAAATTTCTATTCAATCTTCAAGAGATTTCACGAAATCAAGCAAAAATCGCATTCATAGAAAGTTACCTAATTAGTTAAGCCGCAGTGTAAATATCACACTGAGCTAGGCCCGTAAAATAATATAGGTCTTTCAAAAATTGACCCAAATGTAGCAGAAATGGCCAAAATTTTTTCGCAGAAGCTGCAATTCTGTTGTAAGCATCATCAGCAGCTAAGATGTGTAATAGGTCGAGTGGAAGAGAACGAGGAACTGTGAACTCCGTCTTCAATATATATGCTCCAGATAATTTTGAAGTGATTGAGTATTTATTTATGTATTGTTGTGTTATTTTTTTAAATATTTAATCTTGTAATGTAAATAAACTAAACAAATTTTAGGCATCATGGACGAATATTACCTTATAAAACATTATAAAAAATGCCTATAGGATTGTTTAAATACTTGATTTCTTAATCAGAAATCTTATTATATTAGAAGGAGCCTTAAATGCTTGAAGACAAATAAAGAACCTGAGAAAATGCTTAGGTCGACTGGTTCTTCTCTTTCAAGTCCATTTTTTTTTATGTGATGTCTAAAAACAGTTTGTAACAGTTTGTTCGCGGAATGGCGGAGATGGAGGGTGGTGGGAGAGCTTTAACAGGTCCTAACGTGTTCAGTAACTAATTATTAGTATATATACCGAGTTTTATCATAACGAGTTCCTTGAACTATCGTCGATAAAACAATTTAATCCGGAAGATATTGTAAAGTATGGAGAAAATTTCGCACCGTTATAAAGTTCCTTACCAAGCAAGAAAAAAGTGTTCAAACCATATTGGAAGAGACGTTATTTCTTTACATTAACTCTTGTCTAGAAGAAAACATGGTATACAAGTGGCACATCCTCTTTAAGCAAGGCAGAGAATCAATTGAAGATGATTTTCGACCTGGGCGGTCTGTTGAGGTCACCACTTCAGATCTCATTGAAAAAATCGAAAAATGAATATTAGAGGATGCACGATGAACTCGCAGAAATGGTTAGAGTATCTGAAAAATCTTTATAAGATCCTCCATAATCATGTCGGCATTTCAAAAGTCAGTACAAGATGAGTGCCAGGTGAATATTTTGAAGAAAAATAATTTTGTAATATTATTTCATCTCCTTTTATTCCATTACGCGAATTTAAAAACCCACCTCGCAACTGAGAGACAATGATGCACCCAGGAATACATTTAGCGCTGGATGAATAGCTTGTTGTATTTAAAGATAGGGCTCTGTTTAGAGTGTATATGAAAAGTAATAATAGATATGGCATCAAAATTTGAACTCTTGTGCACTACCAAAATGCTCATAGCCGTAATCTTTAAGTCTGTCCAGGAAAATAATATAATGGTTCCAATAATGGACAGGAAGGAAGAGTTGTCTTAGATATAGTAAATCATTTATCAGGTGGCTATATAATAACAACAGACAATTTTTAACTTCTTAAATCTAGGGAAAGGATTACTAGTTGATAACATAACTACAAGGTATAAAAGTATTTTACGATTATCTTATCATCTCATAACAAACGTAATAACAGTTGTACCCAATTTAGCATATTATGGTAAACTACCTATAACTGCGGGTGGTACAGATGGTAAGTGTTCATAAATGTCAAAAAATATGTGATTAATTTTCATAATTTGTGTGTACAAAACATTCCACTGGTATTATAATATATAAAACTTGTTATAATCTCCATTTTGTAAACACTTATTTCTGTAATATATTTGTATTTCATAGAATATATTTTATTTTTATACGTTAAAATTATTTAAAACCTTTAAACTGGTAACAGGACAGTGAGAAGTTTTGGGGTGAAAATTTACTCCAAGTGCTCTTCCGCGTGAGAAATTCGAACCAGCCAGAAAGATTAATAAAATACGTACAAAAATTTAGACAGCAAGAATCATAGGTGGAGTTTACTAGCCTCTAATTCCACACAAAACCGCATCCATCTATTGCTTAAAAAGATATCTTGGACAGTCTCTCTCAGTCTCTAAATCTATTTTCCTTAAACTATGTTTTTGCAAATATGCTATTTTTTATCCTAATGCGGGAGATGTTTTTGACATTAATCGGTCATTATGACATTATTATTCAATTCTTCTAACCCCATTGATGAATGGTTGTATCGTTAACTTCGTGATACATATTGGAAATATAAATAAAAACACTTACTTTGTTGATATCTTCTAACTTTTCTGTGAATATCTCTTAATTTTTATTTGGTCTCGTATATTTTCTATTTTTCTTACTTAATTACGCTTGTCTTAATAGCATCGAGAGATTTAAAAATTTCCAGGAAGTTTTATTTCAGATGTTTAGGAATTTCTCTAGCAGAATCGTACAATTTTTCAGCATTTTATTTTCAATTAATCGATAATTTCAAACAAGTCCTACTTAATTGAGGCTTTCATCTTGCCACCACCTAGGTAGCCGATGGTAACTCCAAACTAAAAAAAACTACTACTGTTGTGTTCTTATTTTATTGAGACTTAAATTTCTTCCAAAGTTTTTTATTCATTTTTATTTTCAAATTGCTTTAGTCAATAGTAGAAGGCAAAATTTAAGGTAGAAGAAGCCTATCTTGCTGAAAATCTCACAGAATGGTTTCAAATACCCCCGTTAACTCATATCTGTATGACGTAAAATGGATAAGTACATCAAATGATGGTCACCAACCTTTGATAGAAGACGACACAGAGAGAAGATGAATAAGTTCCGGGAATTTTCATAAAGTGTTCTGATTTTTTTAGCCCAATTTCTTCAACTTCTCTCACGAAAATGTGTTACGAACGCATATTATTACCTCGAAGAGAAGACTCCTAAAAATTGTCTTAATAAACTTAACAAAGCGACGAATGGCTTTTCGATACTCTGAAAATTATTATTACTATAAAAATAAAACCGAACAAAACTTTCTAGCAAGAAAATAATTGCAGAAGTGCCATATAAAAAAAATATGAAAAATTTTCATGGAAAAGAGAAGCAATCGAAATAAATTAATAGAAAAAGAGAAACAAAATTCATAGGAAGATTAGGAGGTTAATTAAATACTTGGTTTTATTTCACTATTTTTTAGTTTAATTAACCTTCTAATTAACGAATATTATTTCTTAACCTACTTCGTCATCAAGATGTATCACAAAGACAATCTTCTAAATAACATAAAAATGTTTCACCTAAGGTTAAGTGAAAATTTAATTCATGGTTCATAGGAAGAGTTTATAAACAAAATGAAATAAGATATACACGAAAAATAAAGATTTTTTTCAAGCCACTAGAAACCCTTCAAGAAGAAAATTTTTAGATAACCAATGTATATACCCATTTTTTTATACACAACAAAATCAGTTATGTATAAAAAATACTATTCCCTATTCATTAATAGTTTCAACTATGTTGGGAAAACTTCACTAGCGGATACTTCCGGCTCCGTAAATATTTTCCTTGTGAAAAATACAAATTAAAATTAAACCGTATTCACCGTTGTCCTTTTTTCGGAGGCAGCTGCTGATGCACTCCTCGGCGGCGAATAAATAACATTTCAGACTGGCGCGCAGTTCGCTAATTAACATTTTAATTACACTCATCACCATAAAAGTTAATAATGATAATAATAAAGCGCGCCGCACTGCTACACAAAACTATTCCCGCATTACTACGTTATTAAAATATGCGGGACAAAGTTACCTTTATTTGCCCGACGCCGTACCTTAAACTTCACTTGAATTTCACGAAATAATTATCATACATATAAATAGCCGTATTAATAATAATCATGGCTGTTATGACGTTATTGATTTAATAGTCGTAAACTAGATAATATAAAATATACACTGAATTGAAATTTTTTCCATTATGTCTGAAAGTAAAAATTTTGTTCAATTTATGATTCATGATGTATAAAGAAGAAGAATCCATTTTTTTTTTTAAATCTGGGAACATATAGCAAACTTGTTTACGATGAAGACGAGTTTGCTATATGTTCCCAGATGAAGAAAATGGAAGTATTGTATTAAATTTAAACCTTCATCAGTAATAGTTCAAAATGTTTCACCAAGTGATGAATGAGAAAACCATTTAAGACTATTTCTATTTTGGAGATGCTTTTTTGCGATGGTTTTCTAAGTGGCTTTCACCATTTTTAGCTTAAGTGAAATAGGTTTTTTCATAGGTCACCTTTTAGACTTTACAGATAGCAATTCTGCCTTCAATTTTACTACCCCTTTCTTTAATGCAGCATAGTGGATAGTGAATTCTTAGTCTTTCTGGTAAAAACATTACTCCTATTTTTAGTAGAATTTAATTAAGAAAACGTGACAAACAAATAACTTCCGAAATTCGTTACAGTTACTGTAAACTTGTATTTTCATTACGTTTTTTTTTTTTTTTAGGGTCGAATTATCTATGTAGAGCGATAGGACAGGCTGTTGATACTGACTTGAAGTACCGGTCACGGTACAAGGGGCTGTTTATATCGCGTTGGGATAGGGGATAGCGGCCGGAAGGCGGTGTTTTGCACGCGATGTGCCCCCGCAAGCCGGGGCCACCTCAGGAGGTAATTATTATGCACATCTTCGCGTGCCGACTGGCCAACCCCTAAGGAAGTTGTATACCGATACGCGCGGCCGTATCCCTAGATACCCTATCGTGTCAGCTTGTCTTACGCTTGTCTTATCGGATTTACTGCTGGTAAAATTACCCTGGTAGCAGTCCGTCCGGACAGTACTTAAATATTATTTACTACCACCACCTGCCGTTGAATATTCATGGGGTAGCTCGGGGGCACGCTAATTTTTCGCCCGAACCCTTTTTTCCTACTTCTGCGTTATTTTTTTTTTACGATAACCTAGACTAATGGAGATCCTTGTCGAAATGTCCGTGTGCCACCTGAGACGTTGTCATAAAGACTAATATTTATAGCCGCAATAACGTCCCTTTACCCTCGTTTTCTTTCGTCCGCAACTTTTCTAATGGCGGGCAACTAAAATACTTTCACGCGCCCCGCATCGATTCTTCCATAACCAAAACAACTATCCAATCCATCCAATTTCCACCCATAAATACTTTTTATGCGCTGTTTTATTACACAATAATATTTTTCATGTGGAAAAAATGACTCCCCATTTCAGCCCCTAATAGACACCAATAAAACCGTCTCCTCGATTACTAATACCCAAGAATATATTTTTTTCTACATATTTATATCAAAAATTGGAAGCTAACAGGCGACGGAGCGCTCTTGTTTTTTAGCTTTCCAATTATACACCGCGAAGGGCTGACGCTGGCGAATAAAAGCCTGACCCTTTGATGTGCACTTTTTGCCTGCAAAGGCAAATGTGTACGTGTATTTATGACATATAGAAATAGGTACGTTCCGTTTGAAGTCGCGCATAATTGCCTCGCGCTCTCCTTTGAGGGAGCACTAGCGATTTTTCCTCCTCCACGGGGGGTGAGACAAATCGAAGGAAAAACTAAGTTTCCATCGTCCTATAAGAACAAATAAGCGTTTTCCACGACCAACAGGGGGTCGTCCAGGTGCGGCTCGTTTCCATCCGATCATTTTACCTAATTTCCCACGTCATTAATATTAGTCGACCGGTGGAAAAATCCCCGTGTTCCGGATATCCTTTTATTCGGCAATTTATCATCGTGAATAATTATTACCGGTTTCAAATTAAGCGAGCGTGTCCGGATTGCCCCCGAGTAATTGAATTGTTTTTTCCTGGTTACATCAATGGGGTCGTACACAGAAATTACATTATAATAATTCACAAAGGTTATTATTAAATATACATCATGTCTCATCAATAATATTAAACAGAAATTTAACTTCGCTTCGGTACAATAACCCGCGAGTGTCGCAAACAAGACATTAATGCGAGTTTCAAAACTTGCCGCGACGAAACTAATTAAAAAGACATAGTAAAAAAAAAGGAGCGGCGATTTGCATCTCGCGCACTTTTTCCCTCCCGGAAACATGCATATAAAGATTAATGTGCGATTAAGCTGAAAACTTAATAACATCTTCCTTCGCCAGAAATTTAGTATGTTGTCGTCGCCGAGGACGACGACAGGGGCCCACCTTTATTACGTAAGTGGGCCATTTAATAGAATCACCCCCTAATCGTATTACGGGCCCGTAAAAGTATGCCCTGAAAAATTTAATACTCCAACTTGCTTAATATACTTTAAACTATGTTTAAAAAATTATCTCGTTTGATGGTGATTAGATTTTTGGTGATGGAATTCAAGACTTATGTAGAAAAAATCATGTTTAAATAAAAAAATTTAGTTATATTTTTATTTATGTATCAAGATCTTTCATTATTTGAGTACAATGAAAGACAATTAATGGATAGCAAAAAAGACAGAAACGTACAACATAAATAAAGTTCTGTCGGGATGCATTGCATAATAACACTAAGAACTCTCGATGGCTCTCGGCGACTCCATAAAATTAAGGACTCTCAGTGGCTCTCGGGGACTCCAGATAATTCATAAGAATAACGCGCGTACATTTTCAAACAATTTCACCCACAAGTAACACTCGCTACTGTTCTCTTGGTATCAGATCCTGCCGTATCTTCATTCCGCCTCTGAATGTATTATAGACGGTTTTGATGAATTTTAAATGTAGATTAAGTGGTTTGTCTCAAACCCACCTTACAATCATTCTCAAGTGTTTTGAAAGAAAGTGATTGCAAACATTTGCAAGTAGTCTGCAAATATATAAACCGCCGAGCATGTACTTCATCCGTAATGAAAGAGGGTGTCTACAGTTATCAGACATCCTAAGAGTCCTTCTTGCTGTGATCCTGGCGTTTGGCAATTCCTCGGGTTGGCTCGATCATAGAAAGGAATGAGGAAGGACCTCTCTGCCATCCCAACAGAAAAATCCAAATTCAACAGTGGGAAGAAGGAAAATCGAATAATTAAAACAAATCATAGCCGCCTTCAATACCTCAAGAAACCCACGAAGCTATAATACCTCCAAATTCAGTTAGTATATATCTATTAGGATTTCCAATATCCTTCGCATCAAAAGCCTTACGTGCACACAAAGGAAAACATCATTTATGCTTTATACCCACAGATGGATATTAAAATACCACAAGTTTTTATGTCTACAAATGCAAACTGAGTACACGCTATTAGCCATAGGTTCTTACATTATCGTCGCTTCATAAAGGTTCTATTTATTGCGGTCTAGCTTATTCCTTCGCCAACATATTAATTTACCAGATAGCGAATACGAGAAACCATTTTGGAATGTGATTTGATGAAAAAGATCAGAAATTATAGTTGAGCAAGATGTAATCACATAAAGTAGGTACATAGCAGCGAGGCATTTCGGATTGGCTTTCACGTCCTTCAAGAAAAACACAAGTCTATTGACCATCGCCACCAAACAAAACGAAGAGATAAACGAATATATTAATTGATGAGGCCGTTATTTGTTGAAAATTAATATCACTTGTTAAGTATTAAAGTAAAATCACTTTTTTAATTTTCAAAAACTTTTATTTTTTGGAATTACACCCAACAATTGTTGCATATATACAAATTAGTCGCGATATGAACTTTTAGAGACAATTTTACTGTTAAAAAAATCAATATCTTGTTTTTAGGGATTACTGGAAAACCATTTTGATACGCTTGATTGTGTTTCAGAATATAAGGCAGTTACAACATCCAGATGCTTTGACTCAGTTGTTATTATAGTATCACCCGCAAATAATACAATATCTGTTTGTAAGGAATTGTAGAAGATAAATATTAATATAAATTCAAAATAACACCGGCCTCAGAACAAATCCTTAGGGCACACTATAAGTAATTGGTAGTTCAACTGATATGATATTCTGTTCCGGATCTTGAGTTTGATTGTAAGCTTCTGAAATTAAAGTAAGCGTATTTCTCATATTATGCAATCTGGCGTTATGCCATTTAAATTTAACATTTTTATTCTTATTGCCGACTTTCTTTTCCAGGAAAACAGTGTTAAATGGGCTGTAATTGGAATAGAACTTACCATAATTGGTAATAGGTCGTATGATTTTAATTGCTGTTTTATTTGTACTACAATCTTTAGATATAATATATAATAATATACATATATGATCAGTTAATCCAGTTTCCAAATGTGTGCATTGGAAACTGGATTATCGATACAAATATTAAGTCGCGTCAGAAAACTGTCTAGAAATTTCAAACCAAAGCTTGCTACAAAACAAAGTCCAGGATAAATTTATTACAATAACCGCTATTAAATCAGCAGCCAAATAAACTATTTTATTAACTACATTTATTCTTTCCAAACCCTTTGTTAAAGTGTATAAAAACTTGATAAAATCACCATCTGGCGAACGATAGACAGTATATTGCTATTTTCTATAGAAATCCCAATAATTTCGCAATCCTTTTTTACAATTAAGTTGGAAAAATTTAGTGGAGGTAATTTTTTATGACTTCAGTAAAATTAACTTGCGATACAAGTGATAAAGGAGATTTTTTCTTTGCCAACGGATAAATTTAATAGAGAGATAAGAGCGAGAAACTAAGAACCAACTTGTTTTCTCGGTTTTGTTTTTTATCTTTTATCTTTCATCTGTAGGCTAGACGTCATCACCAAGAGTACAGTTCAGCAAGGCCTAAGAAAACCACAATTTAAATTATCAAGATTTTTCTAAAAACAAACACTGATGATAACTGTTACATCCTCTACTAGGTTTAGATGATGAAGGTTGGACACTGGAATATAGGAAAGATATTATTGAGTCATTGGAACGATTGGTTCTTAAGAACCTCAGGGCGAATGCCGCCTTATCAAGTTAAAATGAGATGTTCCTGTTGAGCAAAACATTCGAAATTCTTCGCATCTTCTGGAAAAGCTGCTGGGCTGGACGGATTATTTGTAGAAATGTGGAAGGAGATAGGAAGGAAAGGCAAGCAGAAGTTCGGAGTGTTGCTGAAAAAAATGTGAAGAGGAGAATCAATCAGTCTTTCCAAAAGCGTGGCTTGTAGGAATTATGTGCCCGATACATAAAGAAAATTCTAGAATAATATCGATCATGTGAACCGGGTACAGAATTACCATGATGGTGGTAAAGAATAGGAGGCGAAGACCAAAGGAATACTACCGGAAACGCAATGGGGTTTCTGAAAAGAGGATCAAATTTTTACACTAACAAGGATTGTGGAGAGTGTTTTGGAAGAAAAGGGCAGTATGTACGCCAAAGTAAAATACAAGGAAAACAAAGTGGATGCGATTTAGGAATAGAGAAGAGGAAGGAAAAGAATGTAAGGAGGAAATTGGGAGGGCGAAGGAAATTAAACACTTGGGCTTCATATTTAAATAAGCATTTGGATACGGTGAACATGTCAAATGGATGAAAAAAACATGGGCCAAGATGAGGATGAAGCTCTGAAATTAATTTCAGCTAACTTCTAATTGTAAAAACATGGGGAAAGTATGAAAGCATTAAAAGAGAACAGTGTTTGTTCGTGAAGTAAATTTTTGGGCCAAATATCCCATGATCTGGGAGGAAGACTTTTCAGTCAGCACTTCCTGAACACTCTATATAATATGAATAAAAATTAATAAAATACGGATGTTTTAAAAGATTTTCTTTATTGTGGTGAAACAATTGTAGTAATCCCAATAATCACATCCGTTAATTAAAATTTACAGATTCAGCCAACTTTTATACTAGGGCCGTTCAAATGAAAAGGTACGAAAGGGCATAACAACCAAACCACCGGAGATCAAGCCAGACAAACAAGGTTAACACGCCTGAATTTAATAAGGTAAACGGCCTTGTGAGTAGTGATCGACATGTCATACTACACAGGTTGGCAGTGATGGTCGGTGCCAACGTTGGAACATTGTACATAAATTGGGTTACCGGAAGGTGTGTGCGCAGTGGGTTTCGAAGAAGCTCAGAAAACTGCAAAGGGCAACTGAAATACCTGTCCCGGTATTATGAAGACCTCGATTTTCTGGAACGGATATTAACCGGTAGCGAGAACTGGTGCCACCATTATGATCCTAAGACAAATCGGGACATCATGCAATGGAATCATCCGTCGTCACCTCTCTTAAAAAATTCACAGATGTGCCCTCAACAGGTAAGGTTTTGCTTACCGTCGTTTTCGACTTGCGAGGTCGGATACTCATCGAATTCTTGGAGCACAGAAAAACTCTGCGACACTCTGTTGCTTAAGGAAACGGCCCAGGTTACTCACGGAGGAAGTGATTCTGCAATTTGGTTTCTCGCTTTTATCTTTTATATCTTTTAGATTTTCTAAAAATGCAGTCATCATCTGTGAACTGGACGTCATCACCAAAAGTACATTTCATGAAGGCCTAAAAAAAAGAAGAGGTATCGCTATTTAAGGAAGAGTCTAATTTGGATCTACAATAAAAATACAATTTAAATTTAAAGACTTTTTTCTACAAACAAACACTGATGGTCATTATAATCTACTCTATTAGGTTGAGAGGATTTTATTCTATAACAAAGGAAAGAAATTATTAAGTTATTTGAAAACACATAGCTACCTTTACTATCTCAAAAATAGCACCAATTTAAGTTAAAATGTAGGTACATCTCATTTTGACTTGTATTGGATTAATAATTCCTAGTGCAAAACATTTAATATTATTCGCATCAATAGCCTCACCTACAATAAAAAAAGAGTAACATGATGGTGTATGATCTACTAATAAATAAACGACGAGAAGTTTTTATGCCTATAAATAGAAAATGAGTCCACGCTATTATGCATAAATTTCTGATTAAATCTCTAAGATGCAATATGAAGTATCGCTATCACTTTTAGAGCGGAACAAAAGTTTATATCTTTAGCCAACGGACTAATTTACCAGGTATCTGAACAAAGAGACTAGTTTGCGAACAGACTTAAAAAAGCAGAATTCATCTTCGACTTGGAAGTAATGAGGCTGGTACTTCACGAAACTCCATTATGCATCTATTACGATATTACCATAAAGGTGCCATCTATTGTCCAAACGTTGTACCTTTATGGTAATATCGTAATCTATGGTTAAACTGGGGAGTTAAATATTCCAAAGTAAATATCGATTCCCTGTCTCCAACTGTGCTACGCTGATGAGATCCAAAATAAATCGAAACCGGTAGTTGTTTGTGGTAAAACAATTTTAGCAATGTCTCTACATAATAAAGCAAAACTTTTAAAACAACGGTGATTTATTTATTTAAATTTACAGATTCATCATTTTTTATAAATAAAGTGTGATAACCATCGCTATAACCTTGATTAAATTAGGAGAAACAAAGTAGTAAGCTCTGATACAAAGATAGAGATCATGGAAGAAAACATAGCCATCATTACTCTAGGAATAGAGGAATAGAATATGGAAGTATAAAACAAATAAACCAATAAAAAAAGAAAGGACTGTCCAGAGAAATAAGTTAACGGCTTGAATATTATACAAGTGTAGTATACAAACGAGGATGACCTTGGTAATATAATAATTACGAGGATTAATAATTTTTACCAAGGTCTTCCTCATGGTCATCTAAACATCATCATGATTTCTAATTGATACTGACTACACAGAAACGAAAAGCAGAAAAATTATGATTTGTACTTTATGTAAAAACCGTCAGCTGAAAATGCATACATATTGGGAATTCAGCACCATCATCCCCTCCAACTAACCTAGCAGAAAAAAAGAAAACAAACTGAAAGTGAAATTAATTACTCTAGTAGGAAATCATTATAACTCTTGGCCCGTTCAATTACCAACCATATTTTCAAATAAAACGCACAACTGCAACAGCTGTATTCACAAGGTTTAAATACCGAGGTCTGAGAAACATTGTTCAGAGACAGAACATGTATTATTTAACATGACATCTAATATATTTTAAGTTAATGAAAGGATTAATTAAGCACTTGGTTATGTTTCAGTATTTTTATATTTCTCCGACTGAAATATAAAAGTCTTAGAAATAAAAAAATAGTGAAACATAACCAAGTGCTTAATTGATTCTTATATTAACATAAAAATGTATCACCACGGGTTAAGTGAGAAATTAATTAATCGTAATATATTTTAATTGATTGATGCCCTAAACGTGAAATAAAACGAGAGGAAAATCTGAAAATCTACGCGAGCTCTAGAAGATCAATCATAGATCGTGTATGGACCAAAACTCACCTTCTGAGTCAGTTCAAGATATAATTTAGCTCCATTGAGCATTAAAATAAAATGCACTTTACAAAATCCTGCAGTCTTCATGTTTGAAATAGTTTTTAAGGAATATATAAAGACACCTATTAAAATCTTTCATGACCTAACTAGAAATTAGGGAATCTATAAATAATCTGAACTTTATAGAAAAGAAAACATTCTTAAAAGCATTACAAACAGAAATAATTACTGTTTAGTTGATTAGTTCCTACTAGCCCAAACAAAACCTCCAGTAATTCTATATCCTCACACCTATAATACTCCAAATATCTCCAACGTCGTCAGATTATTTAAACATATGATCATTTATCCTCTCTTTACTTCTATACTTAGTTGTTATAGTACGGTCGCTTACAGATCATCCAAACCACAATTTTCTGATTTAATTATACAATTATATCCAAAAATGTTTTACAACTGGTTAAGTAAGAAATGAATCAACAAATATCACAATATTCGCTATGTTAATATGCAAAACCATCAACAGCGCCATTAGCAGCACAAATGCCATCATATACTTACTATGTTTCGCCTTTTGAAATGTATATTCAAAAATCAATCTAATAAAATATAGTTGATGCTTGAAGCCATTACTTTGTGATACATTTTAAAAATTAGGACGATAAATGAAATTTGTTGTTATCACACACCGTGTAATATAGAAATAAATTCAAATATTTATGACAAAAATAGATATTCTAAGTACTTAAACGATCTAAACGGATGTTATACAACTTGCGTAGAGATAGACCTTAAATAAGCTTGGATAATTAAAAATGCCTTAGAATATTATTAAGTCATTAAATCTCAAAAATTTTAAATTCGGGGTCATATGTCAGAAGTTATTTAGCTAATGATGGGATATCGCAGGGATCTAATTTAGGCCTGCTGCTGTATTTTTTAATTTGTCGATGATGCAGCAGATGCAGTTGATTGTAATCTTTTCTGTTGTACTAAAGTGTTTTTGACTTTCCTATAAATACATTTTTTGAATTCATTTAATAGGTGATAAATAAAACACTTGGGTTTTGAGAATTTACATAATTTAATGTCGATGTACTGTGACAATTCTTTCGCCACACAGTGGCTTCATCAGGCAGATGATAAATGATTTAATGTTCTTACCTACAATATATTCTAATTTCTATTATAGTACAACTTATGAACAGTGTTGTAGTCTTCAAATGGTCGTTGCAATTATTAGCAACTACTTCGGTGCACTTACTAATTTCGCCGTCTGCAAACTGTCGACGAAACAATCCGAGCCACTCAAACTATTACCATGATCAAATTGCGATTTGATGAAATTTCCGTTTTTATTGAAATTAAAGCGCAACCCTCGGTGTTCACGCGCGCCCAGCACGTATTCATCGGGAGGGCGGAAGATGAGAGTGGAATTTCAATATGCGAAAATGACTTTGTCGCCCTCATCCTCGCGATATCAATTCGCCCCCCCGACAATCGCGTTTTACAATGATGGAATTCCTATACATATACATTCGCACACACAAGAAAGGGCGACTGTGTGTGTGTGTGTGTGGGTAGGTGTCTATGTGCGCGGTAATCGAGGAGGAGTGTGACGACGACGTCGGCGTCGGCGGCGTCGACGGCAGCGTCGCGACGCTCCCATTATGGACCAAACAATGCACGCGCTCGCTATGCACTCACTTCGGTAAAGTGTGTTTCCGGCCCTCTCTCGAGTTTATCACGCGACAAAGTACAAGCTGTTGGTGGGTGGTGGCTAGAGGATGCGAGGAGGAATGTTTAGGGTTGTCGGTATTAGTGGTAACTTCGGGTATTGTCACTTTAACCGAAATTGAGTCCGCATTGTGGCCGGCGTGCAGACGTGTTGTGGTTTTGTTTTCGGTGTACATTGCAAACTAACTATACATAATCGATTCCGAATTTCCCATTTCCTGTTTGCTTATCAATCATTGTTCAGAAGCTAAACAGTTTTTATTCCACATATTTATTTAATTGATTAATGCTTTGTGATACATCATCAAACAAAGAATGAAGTTTATTTACAGAAATGTATTTAATTTATGTTTTAATTTGTTTGTCTCAGCTATTCCATGACACATTTAATAGTTGAATTTGGTGAGTTAGATGTGCCGTAACATTTAGTCAAGTCTTTGCTTTAGTAGTATTTTTAATGTTTAATCAAAGCACAAAATTAACGTTTTGTCATAGTTAAAAATAAATTCAGAAGTAGGATCACTTCGAAAGCTATAACGTATACATGAGACACTGAAATGCTATTTTTTGACAGCGTCTAAGGTTGGTACTCTATAGAAAGAATAACGACTTGAAGTTATCTATCTATATGTCAGGCCAAAAACTTTTCAGTCTGTTAGTTTGAAGCTTTTTTGTCAAACAAACTACAACAGAATTTTAATTTACTTTAGGAAAGTAGTTATTGTGATCTGTTTTGTAGCATTAGTAAGTAGATTTACTAAATTTGTATATTTTTATATCATTAGAGTTTACTATCCAAAATATTTCAACTTTCCTTCCAAACTTGGTAAAAATATGGGGGAGAAAAACACTTGTTTTTTTTTAATTTTCAGTTGTCTGACACGTTTTTATACTTTGAAAATGATCTTTAATGATCAGAACATGTGTCAGTCGATATCATTTTTACATTCAGTCGTTTGACACGTGTTTATACTTTGAAAATGATCTATAATGATCGAAACACGTGTCAGGCGACTAAAAATAAAAATAACATCATGGAACATAAGTGTTTTTCTTCACTAAATTTACATATATGATTCCATCAAGAGTGTAGCTCGACAAGTACCGATTATGTTAAAAATCTTTAATTAATTTATCAAATCAATAGGTGTTGATTGCACGAGATGTATTTCTTTCTTTCTTTTTATGAAGTACCTTTCATCCCAACCATAAAATAAATACTACTTCCATTTCTCTACACACACTAATGCATTTTGCAACATAAAACAAATTGCACACCTCGCGCGAAAATACGTTTTGAATGTAAAGTTAAAACATTAGAGCTCAACGAAAAGACATAAAGGCGGGTTCGTCAACCCGGGGTGTTAAGGGGAGAAAAAAACAAACGAACGAACGAGACGAAAAAAAGTAACTTGCGCAGTGAGATAAAGCCGTTTTCAGAATTTAATTACAACATAAACCGGAGACTTCATAAAGTCCCACAATGAATAACATCAAATAAGAGGAGTGATAAAGCATTTTATGTAACACCTGATGGCGGCGCCGTGCAAACATTTCATTATTCCGAACGTAATTCGGTACTGTTTCATAAAACGGTTTTCCTTTATGATACGTCACGCTAATAATATTATTTAAAAAAAAAAACTGCGGAATGAAGAATTTTTTTTATTTGCGAAACAATGGATTCATATTTATTATGATACATTTTTTTCATTATTAAGTAATTATTCATACAAAATCTCTAAACTTTAAAAATATGAAACTTATTGATTTAAGTATTCAACTGTTTGATGAAACATTTTGCAGTGATCAACAATAAAAAGCTCAAGTTTAACTATTTCTAAAAAGTAGAAACCTAGGTATTTTAGTAGTTATTTAGCCAACGTTTAATAGTTTTTTTCCATAATAAAAGCAACAGCACTTTTTGTGGTTTTCTTATATGATGCAGCATAACTGGATTTCTCATTACTATCTTTGTCACCTTCAAAAGTACCTATGTCATGGTCACCATAGTCACTTGGGTAGACTCTAATATCCTCATCTGAATCACTAAATTTTGCATTGGGCACTACACGTTCATCTTCAATACTTATTTTTACAATTATGCCTTGAAGATCTTTATCTGTTAGAAGTTTACGCACCATGGCAAATAGTATGTTGTTTGGTGATTCCAAACATCAATATGTCAGAAACTTTGATGTAAGCAAGGTCTTCTAACTTCGACTAGTTTATTACTTTTGCTTCGGGTGCTGATATCAAAAGGATAGTATTGTCAACCAGCGAAAATTGTACAATCAGTCTATTGGTTAAGTAGGAAAATTCTGGGATTATACTAAGCTAGTAATAGTAAGTGCTATTACACACTAGAAGCCTTTGAGGGAAACATAGCTTAGCACTTTTGCAAAATGAAATATTTGAAATACATTCCTTTCCATTCATTTCATTAATTTTAATGTATCTTGCAAATTGTAATCATAATTTAATATAAAATGCTACATAATAAAAGTTGTATTTATTCAATTTGATTAATTTCCATGAAACACACTACATGTTTTGAATTTTTATCTGTGTACGTATACCAAATTGGTTACATTGAATGTTCATTAAAAAAAGAGCAACGAAATAAATTATTCAACGTAAATAATTCCTAATTGAAACTGACAACTGTACAACCGTAAGTAATCATACGTTGATAGTGGAAACAGGAAATGAAAATGTGCGTTAATCCGCCGACGGGGGATGGAATTAAAATTGGATTAGGGGCGCAATTATCGCATTTTCGGCGGCGGTGAATTGCCTTTTCGAGTGACGGATGAGCGGACGCAACTAATTTTGACGTCGAAAAAAAAAAATAAAAAGGGAACACATACACAGAGTGTGAGGGGATTTTCACAAAATGCTACAGCGTCGGGAAAGAGTGCGGAAGTTTTGATGTCGGGGAAAAAATTCAGTGGTGCTAGTAATAGCGGCGGGGTCGGCGGCGTTGGAGGGGGCGGCGAAATCATCGAGCGCTCCTACACAATTTCTGCAAATTGTTACAAAAATGGGAACTGTAATATCTCACGGTTCGCTTCATTGCAATTCACCTACAGCGCGCGATTTTTCCGCCCCCGCACACTCCGAGGAGTTTCCTCATCATTGTGATATTTGTAAGAGATATTGCCTGCACCGCCGATTATTAATATATTCATGAACATTAGATTTTAATGACTATATTTTTACGTATGATTTAATAATTTTATTATTTCAATCTAATTTAATTGTATTAATTGTGCAATGTTATCAATTTTATCGAAATGAGAAATTAACATCAAACAATAGATAACCATCAAAGAAACGAATGGTAGATACTAAATATGGAATTAAAAAAACGCAACTAAAATTGTAAGAAAAGTTGAAATTTCCCAAATTTGATTTAAAACAAAAAAAAACATATCAAGAAGACAAGAGGCGATTAATATCACCATTGCTAGTGAGAGTATAAGCAAGCACATCCAGAACTTGCATGTGTCGAAGGATTCTCCGTCCTGGTCAGATCACAGATAGATATTTTACACATTTGATACTAAACCCGAAGAAGAAGCTTTCAGATATCCAAGAAAACCTGATAAGGAATTATTTAGAAAAAACTTAGTTGAGAACAGTATGCCAAGAACGCAGACTGAAGTTACTGACCTCGTACTACTTCTGAAAAAGGCTCTCTTGTCTTCATATAAAAAGTCATGCCTACTGAACTCGGGTAAAGGGAAATCTACCATACAAAAAAAAGATAACGCGATGACAGAGGGAATCCTGGAGGAAATTTTCTGAAGGCTGATAAAAGTATGTACATTGGATATAATTTTCCGTCATCTAAAGTTTTGGGTCTGTGTTGAAGAACACATAGCTGTGAAACGTGAACTTCGCCTGCAAGTCCTATGAGCAAAATTTTTAGATTACTTTGTATAGTTATAATCTGGTTATATGTAAAGTACTAACAGGATATTCTAAAGTTTAAATTAATAAATCAATAAATAAATAAGTTCTCCACAAAGACCCAAATGAAAGAGGAGGATGACAGTTATACTGACAACATCATAAAGTAAAAACTAATTTTCCAGAATAAACATGGTTTACAGGGATAAAGTCCAGCAGGAGACTCATTCCCCTTCAAAAGAAGATTGGAGAGTAACCTTTAACACAATAACAGTACCCAAGATTCAAACATTCTCATCATTCAAGAAGATCCCAACTGCAGAGGGTTTACCGAAGAAGCGGAATCGGCGAACAGAATATGCTCATATTAAGGAAGATCTTGCTGGATATATCATGGCTAAAATCCAGCTGACCTGAGAGGCCTATTTCCCACCAAAATCCTCAACTTTATCAAAGGGGTAAGCTGGCCGAAGGACCAGTTCTCTTATCACTTTAGGCAAACGCCTGGATCTAATAAGAGGGCTACATACTGTGATTTCGTCGCCCTCCCTTTTATCCGAATCCATATCCGAAGAAAATACACGAAAAATTGCAATAACAGTAAACAAAAATTGAAAATCTGCCAAAACCATTTGTTTTTTATAAACAAAAAGAGCAAATGGAAGACAAGAAGGAAAACAATTAAATTTTGCCATGAAATTTGTTTAAAGCAAAAACAAATAAAAACAAAAATGGAATTTTATTAAGGATTTTTTTGTAATTTTTTAAAAACTAGAAATTTCAGAGAAAAGAGATAATTTATTTAGAAATCAAAAAATTGCATCCCAATTTGCACGAACAGTAAAAAAAACAGTTGAACATCTTTTGAAAACTACCAATATAAAATTTGCCTGAAAAAAAATTGTCAAATTGATGGAATTTATCAAAATAAACAATTGAAATTTGTTAAAAATTAGAAATTTTGGTAAGAAAGCACATATATTTTAGCTAGGAAAACTTAATTATATATGTTTTTTTACCAACATTTCTAAATTTTTAGCAAATTTCAATTGTTTGTTTTGATTAATTTCATCAGCTTGACATTTTTTTTTTCTGGCAAATATCATATTGATATATTTTCAAGAGATTTTCAACTGGCTTTTAATGAAGATAAAAAAAAATACTGAAAACCTACGGAACAAACAAAATTGATACAGTTTTATCAAAGAAAAAACAAAACAAAAATAAGAAATAGTTGATTCAGAAGAGGAAACTAGATGAAAATTAGCAAGAAAAAAAAATCAGTTCGGTTAAAAAAGAAATTCAAATTTGGCAAGATATATTTAAAATAAAAAAACAACTAAATAATATTTAAAAAAGATTTAATTGAGTAGAGAAAATGGATATAAAAAGAAATGGAATTTACGAAGAAAAACAATTAACAAAGAAAATGAAATTTTACTAAAAAAAATCAATTCATTATTTTGTTACTAAGCAGAAACTTTGTTGAGAAGAAATAATTGATTTGATTCTGTTAGAAAAAACAGATGAAATTCAATAGGTCAAAACAACAATTAAAATTCAGTAAAAAAGCAATTAAAATTTGACAGATCAAAGAAAAAAAACAACAAAATATTAAAAATTGAAACAAATCAGATTTAATTTATGTGGAAGAGGAAAAGCAGACGAAACTTTCCAAGAACTAAAGAAAAACAGTAGAAAATATGCAAAAAGAAATGGAACAAATTTAGGAACGAACAAGATGTAATTTTAGTCAAAAAAACAATTCAATTTTTCGTTAAAAACAACCGGAAGTTACAAAGAAGAAATAATTAATTGGTTTAGGAAAAAAAACACATAAAAATTTACAAAAATCAACTGATAATCCATAATAACAATTGATTTAGACACTTTAAAATAATTTATAAAAAAATTAATTATATTCAAAAAGTAAAAATTAAAATAATTTAAATTTTTTAAACGCACAATAAATAAAATATTATTTAAAGGAAACCATTGATTTCAAAAATGCAACAGAAAGAAAAAACAAACCGAATGCATGGAATTCTATGAAACAAGAAATCAATTGAAAATTGTTTAAAGCTAGAAAATTTCTAAAGAAAAATTAATTATTGAAAACAGAAAAAACAGATTATATCTTTCAAAAAAAATAAAGAAGAATTGAAATCTGTCAGTAAATAAAACAAGATAACGGAACAAGAAAAATATAAAAGAAATTTACAAACAATTTATTTTGTCAAGAAAAAACAAACTATAAAAGCAATTATTAATTTCTAAAAAAAATGGTGATGTGACAATCATAGTAATTTCCTCAATATGAGGGTTACCCAAAAAAGCTATTCTTAACAATTTGCTCAATTTTAGATTCTTTACAATTACTTTTTATATAAATTTCATGTAACTCTGGTAGATTATTAGCAATAGGCAAAAATTGTCAAAAATTTTAATTTTGAATTCTTTCCTCGCAAGTTAAGAACTTATTCAATTTCTCATTCCTGTTAACTTTTGTTTAAAATGTTTTATTAAAATTGATTTTCAATGAACAGACGAATAAATTCTCATCTTATCTTATCTTGTCTTATTTTTAGAAAATTATCGAGAAAAAACAAAAAAAAATGCCTCGAGCAAACATCAACTTCCGGTTTATGAATGTTTAGCTTTTCAGTTGAATTTGACACTAAATCATTTTAAAACAATAAACAATAAAATTCCCTAAATTAAAAAATAATATTAAAAGTGAATAAAACTAATTTAATTTTTCTCAAAGGAAAAAAAACAATTCGAATTCGTCATTCGAAAATTGTTAAAACAAAAAAAATATTATTTAAAATTGACTCCCTTCAACAATGGTTTGCAAAATGGCGCATTAAAATCAATCCCCACAAATCACAACTCCTAATCCCTTATCATCGCACCAATAATTAACCCCATAAAATCTTTATTTCCCAAACTATGATCCCTCCTTCAGTTTCCGTTAAATACCTGGGCATAACCATAGATCAAAAAATTAATTTCAAAAAACATACTGCTGTAATAAAAAATAAAATAACTTCTAGGGCAAAATGCTTTAGGAGCTTAACTTATAAGAACTATGGAATTAATACCAGCACAGCTGTTAGAATTTATAAAATTATATGCCGCCCACTACTCGACTATAGTTGTGCCCTCTATACCAATTCCAACAATCCAACATCCCGTAATATTGAAGTTAGCGAGCGAGCATCCCTCCGTACCCTAACCAAACTCCGACACCCTCTTAATCCTTTACACAATCCATCTAACCAGCTCCTCTATGATACCACTTTAGTTATCCCTATCCTAGAACGCCTTCGATTCCTATCAGAAAAAATCTCCAAAAATCCTTTCAACTTCCATATCTTATCCCAATATTGTCTTCCCAGAAACCCTAATATTAACCCTAAATTTAAATATCCCAATTCAACCATATTTGATTTCATTTCATCATTTCATCCTTTTACTCAATAACGACTGACGCCATATGACTGGACAGCACAAGGCAGAAAGACCTCTGGTCGATAGCCTTTTGACAAATTAATACATTAATATTATTTAAAAAACCAAGCCAGAAAAGAAAAACCAGATAAAATTTTGCAAGAACAAAAAAAAACAATCGAACGAAAAGGATGCAATTTTATTAAAAATGCAGTAACTTTTTTTGTTAAAAACAACTGCAATTAAGAAATAATTGATTTGATGTAGAAAAATAAACAGATACAAATTGGCAAAAAAAGTAATCTACAAAAAACAGTTGAATCACTTTAAAAGAGTAAACAATAAATTTTATATATATAGAAAAGAAAGAATTAAAATTTATAAGGACAAATTTGAATTTCTCAAAGACGTAATTATTAATTTATAAAAGCAAAAATAATTTAAAAATTGCGATAATAAAAAAAGCAATTAAAGTCTGCAAAAAAAACAAATGGAATTTATTAAGAAGGAAATAAAAAAAAAGAGCTAATAAAGTTCATGGAATTTTATAAAAGAATAAAAAAACTATTGGAATTTGTTAAAAACTAGAAAAGTCCGAAAATAATTAATTTTTGATAATAATAGTAATAATAATAATTGATTGCCCAACAGACTAATGTCTAGTTAAAGAACAAATCATTTAGAAGAGAAAATCAGATTAAATCTTGCAAGAAACATAAGGAATACAATAAAATAAAAAATATACAAACAAAGTTTGCATATTAATTAAAATATATTATTAATTTTTTACACAATTACAGTTTCGATCTTTTCAAGTCAATATCAAATGTGAAAAACTTTTAAAGTAGTTTTTTTAATTTAGTTTCTAAAATAAACAACCACATAATAACGGTCGCCACCATCATTTTCACGAAATTGATAAAATTTTACTAAAGAAAAGAAATTAAAAAATTGTTAATATATACAAATAAACGATTTGGAGAATAAAAATACATAAAGAAATAAGCAAAAAATTGAAAATCTACTAAACGAACAATTTAAATTGGCTAAAAAAATACTTTGGAATAAAAACAGCAGAATTTATAATTTTCTTAAAAAAAACAATTAAAATTTGTTAGAAACATTTGGAATTTGTCAAAGAATTAATAATTAATTTAAAAAATATTAAAAAAATAAACGTAAACTTGGAATAACAAGAAATATATGAACATGTGTCAATATATAATAAATAAAATTTAACAAAAAATATCAAACTTAAAAAAAAACAAAATTGATAGAATATTATCAAAAAATCAACTGAAATTGGTAACCATAAGTAATAATGGTTTTAGAAAAGATTTTAAAAAGAATGTAAAAGAAAAGAATTAGAAAATTTTGGAAAGAATAAATAATTCACTGAGAAAAGGGAAATAAATGAAAAAATCAAAATTACAAAAAAGGAACAATTTCAATTTATCAAGAAACAAAAAAACTTTATAATTGTTTAAAGTTATTTTTTTGTTTCTTGACAAATTCAAATTGTTGATAGAATTCAACAAAACAAAAAATGCTAAAACCCAGGCATTTCGAAAACACAAAATAACTAATTAACAATTGCAATTTAAACTTTATTATCGTATTAAATTTATTCTTTTCTCAGTCAATAATTTCTGCTTTATAAAAATTCAAAAAATGAACAAAAAACATAGTTACAAGAAAAAATAAGTATTGAAAATTAGCCAAAGAAACAAGAGAAAAGGCAGATACATTTTTGCAAGAATTAAAGAAAATCAATTGAACCTGCAAAAATAAATCAAGAGAAAAAAGTCAAAAGCCAACAATCTTTTATTTATTTTACAGCTGGAACTAAATAATAAATAATTGATTTAATAATAATAATAATATTTATTGTGTTAGTACATTTCAATACAATGTTTACACTCTTCCAAGAAAACTATACATTAATTGTTTATTTAGTTTAGTTAAAATTATAGTTTAGAAATCCATCATTGCTGAAAGGATTGTTATAAGAAGTTGTTTTATGTACATTTTCAATTTTTCCAAATTTAGGCTCCTAATTTGTGTGGCAAGACAGTTAAAGTACTTTATACCGTATTAATTTAATTTAGAAAAAAAAGAGGAACATTTGTAAAAAGTAACTGATAATCAATAAAAAGCAATTAAATTTAATACCAAATATCTTTAAAACAATAAACAATAAATTTGATAAATCTTGGAAAAAAAATATTGGAATTTACTAAGAAGAAAAAGAAGAAAGAGCAAACAAAGTCATAGAATTTTATGAGAGAAAAACAATTAACATCTGTTGAAAACTAGAAAATTTTGAAAGAATTCCTCGATGAAGTGAAACTGGCTTATCGACAGAAAAGACGAGGTATGCCATTCCGAAGTCTGATTCTCTTTAATGACAATAATTCATTGGGAACATGTGACATTCATATGTTTGGCCACTCAAAAACGAATTGGGAGGATGCCGTTTTCACAGTGACCAAGATGTAGAATTATTTGTGAGCACTTGGCTGAAGATACTGCAAACTACATTCTTCTATATTGGCACCAAGAAACTAAATTAATATTGTCATCAAGATACTAAAAGTGTTAGCTATGTAAAAATATAAAACCTATTAATTTGTTCTACAATTATACATACATTTTTTAAAAACTAAATTCCGGTTTATATTTGATTCAACCTCGTAATTTAATGATATTTATTGATATAATGCTAAGGCATACATTGAGATTTCCTGTGTTGGGGATGGTAGTGATGACCGATTACTGTATATTCTAATGCATTATCAAGAAAACTATAAGAAACTTTTTAATAGTCTGTTCGTTGGATTTTCCGTCGCACGTCACAAACTATCGCTTCGAGAAACGACGCAAAAACATTCTGTCTGATAAAGTAAACCAAATGCGTTAGAAAAAGAACCCACTGTAAAACTTTCGTCGTTTTTTGAAGCGATAGTTTGTGACGTACGTCGGAAGATCTAACGAACAGACTATATCTATTTTTTTTTCAAATACAATTTTTTTGCAGTAGTCAATTCACGTTTATCAGGTTTACTGTGGTTGTGAAATTCCAAAATTTAAGGGTTTAAAAGTGTAAATTAAATATTAATTTAGAGGTGCAGTATTATGAAAATAAAAGTAATAACTAATTAATTATTTTAAGCGTTTCTGCATGTTAAGGTGTTACAGTTTTCTGATCTCTAAACTTAATTGAAAGATACGTAATTAAAAAAAAATAGGTCACAGATGAGTATAAAAAATCAATATTCTCTTATAAATTATTCTCATTCATTAAATATTATTTTATCAATGCTCTACCTAAAATCAAAACATAAAATATTATGTACGTTGTACTCATTGAATTGTGTCATAGATAAGAAAATATCACATGCAATAATTGAATCAATTAATTCGCGGAATTGAAAACCCTCCACCACCGCGATTCGACAATCTGATACAAACTAATTACCATTTAACACTAACAATTCAGGCCAGTAAATTTTATAATCAAGGTTAAATCAGCACGAACCATTCACGTGTTGCTCCCAGTCCTTTCAGATTCATCCTCTCGCTGGAAAATAATTTTCCGCCCCTCAGTGTGAGTGTGTTTGTGTGTGTACGAGTGTCGGCCAGTCCTTCACGGTCCCTTCTGAATAAATTACGCCCTCGCGATGGACTCGATTAAATCCCTATCGCGCAGTTACCTGGAATGAATATAAAAAATTAACGTTAAAATGAAAATGGAACAATTTTAATTTATTAATACGGCAAAAATTTCAAACACAAAAACACAATAAACATGGTTGTAGATTATAGGGAAAACGTTTCGTGGAAATAGTCGATGCAGAAAGATCCTTCGTTGATAGTGAGAACATGGAGGTAATAATACCTTGAATGTAAATCACCTATTGAAGGTAAAGTGTAGTTTATTTGATAAGGTTTTCATTCTTTATTTTTAAACGAGCCCTTTAAAATTGCATTTCTTTAACTTTTCTATTGTTACAATTTTGAAATAGAAAAGTAAAAATGTGTATTTGAATTCTTTCAGCATTTAAAATACATGACATAATAAAAAAATATATATTTCTATAATAAAATACCTTATAATTGATGGTAAATGTTATTACTTGTGTATAAATTTGTATCGTGCGGAGCGCTGGCGAATAGAGTAGCCGCCGGATGTATGCTAACATTTTCAGTTGTAATTTTGGCGAAGAAAAACACTTGTTATGTTCCATATTATTACTTTTATTATCAGTTTCCTGACAGGTGTAATATGGAACATAACAAGTGTCTTCGCCAAAATTACATATCTGGTTTCTTCAAGAGGGTAGCTCAAAAAGTATTAACTATGTTCAGTTGTATTTCAGTTAATGTAGTTACTTGAGTATGTGAAGGTTAAATATCATTTAATTAAAAACACAATTATATATTTTTAAAAGTGAAGAAAGAAATATAACTGTGTTTTTAATTAAGTGTATTTCAGTTATATGTGTGCTAAGTTACGCCTTGCTTCTATTGAACATCAATAGTTGTAAAGTTATTGTTGTGATTAGATTTCTCAACGTAAGAAATGTGCAACCTTCATTAATTAAAATTAATTATTTAAGAAATACGATTTTATTTAAGCCTTAAACATATTCATGAAATAAATTTCTTGAGATGGACAGCGTTTGCAAATTTTATGGTGATTTTTGTTTGTAACAAATTTCATTCCGTTTACGAAACGAAATTAATTTATAAGGAGGGAATTAACATAAAAATGGCCGGCGGTATTAAACCGCCCCGCGGGAGTAAGAAAAAAAAAGCGCGCGCTATAAATCAGCGTACAGGGTGTTGTAATTAAGTGGCGGATAGCAGGTATGTAAAATTCAACAGGGGGCTTATTTAGAGAGAAAAAAAGGAGTGAGAGAGGAAGGGTAATGAATAAAGTGGCCCTCCATCATTTTTACGATCCCATTTTCTGCTCGCTGCTTGCAATTATGCAACGTATAAAATGTGAATCGCACTTATTAATAGTTATTTTATTCCGGCGGTATTTATAGGTGACTTATGGTAGGCGAGATTACAAACGTTAATTTATACAGGCCGTACGCCACGGACATGTAAATGGTTTACCTTGTCGTGAGAGTCGGGCATTTAATACACGGACTGATCAGGCCCTGTCTAAACAAAAGGATGTCGGCCGGGAGAAAGAAGATTTGTTGCTCCCCTGTCTCTACAACCCTTCCGACTCACCCTCTCACTTGATTTTTCCCACTGATTCCCATAAGACCGCAGCGGCGGAGAATTTATGGGGTTTTTCCGTGCTCTCCGACCTGGGAATACCAACCAGACAAATAATATCGGCGGTAATTGGGAAATAATTTTCTTGCCCCCAGAGTTTACGCGGGCATAACGTGTTTCTTTTTTGCTTATTTATGATAATTAAGCTTTTTAATATTACTGCCTACTTTCAGTTTGTGAGAGAGGGTTGTGTTTCGCCTTGCATAATTAAGGACGTTGGCGGGGGCCGAGTTTGTGCCTTATTAACCATAAAATCCAGTACTCCAGACTTAATTATTGTCCCGTGTACTTTTATGAGATGAGTAATGCGAAATTATGGTATATAGACTACTTAAATACAAGCCACCGTACAACTTCTTAAAGCATATTATTTCTTTATAGCGATAGTTTTATAACTTAAACTTATGGTTTTTTATTTGATTTATATTCTTTATTCTTAAAAGTATTATTCGACTTATTAAATTAAAAATACATTCTAATTAAGCCTTAATATTCCCTTTGAAACATTCATTTTATAAAGTTATTTCTGTTTTAATTATTTTTGTAGATTTAAACTGTATTTTCAGCAAGAATAGCAAGTGTTTTTTTCCGTGTGCATGCATGAGATTTTAAAGACTTGAGAAATCTGATGGGTCAAATCAGTAGAATATTGATGTCCAGCTACACAAGGAATTAGAGGTACTAGTCGCTAACAAGGTAAAAAATCTGGAAGAAGGTGAAAAAAGCACTTGCAAAGTTAGAGAAAAAAACTGCCATATCAATAGTTCAATTGCTTGATTACTGGACATTTTGCAGACCACAGCATGGCGAATTTTGCGTCGTGACTAGGATCTGCATCCGTACAAAATTCTACTGACACATGAGCTGACGATAAACGATCATAGATAACGACGTGCGTTCGCTGAACGTGCCCTAGAGCAGTTGGGAACTGACCCTAATTTTAAAGCCCATTTCTGGATGAATGGGTACGTCAACAAACAACTTTTTCGAATTTGGGACGATACCAATCCAAGAACATCCCGAGAAAGTCACTGTTTGGTGAGGATTTTAGTCTGATAGCGTCGTCGGTATATATTACTATATTATTTTGAAAACCACTATGTGTGTGCGCTGTAGGTCGATTATTACCAACTTCTATTGCAACAACATGTGGTTCCTCACAGCTCAGTTCACATTGCACATTTTGTAAGAACGATTTGATGGCATGGTCATCTTACGTGAATTTTAGAAGAGAACATGCCAGAAAATATAGAAATTTGTAAAATTTAATAGGTAATTAATTAAAAACACTTGGTTTGTTTCACTAAGTTTTTAATTAATTACCTATTATTCCACAATGTTTCACCACGAGGTAAATGAGAAAATCATTCATGAAATTGTAAAATTTAGGTCCGATAAAATGAGACAAAAAATGCTAGAAAAAAATCTACAGGCAAAGTGGTTAGTGAAATCATAAACAAAAAACAATAGTTTAAGTAGGGGTTGTACGATTTACATAAAATAAAATGTGTACCATTTATGGAAAGAAATGCAACCACCTTATTTAGAAGACCAAATATATCAACTTCGTTAGGTAATTAGTAACTGCTACATCAAAACAAACGTATGCGTTGTAGAAGAGACGTATCTACGAATACGTATGGATGTAACAAATGTTCTGTAGAAAGTATCACAAAATTAAGTGAACTATGTTCTCTTCTTTAATTATTATTATTATTACATATGTTCTTGTGTTAGAACATCTTAAAATAAGATATGTAAAAACATGCTTAAAACATATTTATCATTCAAAGTTTAAAACCCTCTGACAGTAGAAAATATCTGCAGGAATTTGAAGCAGATATTAATCGCTCAATTTGAATTGCGTTTCCTAGGAAAACTGGAAATGCCTCGGAATGATCAGCTAAATAGGCAGAGAAACGCAAAAGGTGTTGATACACCCAATAGACTAAATAAATAAACACATTGGCTAAAACGCCTAAAATTGAAGACACCAACACTACAACTTGAAGTGAAGGACGACTTAAAGAATTAAAATATTATAAAAGCGTTAAGAAAAATTTTAACAAACAACAAGAGTTTAGAGTGCTAGAAATATGAAGTATTTAAACATTTAAATAACTTTGTATAAAGGAATTTTCATTGACTATACCAATGTTCAATTTGTAAACTAAAACAAAACCTGCAATCGTCGCCCTCTAAGCATTTGTTGTTTGATAATACCAGTTTAAGTTATTAATTAAAGGAGGTAATCATACAATATCAGGATGTATATGAAACTTGACAAAAGGGATGGAGCAATATTGACCAATAAAAAATTAATACCGAAAATGCTTGACCAATTATTGTACACAAAGTAGAAAACATTATAGAGCACTATAGAGCCTTTCAATAGTTCATGGAGCTTGATGGTTGAATAGTAAGAAAACAATCGATGATCGACTAGCTATTGTTTTGGTTACCGCCAAATTTATGATGTTATCGGCTACTCAGAATCGATGACAATTAATGTCTAAACATTCGAAGGAGTATGCTAAATCTTCAAAGCGGATATTGACAGTTGTTTGAAGATAGCATTTACTGTAATTATATGATTTTGGCACTTTTTTCCATGCTCTTTGTTTATACAATGTACCTGCGATATTCGAAACACTCATGGATACTATAGGAAGTGTTCTGGAAGACCTCTCAAGTATACTTCGACGATATAACGCTGATGGGAAAAAAATTCTTAAACAACATAAGACACTTAGAAGATGTTTTCTGACTATCATCAAATAATTTCTGATTAAAACTCTGACAGAGATTATGTTATCTCTTCGAGAAGGAAGTAAAATACCTAAGCCACATCATCTCGAGTAAAGGTGTTGCTGTTTGTCTTGATGAGCAAAAGATTTCAATTGATTAAATCCAAAGGATCTAGATCAACTTTGAATTATCTAAATTATAAACCTATTTCCAACGCTTTTACAAAGAATAAAAGAAGGATTCTAATGAAACAAAAAAAGACGTAAAAAAGATCTTTAGAAACTGAATATGTACATTATATTAATACCAATTTTAAGTTATCCATTACTAGATGGAAAATTCATTTTGCATACCAGTGCAAATAATGTGAAAATTAAAGATGTCTTATGAGGAATCAAAAATAAATAAAAGTAAGAAATTAGCAGTGAAGAAAATACTTACAGTATTTTTTTAACTTTAAAGCCATTTAAGTGCTGCATGGTCGTTTCTTACTACGAATTCTTGCTGAATTGATTTACAGGAACGCAGATGCTTTATCTCGAATACCACTCCTATAAAATTGTAAGCACTGTAACAACGTGGAATTAAAAAAAAGTAGATATTAAATTGAATACAGAAATCTAGAAGTATGTTAAAAGTGAAATCTTGAAATAAGTAATAAAATAGAAAAATAGAGTTCTAAGCTAACATGAGAAGAAGTTGTAAAACATTCCATAGAACTAAAATCGTACTCGGAATAATAAGAAGTATGGTATTGTAAAACGGAATTCTAAAAATGTATTTTAAAGAGTTGAAAGATTCAAGAAGAATATATTCTGATTACTATTCATAAGAATAGAATATCGGAACTGATGGAAGATATTTACAGTGGAGGAAAAAATATGTTTTTTTTTAAGGCTCCTACTTCGTTATACATGCTGAATATTAATTAAAAACACTTCAAACTCTCGCTTTAAAAATAAATATAGTGTTATCCAAACAAAGTTTAAAGTGTTTTTATTTAGAAACAGATATTCAAAGGTACAATTTTGGTTAATTTCTGATATTGCTGGACTACTCTCTAAATCTCAACAGGGAAATAAATAAATGAAGATGTTACAGTAAAGTTGCCATCTATTGTCTAAGTGTTGCATAAGATATCTGTTTGTGTGGATAACCACCGAGAAGGAACAATAATGAATAAATATAGTAATTTTGACAAAACATATGTGTGTTTTTCTGAATAAAGACGTTTATTATTATTATTATTATGTACTGGTTTAGAAGTAAATATGCTTTAAGAAAAATTGAATCTAATCTACTGCAAGTGCAAATGTATTGATGCATACCAATTATCAACCTAATATTTACAGTTTTTAAAATGTTGGCTAAGCAGATATGATCAATAAGGAGATTCTTAATCTAATCACTTCTAAGACTAAATTTTTGGATGAAAATCTAATACCATTATTTTATTGATATCTTTATCTATTTTTGCTTGCCTAGTGAGCAATTCTATATAAAACAGATGGATAGATTTTAGCAAGAATCGTCATGAACTACTTTCTTCATGATATTTGAAGACGTGGCTGGAAGGTTTATGTGATTTATCCTAGACGCAGAATAGACGTAAATCATGGCTAATTAGTCTCTAATTGGCAAACATTATTAGCTGGATAATGATCAGCAGTATATGAAACAACACGACAAATTATATTAAGCAACGTTATTGATTGTAAACTATCTATAATATCCCGTATCCTTTACCTAATGGTATCAGTAGGCCTTTTTTCAAACAAATATAAAATGAGTTCGTTCTGATACTAACTTTGTTTAATTTAAACTTAAAGATAGTAATCGCTTAATGAAAGATCCTATACTATAGCGTACCGATGATATTGAAGACGTGAGGACATCTATGAAAGTAGGATCAAGAACTAGTGAAAATAACCTCCTATAAACAAGTTAAAGTGTACAACTTTATCACCTAGACAGGGAGCAGAGAAAAAGGACAATTCAAATCCAAAGCTAACTTTAGAAAGCTAACATGAATCGTATTCCAGTAGCTAGAGATAAAAGCATATGAAATATTTATAACCAAATGAATGAAAGAAGCACAATTCCTGTTTTCAAACCAAATGGAAAGTTTCACTAATCCGTTGAATCGAGTGTTATAAGCCTACGCTATGATTTACAGGAATACTATTAACAGCCGTTTTAGAAAGATGACCAATTCAACTTATTTCCTCTTGTGACACGCTGAAGACCATACATCGTAAACGATCTTATCACTGATGCTATAGAGTGGATGGTTATAAACCTTAAATATTTAAAACTAGATTAGATTAAGATAGATGTGTAATCAATGAGGACAGAAGTATATGAAAAATTTGAAGTAAATTTTATGGATGAAGCTTAACTCCTGTTTTGTAGCCAAGTGGATAAGCTTCGCTAATCCATTGAATTCATTCTTATAAAAGTGCCTTTTACGGCCTTATGTATAATAAACAGCGGTCGCAAAATTTATTAATCTTCGTGAAAGAGATAAATGACCTATCTGAAATCATTGATGAGATTCAACAAATCTAACAACCCACAGTTAATCTTGCAGAGGAAAATTAGAAGAAGAGGAGAACCTGGAAATAGATACGCTTCCGGTTAAACAATATTACTGATAGATGTAATTTACTATTACTATTTACTGTCGAAAGATTGTACAAATTATAAATCCACGAAAAAGCTGAAACTTCTAATCTCCGATATAAGTCAGATACAGCAATATTTAATTTCCCGGCGTTAATCTTGGAGGACCAGATTGAAGGAAAAACAAGACCTAATCATTGATAATGTTTCTAGTTAAAGACCATCAGAGGCTATAAAGATTTAAGCTAAAATACTCTACAAAGGAAACCTATTTGGAAGTTTCAGTTTTTTCGAAAATAACCATTTGATTAGAGATGTGAATTTACTTATAGAAAGTTGAAATTACTGTTTAAACAGAATTTTAAGGTCTTGTGCATAATAAGAAGGGGTTGTGAAATTTACGAATTCATGAAAAATTCCGCTACCCTGAATTCTAACAAAACTAACTACATACGTTAATCTTAAAGAGCAAAATTAGAGGAAGGGAATAACTTTGTCATAAGATATTGTTTCTGTTTGAGGAATATTAGAAATTTGATGGTTAAGTCTCATACACCTTATAGGAACCCAAAAAAGACAAAACATTATCTTTGGGAGTGTAAAAATGTTTTTTTTATAGAATTAACTAGCTACATGAAAATGCTATTAATGAAAGATTCAAAAGTAATGAGCTTCTATTTTCACTTCCCTTGACAGCGACAGTGGGTGTTGGCTTCACAGTGCAATGTGGGTTAGCTGCCTCCGAACGGGAAGAGGTAACTGACGAACCCCGGTCTGAACGCAAGTCTTATTTTTCGGAGTGAAAGGGATCGTCCACTACGAGTTTGTCGCAACTCGGGCAGACTGTGAACGCTGCTTACTACTAGGAAGTCCTGGAAAGGCTGGAAAAAAGCGTCGCACACAAGCGAAGGAACATCAAGAACAGCTGGAAGCTTCATCACAATAACGCCAGGTATACACCGTATACCTGGCCCAAGTCAACGTTTCTGTGGTCCCCCAGCCTCCCTATAATCTAGACGTTTCGATTGAGGACATCCAAGCAAATGTCAAGGCAGCCCTTGCAGCCATCTCGGATTAGGCCTTCGTTTAAAAAGACAGATTTATTCAGACGATTGGTAAAACTGACTAATAATCTTCAAAATAGAAACCTTCTGCATCAATACATCGTTGTAGGCGGCTTACAAAAGTGTATTGATGCAGGAGGTTCCTATTTTGAAGAGTATTAATCAGTTGTACAGATCGGCTGAATAAATCTGTCATTTTGAACAAAGGCTCATTACTTTTGAATCCTGTTCTGTATTGTGGTCCTCTAATGATCGCGCACTGTTTACCCGCGAACGCACTGGAACATTCTACAATGAATTAATATCTCCTTAGAAAACGTCTAAGCCAAGTTGAGTTTTTAAGTAGTAAAAAAGGTCCAAATCTTCCTATCCAGGTCCAGACCCAAGAATTAATCTAATGATCGATTGCTGTGACTCTAGTCGATAGGAAATATACATTACTTTAGGGTTTCAGTACTAACATTTCGCTTCGTGATGTACTTAGTGCTTATGCCAGTTATGCTTTTAATGTACTTTGTTATAGGATTATAAAAATAAAGTTGTTTTCTGAGGTTCTCTTAAGACTGACACATACAATTGATAGCAAAATAAGGTTTGACGTATTAGCTAGGGTCAGAAATATCAAACAACAAATTGCTTCGCGATTTGGGATGATTATTGATCCTCTTGGTTCAGTTAATTGATTCTTATAGAGACAAAATTTTGATTGACGGTTTACTTAGAAAGTTAAATACCCTTATGAGAACCAAAGTGGATCGAAACCGATCCGTGACTGTAGTTTAGAGACAGTTTGCATTAGTTATCGGTAATAATTTAATCAACTACATGACGGTTGAACAAATAGTGTTAATCTGGTTACTGGAATTAACCTATCAGTCTTATACCTTCCTGTTAACTGCAACGACTAAGAATGAGGAGAGCTTATAGCATTCTATTAGCGTTCTATTCAGAATGTATCACTACTTAGTTAGTTATTTATCACTAAGATCTGCATATTTTTTTCTAAAGCTATCTTATAATATTTTTCTGTTGTTATCTTCTCTTAAAACCTTTTCAGTTTGCCCATATCAAAACTTTGGAATTTGCAAATTTGCATTGTGATTTGAATAATGTGTCCTTGTCCAGGAGAGATGGTATAGAAAATTAATTCTTACAAGTTTCACACAACTACATTTTTTATATGACATGGAAAATGCCTCCCATCAACTTCTGCCTCAAAGTATATACCGTACAAACTTCTTAAGTATTCATTAGGGATTTATCTACGATATTCACTGATGTGAACTCCTTGTACTACAAAGACCACAGCGCCTATTATAAACCTTTACCTAAAAATATTATCGCGTCGGAATCAACTTTCAGCTTAACTGCAATAATGAAAATGATGGTAGCGACCATCACGTTTCAATATATTACTATAATAATTAAAAGATATTTTTTTATAAAAAAAATAAATTTTGTTCAGTTATGTATTGACCTTTTTTTTTCGATGACTTTTCGCCATTTTTTGGGTAAATTCGTGACGCCGGGCTCAAAAAACTCTGGCCTTTCTCAAAATATGAAATGAGTACTGTTTGACAGTATTTTTTGAATTTTTTACCGTTGAATATTTGCAAATATCGAAACAAATAATAGTCGGACGGTGCAAGGTCTGGTGAGTATGATGGATGGTCCACCAAATCCCATCCAATCTCCAGCAATTTCTGGCGGGTCACTAAACTTGTGTGTGATCTCACGTTGTCACGTTATTGTGATTTGTAAAATTTTGGCCGTTTTTCGTCAATAGCTTCATTCAATTTGTCTAATTGATGACAGTGTCCAGCCATATTGATAGCTTGGTTCTGTGGTAGCAGCTCAAAATACATGACGCCTTTGTTGTCCCATCAAATTGGGAGCATAACCTTCTTTTGATAGATATTAACTTTCGAAATGGTTGCTGCTTATTCACTGGGCTTGTGCCATGATCGTTTTCACACGACGTTGTCGCAAACTATCCAAAGACAATATGATTAAGAAATAGATTATTTCGTTGTTTTTCAACAGATTTTTCCAGGCGTTTATGCGTTTTGTTACATATATTTCTTTGAGTTCGTGTGGAACCCTAATATTGAATTTACTAACATACCCCAGCTTGTGCAAATGTCTTTCCACTGTCGTTTGAGAAATGTTTAATCGAGTTGTATCAACGGTGGTTTACTTTGATTAATACCTTAATTTAATCATCTTCGGCATTAACTGGCTTCCTGAACGGGGTGCATTTCTAACATTGAAATTTCCGGAACCGAATTTGGCAAAGCATTTCTGGTACTGGCGTTCTGTTAAGCAATCTTTAGCATACACTTATATGGGTTTGTCCTGCGTTCTCCATTTTCTGAAGTAAACCATAGCGACATTACTCGGTTTGCTTTTTCATATTTCGATTACTGCTTTACAACAACTATTGAATCGATTCACCTACTTTTTAAATGAGAATTGAAGTGTCTCCTGTTAAATGGTATTTAAATTAAATGATTGGACTGAAGATAGTTGGTTAAAAATGCAAGTGTAGACATCTATTGATCGGAATCGAAATGATTTAAGACTCAACCCACCACCTCATTGATCATTTATTAGGGACGTATTTGCTATAACTACTAGTGTGAACTGTTTGTACTATAAAGACTTGCTATAGATTTCTGCCTCATTACTTTGAGTTTAACGGCAATGATAACTAATATCGTGGGTTTATACATATAAATAAGTTTACTAACCTCCTCAACAAAGATTGCGGTCAAGTAATAAAAACTAACTTTTCGTAAATTTAATTACCTATTTATTTTTTAGTTTTCATTAGTACTACTTCAATAAACTCCCATACCTACAGTGTCTCTAAATTTGGTCGATTTTTTTCCATCAGCATAAAACATTGGCTAGTAATCATTGAGGTCCCCAGGGTTTCCCAAAAGAACAGAACTTGATATTTCCCATGTAAAATTTCATCAGTTCACGACATCATACTCTTTTGGTGAATTTGTGCCCTAATGGCTAAACATCTATCTTAAGCTAACCTTACCTAAAATACTTAGGGTTTATAGCTCTCTAGACTACACCTTCAGAGATAAGTTAATTTGCGATTTATGGTTTTCAGCGTGTTGATCATCGCGTAGGTTTACATAAACAGAATAATCAGCGAGTTCTGTTGAAACTACTAGAAACATCCAAATAGGTTTCCTTTATAGGATATTCTAGTTAAGCAGCAACACTATGAATCTTTAGATCTTCTTCCTTATCCAACCTTATAGTCAAAATTAATGCAGAAAATTATATTTGCTGTGTGTTATATACGCGATTGAAAATTTTCAGCTTCTTCAGTCTTCTTTACGGTCCATGTAATTTTTCGAATAATTTTTGATGATGTTTTACTGACTTAAGGGTATAATAGAGGTCACCCACCCACCCCATATATATATATATATATATATATATATATAAACTTTAATACCTTATCGTCTCGTGGATTCCAGTAAAATTAATTACAAAACTTTTTGAATTAAAAGGAAATTAAAACCGTAAAATTTTTGAGTGAGTAAATTAAATTTGATGCATGATGGGTGGGCAGAATTTAAATCTAAATTAAATAAGATTAGCTATAGAAAGTCATTTAATTTAAACTTAAATTTTAATTTTGTTTTATTTTTTATTGCATAGGGTTTAAATGTTTTTTAGCAGCGAAATCATCAACGATTAGCAATTAAAGTTTATATGTATATGTAGGGTGGGTGGGTGGCCTCTATCCACACTCCAATGAGTAAAACATAAACAAGAGTTTTAGTTGAAAGTTATAAAATGTAAACAAACACAAAATAATTGCATTTTTTAATTGATGTATTCATACAAATATTTCAAATAATTTTTGTTGATGTTTTACTGACTGGAGGTCGGGAAAGATAAAACATATACATATTAACTTTAATTACTGATCGCCTCGCCATAATCCAACCAATAGTACCATTGTGACCACCACCTCCGCATCCCCTTCAAACCCTGGAGGAAGGTGGAAGGAGAGCAAAGAATGAGAATCAAACGAACCTTCAAGCAAAATACATCACCGCTACGCACAAACTCACTATTGTAAATGTGTATATTTGTCAATAGATTCGAGTTAAATCAGTCTACATCGAAACTATTTTAACCATACATTTCAACAATCAATTAAACATATTGCTTCATCAAAAAAGAAGTAACAGCTCTTACCCATTTCTTTACTATTCCAATGCTCATAATATTTTCTCTATAAAGTTCACATTTGTCGATGAATTTAAGCTGACAATCCTAGGGCTACACCAGCGGAATTTCTAAACGGTACATACTTTAAAAATACGCCTCATATGTTTCAATTATATATAGTCTTATTAAATATTACACTGACTTCTTTTAAAAGTTTTGGTCTTCTTAAATATTGTCATTTTATCACCTTGTAAGGTAAATGATATATATCAGGTATAAGGTTTCTATCTTCTTCTTCTTCAATGACACTACACCCCAACTCAGGCCCTGACCGCCTGGATGGTTTTCCTCCAACGTTCACGGTTATTAGCTGATCTTTTCCAGTTCCTTATTTTTAGAAATTCTTGGACGTGTTTGCATAAGTTATCGGCCTATCTTTCTCTGACGTGCGTTTTACATGTCTACCCACCTAAGCCGCATTAATTATATGTATGTTGTAATGTGTGCGTCTCTGTATAGTTGGTACAATTCGTGATTGTATCAAATTCTCTACTCTCTATTATCGATTATCAATTCATATAGTCTTCTCAATACCTTTTCTTCAAAGCGGTCTAATATTTCCATGAATTTCTCAGTGATTGTCAACGCTTCGCTTCCATAGCATACTAATGTTTGGATGAAAATTGTGTATATGTTTCTAGACTTTATAATTTGTTGCAGGTGGAAGAGGGCTCGGTTGCTGCTTGCTATTCGTTCTTTTATCTTTTATTATTAGTCAGCTGAAATACCTAACCCCCTCGAAGCTGTAGTTATTTGATGATTTCCCTCTGTCCTTTACTTTGCCACATGAACTTTGTTTTACTTTCATTTCAATCTAATGTCTTCTGTCCCCGCTTCGATTTTTACAAAAGCTTCCTCCACTGTTTCCGCTGTTCGGCCCAGGATGTTAAGATTGGACGGGCTTGTCCCTAATGGTATATTACGTGTTCGAGTGCCAGGTTGAAGAGCAGCGTGGCTAATCCGTTCATATGACTTAGTCCTGTGTGTCAGACAAATATGGTTCATTAGTTCTCCTTCTACTCATACTCTGCATTTGTTGTTTAGCATCGTGGTTCTCACTAGTCTCACTAGCTTAAGGGATCTATTAAAATCTAGGAGGATAAAGTAAAGTTATCATACACATAAGAGCTGGTGAATATCGATCTCTAACTCTCAGAATGTTTCTAGCAGGGTGTAGTTGATCGACTATAGACCTTCCAGAACTGAAACTTGCCTGGCTCCCCCCGGTATATTTTTCCAGTTTATCCTTGATGATCATTGTATATATCCTGTATGTTGTGCTAGGTAGCGATATTTCCCTATGAGGTTGCACATGAATTTGTCTCTCAATGTTCCAGATTTTAGTTATTAGTTTTTGCACTATGGCTACCAATTGGTCTCAGCCATGTTTTAGTTCTCCTGAAACATTATCGAGTGTTTTTGATATTTCTTCAGTGTATTGTCAGTATCCTTATTAGCAGTTGCTTCTAGATGTAGGTCGCATTCTGAAGGTGTCTTGTGGAATTGAGGAGATCTTGAAAGTGTTGTTTACATCTGTCTAGAATTTTTTGTTTATAAAATGTAATGTTTGTATATTCGACAATATTATTATGTGTGTATAATCTTATGTATAGTTCTTAAAAAAATCTACATGTATATATTAACGGGCAACTGTCAGGATTTCTCCTTCATTTCAGTAATATTTCCTGATAGTAAGGTCCAGTTTACAGGTTTCCAAAGTGATGTTTTTGGCTGGTACAGCCTTTTGAAGACATTGATGTTTTTGTATGCTTCGTGGTTGTTCTTGTTCCTAAAGTTTTCTTCCGCCTTTTCCACGATGGTATTAAGATACGTCATCTATTTTGTTACCATTTTCTGGTCTGCCCTTCTAAATTCATATGTCATCTTCGTTCTTTTCGACCTTTCTAGGTATGCTAGTCTATCTCAATTTCAGATTTCAATAGCTTGTCTGCATTGAATGTCATGCCATTTGTCAGGGCTGGTTGTCTTTGGTTTGTATTCTATTGATTCTGTTGCTTTAATTATTGTTTCTTTCTTTAATGGTTTCCCAGACATTCTTGATATCCTAGTCTTCTGATCAGTTTCTCAGCATGGCGGTGAGGTGTACTCCTAGCGAGTTCTAATATTGCATTAATATTTTTGGATAGCTTAGTTTTTCTCTGTATAATTTTTGGGGCTTTTTGCTATGTGTGTTTTTTTTCTCTGTATTCGGCTTCTGTAGTGTGTTCCCACTAAGTAGAGATCGGACTTGCATTTTGCAAGGTTCGAATAGATAAACGAATTTTTTTGTTAATATAAAAATATGGTAAAAGATATTAATAAAATAGTACGTGCCTTATTGTTAACCCCTGCATTTTCGGAATAATCCAGCTCACATTCGCGAGTATAAATGCGACGGAATAAAGCAGTGGCGTGATAAGGTGTGAAGTTATCTGCCATAAAATTCCCTTTGGATAATATATGAAAATAAGCCGTGAAACCGATATAAATTTCCAGCACGTCGCGCCGCTCAATCCTTTCCAACGCGAAAAGAAAAAACACAAACAATAAAGAATCAATTTAGCGTGGAAATCAATATTCCTCAGTCCCTCAGCGGATTCGTGATAAAAACCAATGATCGGTTCATAACAGCATAAGTTACCGCGTTATATTCCCTACATTAAATTCCTATCATTGCCGAAGGACTGTTCCCATCCTTGTCCCGTCTAAGGGCCGTAGAGGAGGAGGACGGGGTGCGTGTCTGTGCTAGATTTCACCGGGTGGCTTATGACCCCGCGAAGATGGCGCACACGCGAGGATAAGATAAGCTGATAAGGGGGCCATGATTCACCCCCTAAACATACAAGGCGAGATCGAACCGGCGATATACCCTCTCGCCCATCTCCACCCATCCACCAGTGTCAGTGGATCCCGGGAAAATTCGGATACTTTACAAGCGCCCGAAGACTTATGGACGCTAATTTGTCCAGATGTCTTACATATTAGCCGGCTTGTATTTATATTGCATCCGGCTGATAAAGTCGCCCCATAAATACCCTCCTGGCAAACATGTGACGCGCACGCAAATCCGAAAAAAATCCCATTTGTAACCCCCATTTATATTACAAGCGTATAAACCGCACCGGAAAAAAAAAAACAGGCGAATAATTCTAACGAGTATTTTTCATTCCATCGAGGACTTGTAAAAATGAAATGCATATTATAGCGTTAATGTCTCGCCCGGCGAGGAAGAAAAGTGGCGCAAAGTTTCACGTGGAATTTATTTCATCCGAATGGAACAAGTTTCGTTTCGAGTGTGGGGGCGTCGGGACATAAAGTGTGCTTCCAAACATATTGTGCGGCGTATTTTAGGGAGTTTTTCGAAAGTTTCCGGCGTGCGTCATTTATTGAATGGTGGACGTCGCGAAAGCACGAGTCCCATTTTTAGTTAATAATGAAATACGAGGGCACATTTGAATGTGCTTAAGTTATGGAAACTTGTCCTGAATATATACCCCGATGATGTTACTAAATTTTCCCTTTGACAAATAACTTAATGCCATATTATATTTGCGTAAACCTATCTAAAATTTACCGTGTTTAATTAACAAATGTAATATATACTTTTTTGGCTTCAGAAGCAAGTCCATATGGCCAGCTTAGGGGTAATATATACTAAACCTTTAATAGAAAACGGTGTTTCATCAAATATCTTCCTCGTCCATTCAATTTTATAAACTTGTAATACAACATACTTATAATACTATTTATTGACACATATAATTTAGGAATACACTTACAGGCCACATTTAATTAATAAATATATGATTATCATTTAGATTGACAGATAAGTGTTTTAATTAAAAATGTGTATTTAATCATTGTTATATATCTATGAAGTAATTGTGAATAAATGGTGAGTGGATAGTGGATGACCGAACCCTTCTAGCATTTTTCAGCTAGCGTGTAAATCAGTAAATCACTCGGCGACGCGTGTTTTTGACATTTTATTGCGGCGCCGAACACGCCGTTGTCACTTGACACTTTGATTTCTGGCTCATTGTATCTAGAAAACAATTAGTGAGTACACTATATTCATGATAATTAAACGTCAGCGATAATTACGGGCGCCCATTGATCACACTTAATGCCGCCTGTCGGCGCGCTTGAAAAATTGCACCGACCAATGAATATTCATACAAAACACACTTGTTAATACTATTTACGAAATTCCGATGGTTCAAAAATTGCGTTTGCGAATTATTATGGGCTCTATTTGTGTTGTACAATTTAAATAACCGGGATTGTAATCGTCATAAAAATCCACGTGGCGGGATTAGGTTTTACAAGCGTGCGCTCAATTTTTTTTTGGCCTATTTTTTTTTATTCGGCGCACCTATGGAATCGGTTGACGTAATTAGTATGATTTTAATTTAAATCCCCAGTGGACGGGATGAGTAACGCGCGGGGTTGGACGGAAATAGAAGGAATGAGTAACACACCTATACATACTTTTTGCTCTTGGATGTGATCCAGATGGAGTCCAACCTGTTCGTGGTGCGCTACTCTAAAAATATGGGCCTTTTGTATAAATAACAATGGTGACAGGGCGTGTAAAACGCACCTGGATTGCGCGTGTCAATTATTTCGCTACATTAATTATTGTGATGCCAGAATTATGTTTTCGCCACTGACTTAAAATAACGAATATATCCAAAGAAGTACATTTCCCTAATGTGCAAGGTTTAGTAAGTCATCTTAAAATCTCATCTTAAAATTAAAATTCTTTACCAAAAAAGTACAGGTATGTCATATCAGGAAGTTAATTACGATTGTTATTATTTATAGACGTTACCTATCACTTTTAGATCTGCCCACATTCGTTCGTGTTTTAAAGAGGTTTTAATGTAACGTATATTTATTTACGGCACTGACATTGAAACTGGGCGTTCTGTAATTATTACATAACAAATATTTCGAACACAATTCAATCTTGAAAGGAACGGTCATTTTCTTACGCGAAACTGCATCCTGAAGTGGGTGCAAAACCTCCGTACTAGAGGATCGTTAAATCCTGGAGTACCTCGAGGTGTCATAACTCCTGAAAATATGGCTCGAGCTAGAACTCTGGAAGGAAAAAATCACGCAGAATAGTGACTTGCTTCCATAGCTGACAAGGCGTAATGTTGATATTAGAAGAGTAATTTTTTCGGCAAGATGGGGCCACTTACCACGCCTCAGGGGAGTCTATGGCATTTTTGAGAAAACAATTTCCAGGACAACTCATTTCGTTATGAGGGGACACTGAATGCACTGAGATTTTTTTCTATGGGGTATCTTAAGGCTCGGGTATTTGTTAAGAAACCACGGACCCTTGATCAGCTGCCCAATGCTATAACCCAAAAAATTCAAGTGATTCCGAACAACATGTTAGAAGGATTGATGAACAACTTCTAAACTCGACTTAATGAGTGTGTGGAAAAGAACAGAGATCACTTAGATGACATGTTTTTTAACCTTTTCTTTGACACCTACCTATTAAACAAATAAAATTCTGATTTAAATGAAAACTCTCGGAGTAATGATTTTTTCAAAAATTTCATACTTCTCTGCCGGAACCTGTATAATCATAAGACAACGCATGCCATAATAGCCAAAAAACATCTAGAGCAGAGAAAAGAGAAAATCATTTAACCACAAGAAAAATCCGAAGAAGTTTCGAACGAAACCGTTTACGCGTTTGACACATGCTACTTTCATTACAAATTCTGTCCCGAGGAACGAAACTGCCGCTCTCTTTCTGCAATGAATAAAGCAGGGAAATAATTAAGGCAGTTAGCAGTAGCAGTGGATAACAACGTACAAACTATATACAGCCAACTGGTGAACAAAGTGAGTCTTTCCGAGGGAACTTCTATTAGCTAACTTGCAAAATGCAATTATAGGACTTGATTTTTAATATTAAACGTGTTTAAATAAGCATCGTGAAAACAGGTCAGATAACAGAAAAAATACCACTCATCCCAAGTCTGCAATATTTTTCCAGAAACTCCCGTACTACACAGAACAAAGCAAATAACGATTTAAAATCATGTGGCAAATAGAAAAAAGTATAATCATATAACCGTTTATAAATAATTAATCGTAATGAATACATAAAATGGAAGAGAAATTTAAATAGACTTACAAGTGTTCATTGTGAGCACATTTCATCACATGGCTCATATGGCACAAAAAACATTCAATTTAGGGGAGTCTCGTTGCAATTGTACCATCTTGTAAGGATTATCTGAGCCCCAGATGCGCACATTATGTTCACGTGTCTAATGATGTGAAATGTCCATTAATCACTGAAAAAATCACGATCCAGCATGTCGATGTTGCACGAGTAAAAGAGTAAAGTTCGCACGTAAACCATAGTATGCCGGCTTTGGAGCCTGCAATAACTGCAAATGATAAGGATTTAGTTTTGACCCGGTATTAGAATTGCAACTGGTACCAAGATTCTCAGTTACTTATCGCAAGGATAGTGTCCGATAAGAATCCCATATCACACTTCAAAGATTTTGCAGAGCAACTTTACTGCGGCATACTTTTTTTACGTTAGACCAGGTTAAAGAATAAGGCAATAAACGATTGTTAGGCTAGGTAAAGAGTACGAGTAATTAATAATTTGTTAGACTAGGGTAGGAGTCAGATAAGGGACAGAATGGCTGAGTGGGTAGATTCGCACGAAGGCCTATTGCCCAATCAGTACAGGCTACAGAAGGGGCGCTCAAGATGGACGCCATCTTGGAGGTACTCAGGCTAGTGGACGAAACTAACCAGGAGCCACTGAGAGGGAGAAGGGATTAGACGTGAGAAATGCCTTCAATCAATTCCCTCCCGTGGCCCTCTATAATGTCAGCATTGGAGGCAAGGGGACTTCCACCCTACCTGCTAGCGATCACTTCGAGCTACCTGAGTGATAGATACCTGTGGTACGAGCTACATGGCGGTGTAAGGAGAGAGTGGCGGGTGCTAGTGGATGTTCCCCAGGGATCCGTTCTGGATCCGCTACTCTGAAACATCGTGTACGACGAAGCTCTCAACCTCACCCTCCCAGATTGTGTAAATCGCTAACGACATACTGGTGATGGTAAGAAAGAGATAGAAATGGGAGAGCTGCATACTACTACCCAGGACACCATGAGCAGGATCGCCAGGTGGCTGGAGGCTGCAGGGTGCACCTAGCTCCGCACAAAACGTCGGCTGCGTGGATATCGAGGAGACACGCAGGAAGAAAGTGGAGGGAGACCATTCGCCTACTGGGACACGAAGTAGACGTAAAGGGTCACCTTAAGTACCTCAGAATGCACATCTCGGCGAACACAACACACCTGATGGAAGTGGCACTCGGCGCCGGAGAGGATACTTACCAATACGGACGGGCCCTCCATAATAAAGAGGAGGTTCCTCATAGGAGTGGCCAGAGCAAAACCTCTACAAGCGGCGCGCTAAGAATAGCCCGTAGCTGCCGCACATTATCTACGGAGGCAGCGAAGGTACTGGCCTCCGCAATACCCGAGGCAACATCGAAGGAGAGAGCGAAGGCCGAGGCCAGAGAATGGCCCATGGTCCGCTGGCAGGATCGGTAGACCACCGGCAGCAAGGGGGGCTTGACGGAGACTTATCCCCCACATAGCCCCATGGACCGAGAGGAAACACGGAGAAATGTTCTACCATCTTATCCAGGTACTCTCGGCCCACGGTTGCTTCCAGGATTACCTGAAAAGGATTGGATAGGCTGATGAGGACAGGTGCCTGTGGTGCCAGGACGATACTAATGACGCGCACCACTCCTTTTTCATCTGTTCTCAGTGGGATGATGCGCGGGCAGGACACCTGAGAAGCTGGGGGGATAACACTCCAATATGTATGTCATTTTGTAAATATGTATATATGTAATCTGCATAAAATGTTAATAAAGTATGTATGAAATACGAATAAATAAAGGACTAGAGACATGATGCCGGGGAGTATCCACAATGTCACAGTCCGCTGGTGTCCCCTTTTCAGGGGGGCACTGTTGGTCGTGCCTTTCGAATCATTCGAATTTCTTTGCACGATCTATGCGTTTCAGACTTTACAGCGATTCATTGGGTGAGACCTCAAACTTTTCTACATCTTTATTGACATCTTAGGGTCTTCAAAATCAAAGCATGAGCACATCAAGCATCTCTATCTCCCTTAGACACAAAAACGGCGTAAATAACCTAATTAAATGCATATTCGGAGCAGAAAGGATAATTTTTCTGGAATACATGATATCAAACTCCTCGATGAAAAAGTAGCAACGGACAAGAGTTACGGAGACGGATTAAAATTCAAAGCTAATGCTCGGAAAGATAAATTACTATCAAGAAAGAAGAAAAAACGAACAGATCGATTGGACTAATGAATCAGAAACGCACCTATCTAATTCAAGCAGTGCACTGCAAATGGAACTTCCAAAAGAGATCATAAATAGACAATGAGAACATACCATAAAATAAAATTGAGATAACAAACAAAAAATTCGCTTTTGCAGAAGGAAGAATTAATATTTGCCGAGCCAGTTTCTAAAAATTATAATACATACAACTTACAAGCAGGGAAGAAATTACAGTTACTGACACGTTCAACAGGCTCTAGCAAATAACCAAAGAAATAGACTTCGTAGCTCTAGATCTGAAATTAGACCTAGGGTATAGCACATCTTGAACAACAAATACTTAAATCTAATGATGAGCGAAATATTGGGGAATACGTTCGTAGCGTTTTTATCAAAGACTTTTATTTAAATAAAAGTCAGTAGTTATAACAATAAATTAATCAATTATATATTCCCCGTTGCTGTTTACGGTCTGGTATCAAAGACGTTTTGGAGCCAGTTTTAAAGGTCCTCTTCATTGAGCGGAAAAGACCTCCCATTCCCATATATAAAAGGTACAGTCAATAAACTACACTAAACTAAACATTTGTTCTTGTAGTGCGGATTTGACGACTTGTACAACATGTCATGAAAGATTATGGTTAGTCTTTCTCGATGGGGTCTTTTCAGTCAAATAGCCTCTTTTATGCGGTGTAGCTGGGATATGTAGAGCTCCTTGTTGACCGTGGCATTCCTTTAGAGTATTTACCAGTGCACCATGCTTTCTCAGTCCCACCAAACGCAGATCATGGTCTTCTTTGGATGGAGATCAGGCTTGACTCTTGGTTTTAGCGTACATCTTGAAGCCACCCACTCCTTTCTTTACTTCATATTTATCTATAGACACCATTCTCATCTCTCGATTGTAGGCGAGATGTTAAGAAGGAATTTGAAGGCGATTTTCTTTGTTGTGTTCGTTAAGCTCGTAAGGCACACATACTCTATTTTTTTTTTTATCCCATTGAATGAAGATGATTGAGAATCGTTTTATGATCGAAGTTCATTTATTCTGCCAATTCATGACTTGTTCGGTGACCTTCCTCCTTCAAAGGTGCTTTAAGACGCTCTTCGTCTAAGGTCTTCTGCTGCTAGGCGTGTCGTTGACGTCAATTTACCATTTTGAACTTTGCAAAAGTAATAAGAAATCAAATTACTCGAAGTTTTGGATAGCAGAAAGTGCTCTATCTAATGAATATTATACACTTTGTCTAATAGCAAAAAATCGTTTTTAAATATTTACTGCAGAAATATCGCACAGCATAGCTTCTTGTTGATATTGACGGTTCTCTACCTGATTAGTTGGAAAGAAATACAATTTAACATATTTCGACTGCTTTATTTGGTGACCAGAAACCAATCTCATGGCAAACCTCCAAGCTAAAAAAATATTTTTAATGCGGTGGACATCCAGATTTAGGACTTCACTAAGAGCTACAACACAATAAAGAAATGATTGCATTTCGCATTCTCCAGGGAAGAGAAGCCGACTATTCGCGATCCGAATGCCATACCAAGAAAGGCACTACGTTTGAATAGAAATTAACAGGTCCCACGGAAGCCACGTATAATCCACGAACTAAAAATAAACACTAGGCTGGTAGGCCTACGCCTCACAGTTCTATCAGAGAACCAGCTCAATCAACATCAGTCTGGGGATGGGACCTGATGCATTTCAACATCTACATAACGTTGAAAGGCCGGATGAATCAATTATTAGATCCTTGTCAAATTCAAAGGATCAAACTATCAATTAAAACTCCCTACTAAAAAACTACTTATAGCCACCTTCAACTTTAATCTTTTAATTTACTTGTCTGACATAATAACAAAGTAATTCATTCTTGATTCCTACCTTGCAGATGCCAACATTTTTCGGCCCAATTTTCAATTTTTAGTTGCAATAACTAGTTACATTTTATCTCCAATCACCATACTATCATTACCTGCAAAGAAAAACATCACATTAATACGTAGCACTTATGTTTTATATGCATAAATACAAAGTGAAAATATTAATTCATTTAAATAAGTAATTGTGGAGGCTTTCACTTCGTGATATTTTTGTTTGATAATAACAAGCTGAAGTTGTCGAAACTATAGTTATAAATATCTAAACTATAGTTACAAGTGTAATTAATGAAGTGATACCAACAAAGTTAATTGTTTTATATATTTTGATTTATTAATTCATCACTGTGACAAATTTTATAGACCCATTAACTATAACTGTAGCAAAAAACAAAAACACAAGACTTATCGAACGGTTACGGGCCATATATCGCTGGCGTCACGCACTTTATCACTAATTCCAGCCCCATATATTTCTCCACTTTCTTTAATTTCCTTCGAGATGGTCGGACGGAGAAGAAAACAGGTGCTAAAATGTGGGCCGTGTCCGGAAAACCCGGCGAGATAAGACGTTGACGCGGGACTCTGCCGCCATAAATTTGCAGGCCGGCGAAAAAATCCTAATTACATTTTCTTGCGAGCCCTCCTCCCTTCGTCCGAATGTTATTTATCGATGAGGGCCTCCCCGGCAAAAGGGAAAAACTGCTGCTAATCAGAAGAAGTCGACGCCAAAGGAAATTAGGGAACGCAGTTGATTGCTCACTTGTTGACAACGTTTTAAATGTATGTGCTCCGAGGGGCAGAAACGTTTCGTCGATCGAAGATTGTCAAAAGGAATATATAAATAAGTATTTTTAAAATAATTGTTTTTAAGAATTTAGTATAAAACTACGATTAAAGATTTAATCATAGTGGTTAAAAACATAGCATGTGTTTTATTCAGTAGTAATTAAAGATTTATTGTATATGATTTGTCATAAACTTGAAAACGATTTCAGTAAGAAATTTTGCATAGTGGTGATTATATTTTTAGCCATATAATGGAAGCTCTTATTTATATAACTGTGTTTTAGTACGAGGAGTACTTGTTAACTGGTAGCTGTTACTGTTGTGAGAAAATCAATTCTCAAAACATTAAAGTCTTGTTGATGAGAATCAGGTATATCGTTATTTTTGTGATAATTTTTACTCCTAGGGCAGAAAGACCAAAGGTCGATAGCCTAAACTGACGGACTAACCCTTATTTTAAAATCCATTTGCAGTTCTAAATATACTAAAGTTTGTTCGAATAAAAATGATATTCTCTCTTTCTTTCTAGTCCTGCACTCATATTATCCACCACTCTAGATATTTATTAGATTTGTTCTATATTTCGGAAAGGTGGAGCATCTAAAACGCTTATTGTCAGTCCTTACAAATCTGGCAAATCTGCTGCAAGGACACCATGTACCTAGTAAAAACAGTTTAAGTTAATTAGTTTACGATGGAGGCTTCAAGTGGTGTTTAAGATCATATTTGAGCTCAAAGTGGTGGAAATGTATCCAGGGGTTAAATATCTGGATTACCATTTGTGTATATTTATCATTTATTCGTAGATTTCTACTAAATTTGTAATTTCTTTTCTTGTGAAATCATATTTATTTATTCATGTATATTTTATTAAATTCTATTAAAGTTTTATACAATTGAATTATTATTATTATTAAACAACCCTGTACAGAATTCTCATGTAAAACAATATTCAAATTTTCTACAACAAAAAGCCGAAACGAAATTTCGCCAGTTTGCGATTAGTTTCAGTGCGAAACTGGACAACGAAACTTTTTGTTATTAAAATTTCCACTGTGCAAATTCATATATTCGAATAATATTTTTTTTTTGCTGAAGACAAAGACATGAAACGATGGAGCCGTGTTTTGCAGAAAATTAATAATACATTCCCTCTTAATTTCGCGTATTAATTATGCCTGCCGCGTAATAAATACTTATTTCCATCCCTCTTCATTTCGACACTCGCTCGGTGTGAATCTGGCGAAGGGCGAGATTGAAATCGGCTGGCAGGTATTTATGGATTTTATCGGTGGAATGCACGACTGCGTTTCGACAACGAATTTACTTTGTTTACGTTTTGTTCGAATAAATCAGTTATTATGGCGCGATATTACAGGTTACGTGCAAATATGTTATGATATGAGCGTACGGGGGTGGTAATGATGGGAAAAACTGCGTCAAATAATTTAAATCCTTATTATAATGATAGAATCTATGTATCTATCTTGCTGAAATAATTCATCCGATTGTAAAAATATAATTTATCTATGTGTTTTTTATATGTCATTAGTTAAGAGTATTCATTTATTATCGCATATTAATAAATTGAAAAACTAAAATCTTTATTAGTTAACAAGTTCATAGTAGCTATAAGTCAGCATTCTCTAAACCATTCTAGTATCTCGCCTAAAGTTTAAGACACAAAGGAGAAGAGTTCTTTCCTTATTTCGTTTAAGAGATAAAGAGAAATGTGTTTTTGTAGAAATAGTTCCTCCCCTTTTTGAAATACTTACCTATTAAAAAAAAGAAAAATAATCGAACTTAAAACCTTTAAGTCGATGGGTAAATCGTATACATGAATTTTATAATCTTGAGAATAAATTAATTAAGTAAAACATTTCTTGGTGAACTACTTGCAAAACAAGTGTATTTTTAGTAATATTTCAAACCTACAAAGGTACACAAATTGTTCTAACCACTATGAGGGTTAGTTTCGTTTCTTAAAGATAATTTATTAATCACTTATTACAGTAAACTGACCAAATTAGCTACGTCATTATTCTTGGCAATCCCCAAGCCCTTCTGGTTTTCTATCAAGATTCAAGAGAAAGAAGAAATGATTAATACAGCTTGTTACCTTCAGAAAAAATCTAAAAAAAATATTACTTAAGAACTCGCTTGGTAGCTTTGGTAAGACAGCTTTCCTACAACCCTTTCTAGTCCGCACGCTAGATTTAACACAAAGAGGAAAAGGCGACCTTGGTTTTTAACAGCTCTTTACCTTTAGAAAAAAAATAGGTACTATGTCTTTATAGTAAGACTAAAACTTGAGTAGTAACTTCGACAAGATAGATTTGTAACCTTCCCTAAAAACTCTCATTCTCGCCATAAACATGTGTTCTTGTTTAAGATTAAAACTGGCGTGAACTTTTCCAAGAACTCCGATTCTCGTCCTAGGTTCTGGAGAAAGAGGGAAAGCTCTTAAATGAAGGAATAAATTTGATAAAACTGTTTCATCAAGCAACATGTTTTCTAAACGTTCGTTGTCTAAAGATATTTCAAAACTTCACAATAGCAGAAATACATTAAATATAAATAAAAAAATTATATCCTCAAAGACAAACATCTTCTCTCGTCAAGGTAAGAGACTATGTTATTCCCTATAAACAAAAATAATCCTAGTTGCCAAAAAATGAAGACACCATGTCTTATTGTTTAAAATTAAAACTCGCGTATTAACTTCAACAAGAGAGATTTGTGACCTTTTGCAAGAACTGTGGTTTTTGGCCTACGTTTAAGAGAAATTATGAACGCTCTTCGCCTTAAAAAAATTAAGATACCTTGACTTATTGCTCAAGATTAAAATTCGCGTAATAACTTTGACAAAATAGATTTTTTCAGGCCTTTCTGGTTCTCACCCATGGTTTAAGAGAAAAATTAAGAGATAACTTTGATATAGAAAGCTCCTCATATTAAAAAAAATAAGACATGGTTCTTGTTTAGAATTGAAGCTCTTAAATCAAGGAACAAATCAAATAAAACGGTTTTATCAATCAATGTATTTTCTTAACTTTCCTTTTCTAAAGATAATTCGAAACTTCAAAATAGTACAAATATATTAAACACTTTCGGGAATGAAGATAAGAGGCTGTTTTATTTCTTATGAGAAAAATATCTTTGGTTTGCCAAAAATTTTAGATATCATGCCTTATTGTTTAAGATTCAAATTAGTAGTGACAGTAGTAGCTTCAACAAAATAACTTTCTTTAAACCCGTTTGGTTATCGTCCTAGGTTTATGAAAATTGGAAGAGATGACCAATTTTAGTAAAATTTAAGGCATTTTTAATGTTTAGGATTAAAAATCTTAAATTATGTTCATATCACTGGAGTCTCCTTCCAATAAATCAAGAAAAGATGTGCATTCGATTCATTATTGACATGTTATGGGCTGTCTTCTAATTTGAGCTCATTTTGATCTGAGTCACCATTTGTCTGAATGTCAAACTGGTTCCTTACTACAACCATAGCAGGCCCCAAAACGGTGTATTTGTCAAATAACTGATTAAACTCAACAACCCTTTGCTGCTGTTCAATGTGTAGACTTAAACAAAATGAATTCACTATTTGCTGTATTTTATTTGTACAATTAAATCTAGTACTGAGCTTGGTTAGTGACATAAGTGTGTGACTGTAGAATTTTGAGGAGATCATAGCAATTTCGGATAGATGTCTACAACCTAACTCACTGTTAGTTTCTTTAAATCACTACCGAAAGTTTCGGTTTGAAAATGATACGTGAATGTATTGAAACCAGTAGTAACATATATTTATTGACAAATTTTGTACATATTTACATTGGAATAGTGAATAATGAATAATGAATGAGGTGTTAATGTATTAATTTGTCAAAAGACTATCGACCAGAGGTCTTTCTGCCTTGTGCTGTCCAGTCATATGGCGTCAGTCGTTATTGCGTGAAAGGATGAAATGTTGAAATGAAATCAAATATGGTTGAATTGGGATTTTTAAATTTAGGGTTTATACTAGGGTTTCTAGGAAGATAATATTGGGATAATATATGGAAGTTGAAAGGATTTTTAGAGAATTTTTCTGTTAGGAATCGAAGGCGTTCTAGGATAGGGATAACTAAAGTGGTATCATAGAGGAGCTGATTAGATGTATTGTGTAGAGGATTAAGAGGATGTCGGAGTTTGGTTAGGGTACGGAGGGATGCTCGCTCGCTAACTTCAATATTACGGGAGGTTGGATTGCTGGGATTAGTATAGAGGGCACAACCATAGTCAAGTAATGGGCGGCAAATCATTTTATAAATTTTAACAGCTGTTTTTGTATTAATCTCATTGTTCTTATATGTTAAGCTTCTAAAGCATTTTGCCCTAGAAGTTATTTTATTTTTTATTGCAGCAGTGTGTTTTTTGAAATTGATTTTTTGATCTATGGTTATGCCCAGGTATTTAACGGAAACTGAAGGAGGGATCATAGTTTGGGAAATAAAGACTTTATGGGGTGAATTATTGGTGCGATGATAAGGAATTAGGAGTTGTGATTTGTGGGGATTGATTTTAATGCGCCATTTTGCAAACCATCGTTGAAGGGAGTCAATAAGCTCTTGAAGGAATTGAAGGGCTTTTGGGAGTGTGGGAGCATGTGTGATCAAGGCCGTATCATCTGCAAATTGCAGGAGATATTTGGATGGGTTAAAGTAGAAAGGATCGGGGTTGTAGACATCCACGCAAAAAATGTTATATAACAGAGGTGAGAGAGGAGAGCCTTGAGGGAGTCCTTGTTCGGGGGTAAAGGAAGACGAAAATGAGTTGTGGATTTTGACTTTTAGGGATCTATTGGAGAGGAATTGTTTGATAATGAAAATAATGTGGGGAGGGGTATTGAAACCATTGGTGACCGTTTAAATAAATAACTGTTATACAAAACAAAGTAATTATTGTGTTTAATTTGAAGTTAAGATAATACGTTACTCGATGAAACCGTTTTATCGGATTTGTTTCTTGATTAAAGAGTTTTAGTCCAAAACAATAATCGTACCTATTTTTTTTTTAAATGCGAAGCTCATCTTTCCCACTTTCTCTTAAACCTAGGATGAGAATCTGAAGGGCTTGAAAAAACTTATTTTGCCGAAATTACTATGCGAATTTTAATTTTAAACAAGAAGACACGTTTTATCGGATTTCATTTAAGAGTTTTAATCTTAAAAATTGACCACGTTTTAAATTTTTCTAAAGGTAAGGAATAGTTTTACATCAAGGTCATCTTTCCCTTTTTCTCATAAATTTATGATAAAAAGCAGATGGACTTGAAGAAAACTATTTTATCGAAACTACTACGAGAATTTCAATCTTAAACAAGCAGATCTTAAATTTTTGTAAAAGTAGGGAGATGTTCTACACCAAGGACATATTTCCGTCCTTTTCTCAAACTTAAAGCAAAACCAGAGTTCATGGACAAGTTCACAAATTCGAGTTGTCTAAGCTACGTAAGTTTCAATTTTAAACCTTAAGACCTTGTATCTATTTTTTTTTTTTTTTTTTGGCAATTAAAGATATTTTCTATCATGAGGAATAGAACTGCCTTTTATCTTGAAGAAATGAGAATTTAATGCTTGAGGGTGTTTAACCTATTTGTGCACCTTTGAGGTTTTGAAATATCTTTAGAAACGGAGGATTAAATAATGCTTTTTGAAACAAAATAAAGCCAAAATGGCAATTAGTAGTCTACAAGTGTGATCAGCTGAAGATCTTAAAATGCAGCATTGGGCTGGAGTGGAAGAACATTCTGCCAAGAAAACTCCCCCCAGATCTCTTACGTCAAAATTATCAGTACACATTTTTATCTATCTAATTCGTAATATATTTATTTATTGTAAAAAGATCAAAGTATTAAATACAAATACAAATTCAAATGCTTCGGTTAATGAAACCCTTTTATCGGATTTGTTCCTTGATTGAGGATGGTAGTGATTTAAAGAAACTAACAGTGAGTTAGGTTGTAGACATCTATCCAAAATTGCTATGATCTCCTCAAAATTCTACAGTCACATACTTATGTCACTAACCAAAAGTTTCGGTTTAAAAATGATACGTGAATGTATTGAAACCATTGGTCACCGTTTAAATAAATAACTGTTATACAAAACAAAGTAATTATGGTGTTTAATTTGTGATTAAAATGTATAACGAAGTAGAAGCCTCCATAGTCAATGAATTATCTTAACTTTCCTATTCTAAAGATATTTCAAAAATACGTTCCTCGAAGATTAACTCCTCTTCTCATCAAGATCAGAGGCTGTTAATCCTATTTTATGTTTAATGAGCAAAAATATCATTGGTTGATAAAAATTAAGATACCATGTCTTATTTATTAAGATTAAAACTCTCATAGTTGCCTCAACAAGACAGATTTGTAACTTCACAACCTTTTTTTGAACTATGTTTCTCGCTTTAAGTTTAAGAGAAAGAGGGAAATATGACCTTAGTGTAGTACAGCTACTTATCTATGCAGAACATTAAAATACCATGTAATGTAATGCTTTTTATTCAAAATAATCAATATTACATGTAATGTCGTACATATATAAGCCGTAATACTAAATATTAATAGTAATAGAAAAACAGAGGTGATATGGTTAAAATATATCTAGAAATATACATTAGGTTTAAACACAACTAATTAATAAATATAAACTCATGTACATTATAAAATACGTTCTCTTTTAGAAATAGTTTCACATTCTTTTTAAAGTGTTGCTGATCTATACCCTTAAAGTTGTTTGGTAGTTTGTTTTAGATTTTTAGGCCACAATAGTCCATTCCTTAAGAGTTCTTAATGATCAATATATATTCGTTTATTAAGGTAAGTCTTTCATGCGTTTTAAACAAATTTCTACAGTTTTAAATAAAGAAAACTATTTAAACACTTTTAAATATATAGTGTATAACGTCTACAATTGTTCCGCCACACTGTGGCTTCTTCAGGCCAAGAAGTCTCTACAGCTTTCTCTTCCAGATACTTCGTCTAGGACTCTTATAGCACGTTTTTGGAGAATAGAAACATTTTCCATTCTAAGTTACAAAATATAATGCTATACTGCAGCAAGGAGTGAAATTTTGAAATATGGTATGTTTTAATTGCGACATAAGTGCTATTTTTTTTTTGAACAATAATTTCGGCTAGACAGCTTATCACAAATGTATTATACATGTGCTGACCCATTTAATTTATTTTTAAGTTGAATTCCTATTAAGTTTACGTTTGTATCGTTTCTTAGATCATTAAAAGATAGATTTTGAGTTTTCTGCTGATTTATAAGTAGCATATTACAGCTTGTCCACTCCCTAATGGCTTCAAATATCGTGTGGCTTCTTCTGGATTTTTCCTCCTTCGATGATCTTTCAGCTAGGAAGGATGTATCCGAATTTAAATATGACTGTACTTCAGGTAGGTTTGCAAGTGAACTATTGATGTAGATCAGCAAAAGTAGATCCTTGAGATACACCATGTTTTACGTAAATTTTTCTTGATCTGGTATTTCTTGATCTAGGAATTGGATCCGGTTATTCAAATTTGATTCAATTATCTTTTGAGCTAATTTAACCCTTGCAGAATATATCGTTACTGATGGTATCAAAGACTTGAAAGATCAAAGCAAATCATCTCTATTTGTCTTTCGTTATCCAATACTTCTGAGAATTAAACATAGCGGCAACGGTTGAGTATGTTGGGCTTCCTAGTGTGAACTAATATTGGCAACTATTTAGTATTCGGTATTTTTCTAAGAAATTGAGAAGCCGGATCTTTATTACAATTTTCCATATTTTTGACAAGATAGGAAGAATAGCAATAGGTCTTGAGTCTTGAGGATCCTCAATATTTCCTTTTTTGGGACGGGTATAGTTTGAAATAATTTTACTTGGTTTCGAAAGTACCCTTCTTCCAAGAAATGGCAAAACAAGTTTCTGAAATAACAAACAAATTTATTCCATAAACTGCAATTTTGTCGGAAACGTTTTTTTTAAATCTATATGGGTGTTATATCATATATGTCATGTGTTTCTTTACTTTTGAGTGTTTTTATTATTTGAATTATTTCGTCCAGCGTAGTGCTACAAAGATTTTTGCAGGTAGTCGTCAAATAATTGCGTTATTTTTGGTGATATTGTTAATGATTTCTTCAGCCACTCTGGTATAGTATTACCAAAAATCTTCTGCGGTTATGTCACTTTATATTTGTTTTTTTTTTCTAATAATAATAATAATCTTTATTTGGACAAAACATTATACATAATAACAATAACAATAAATATGAAAACAAATAAATAGTGTTAGTCCGTCTGGGCTATAGACCTGCGGTCTTTCAGCCCTTTTCTTTCTATTTTTCTCTTATTTCTTTATTTATTACTTTCCACACGTATTTTTGAATATTGTTAGAATTTAGAATATATATTTCATGCTGACCTTTTTTTTCGTTTGTCAACTCCACTGTAAAATTCTTGTTTTCAATTTGAATATGTTTTATGAGCTTCATCAATTTTTGTGAGAATTGTTATAAGGATTGTTATTAGGGTGTCTAGATTTTTCTTTATGTTATTTAAGTATTCATTCAAGTGGATTTTTATATTTGTTCTTGTTTGTCCTTTTTATTTTTGGATATATATGGTTAAAAATAAGAAGAAACGTATTAAAGAAGTAGGAAAAGGATTCTTCCTTGTTATAATTTATAATATTATTCCGGGTTTTTTCTTGCAGTGTCGCTTTTAAACCGATGTACAGATGGTACTGACAAATTACGCGTGATATAAGTTATTTTAGGTAAGTTTTCTAGTCTTTTGAAACTAATCTGCTCTGCCAAGTGATATGAGAGATGCAAGTTTATAGATTTATCTCTCACATTTGTGAAAATATTGTCTAGGCAAGTGAAAGATATTTGGTTAATGGTTGAGGCGTTAACTTCGTGATACGTGAAAATTAAACAAAAACGTTTACTTTGTTGATATCACATTTTATAAAGTGTGAAAGATATTTGGATAATCCTAGTAAGTTTATCAAATAAAGGGTATAGATTAAAGACTTATATTCATTATTCAAGGAGTTGGATTTTGTTTGGCAATTACTTCACTCATTGGTCTGATCAGCTTCAAATTTAATTCAATTTAAATATCCCTTTCTCGTATTATCATCCTGAAGCTTTGCTCATGTTTCTCAAGCTATTTCTATAGCAGCTTTTAATCGTCTTGGCTTGTTTTGAAGACTATTGAACCGTACACAGTTATAATGATGATGTTCAATTCAATACAATGCACAGCTGTTATTTTTTATTACAATCAAATTTTGCTGTGATATCTCAGTGTCCAAAACCTAGCCTTTATAACATATGTCAAAAACCTTCTTATGGAAAATATTGTTGTAGGTGTTTTCTTTAAGGCCTTCTAGTGCTCACCCTAGTTTTAAGAGGAAAAGAGCCCTTGATGCATAATAGTTCCTCACCTTTAGAAAAATATAAGTCACGGTTTTTGTTTAGGATTAAAGATTTTAAATCAAGAAAAAAACCAAAGTATTTTCTTAATTTTTCTTTCCTAAAATTTAAAATTGCATAGATATGATTAATATCCTCGAATATTAACTTCTCTTCACGTTAAAAAAATAGGACAAGGTTAATGTAAAGGATTAAAGCAATTAAATCAAGAAACCAATTCAATAAAACGGTTTTATTAAGCAATGAATATTTTCTAAACTTTCATTTTCTAAAGATATTCTGAAACTTCAAATTGCATAGATTCGTTAAATATCCCCGAGGCTGACTCCTCTTCTCGTCATTATAAAAAACTGTTAAATTCCGTATGAGCAAAAATTCCCTTGATTGCCTTATTGAATAGATCTTTAATTGTGATCACGAGCAATATTTCCTTCAGAATATTCTGGCATAGTTTTTATATTTTTGGCAAAACTTATTATTGTAGATTTTACAAAAGCTTTAAGCTTTTCGTTTGTAGAAGTTAATTTTGTTACTTCGTTTACATTTGTGTATTTATTTTTTATCTTCTCCTAAAAGTTTATTGGAGATATTTTGCAGCGTAACAATTTATTGTTACCTTGCATGGCCGCTGCAATAATTTCTAAAGGTAATGTAATTGCAATTTCTTTGGCGCTAACAATAAGTATAAATTCACAAAAGACATGGAATAACATTTATTTGAAATATATTTGGATGTCGAAAGTCATATTCGGATCCATTTAAAATATAAATAACAATGCTAAATCCTTTCTTCACACTAAGCATAGAAATAAAGTGTGAAGAAAGGATACAACACTATAAGTTATATTGATATACTATTTACGAAACCTAAAACCAAACATCCATGTAGAATGTACACTTGTTATTAATATTTAAGGTTTCTTTTACTCATGAGGTGGTGTCGCTTAGCGTCCCTGTGTGCTCCTTTTGTTTTACTCCCTGTGTACTCCTTTATCTTCTATGAAGTCCAGAAGCTTCTGCCAAGGGATGCTCTTGAGCTGTTCTTCAGGAAGCACATGTTTCCCGAATTTCTCCATGCATTGTCGTCTGTATGCTGTGCATGTACCGAGTGGGTGTTGGGGGAAAGATGATCTTCCAAGATGTCATACTGACAATAGAATTGGTACTTAAAAATATTGTAATTATTTGTGATAGTGTTGAGTGCCTAATATTTAATGCACCATTTCTTCCTGGAAGCTTTCCTAAGGGGAAACAAGATTCGCAAGCAAACCACACCTGCATAATTATACTGATGATGAAGATATTTTGCATATAATTCTCCACTTAAACAATGTTAAGATTCACTGATGTATCAATAAGTATCTATTAGGTAGACTGTACATAATTGAACCGAAAAATATGGTAACAGAGAACACAGAAAACTTTCAAACGTTGATATTTCTCAAAAATCTTGCATAGGGCCCAAGTACTTGTATATGAGCAAAATAATAGTAATAATAATGTAAACGATGTAAAAAGTACCAATACATCAAAACAGAAACAAAAACAGAACCAAATAAATACAAGTAATAATACGAACCTTCAAGAAGACCCAGGAAAAAATAATCCACAAATAAGTTTAGAATTTACGGAGACTGACTGGAAATTACCACAATATTCGAAAAATGGTGTTCCAGCCATCATAATACTTTCCCTATATTTTTCTCGAAAACTATGAGCTTTACGCAAAAAGGTTATTCTTAACAATTTGTTCAATTATTTACAATTACTTGTTATATCATGTTTTTTAAGTTCCAGTTTCTAACGATAAAACCTCAGGTTTGAAGTTTTAACTCAAAAGGATCATTCGTTTTTTTAGAACTCGAAGCGTTTTTTTGTGTTTTTTCTAAATTTAAAACATATTACATAATTTTTCAAACAAAAGTTAAAGGGAATGAGAAACTGAACTGAAGTTTTTTATTTTATTAGAATCCATCAACAATTAGTAGTATCATGTATATGTAGGGTAGGTGGTTGGCCTCTATCACCCCCTTTAATCAGCAAAACATAAGCTAGGGTTTTAGTTATAAGTTCTAAAATGTAAACAAACATAAAATAATTGCAATTTTTAAAGATTTATTTATACAAATTTTTCTAATAATGGTTGCTGATGTTTTATTGTTTGGAAGGTGAAATAGAGGCCACCCACCTACCCTACATATACATTTAAATTTTAATTCCTTTTCGTCTCGCGATTTGTAATAAAATAAATTACAAGCCTTTTTTAATAAGAAATAAATTCAAAACGTAAAATTTTTGAGTGAGCAAATTAATAAAAGATTTATGCATGATGGGTGGACAGACTTTAAATCTAAATTGGATAAGATTAGCTATAGAAAATTGTTTTAATTTTTATTACAAAAAGGTTTTGATTATTTTTAGCATCAAAATCATCAACGATAAGCAATTAAAGTTATTATGTATATGTAGGGTGGGTGGGTGGCCTCTATCCCATCCTCTAATCAGTAAAAAATAAATGAGGGTTTTAATTAGAAGTTGTAAAATGTAAACAAACAAAATAATTGCAATTGTTAGAAATGTATTCATACAAATTTTTCAAATAACTTTTGGTGATGTTTTACTAATTGGAGTGTCGGATAGAGGCCACCCAACCACCCTACATATACATATAAACTTTAATTCCTTATCGTCTCGCGATTTGTAATAAAATAAATTACAGTCTTTTTTTACTAAGAAAGAAATTCAAAAGGTAAAATTTTTGAATGAGTAAATTAATAAAATATTTATGCATGATGGGTGGGCAGACATTAAATCTAATTTAGATAAGATTAGCTATAAAAGGTCATTTATATTTAAACTCAAATTTTGATTTTGTTTAAATTTTTATTACATAAAGGGTTTAATTATTTTTAGCAGCAAAATGATCAACGATTAGCAATTATAGTTAGCATATATATGTAGGGTGGGTGGGTGACCTCTATCCCACCCTCCAATTAGTAAAACATAAACGGGGATTTTAGTTATGAATTGTAAAATGTAATTAGATATAAAATAATTGCAATTATTAGAGATTTATTCATACAAATTTGTCAAATCATTTTTGGTGATGATTTATTGATTGAAGGGTAGGATAGAGGCCACCCATCCGCCCTACATATACATATAAATTTTAATTCCTTATTGTATCGCGGTTTAGAATAAAGTAACTTACAAAACTTTTTGAATTTGAAAGAAATTCAAAAGGTAAAATTTTTGAGTGAGTAAATTAATAAAAATTTTATGCATGATGGGTGGGCAGAAATAAAAATCTAAATTAGATAATATTAGCTATAGAAAATCATTTATATTTAAACTCAAATTTGGATTACGTTTTATTTTATTTTATTACATACAAGGTTTTATTGTTTTGTAAGCAGCAAAATCATCAACGATTAATATTAAAAGTTTTCATGTATATGTAGGATCGGTGGATGGCCTCTATTCCGCTCCAACCAGTAAATCAGAAACGAGGGTTTTAATTAAAAGTTATAAAATGTAAAGAAACATAAAACAAAATGGTGATATGGCCTTCCTTGAGTTTTTCTCGAAAATCATGAGGTTTGCACGAAAAGAAACACCGAAAAACATATAAACAGTATTGACAACATTACAACAAATATGGAGCAAGGAGTCAAAACTATTGTATTCCACACATTTCGGATCACTGGGCACAAAAAATTACCTTTCAGAAAGTAAAATTGAAACAAACAAAATTGCTCTAGATAAGATTTGTCCTAAGCAAACAATTTGACAAACAAAGTCGAATTAAATACTCATCTTCTGAAATTGTAGCCTCCATGTTGATTTTTTTTTGTAGCAAAAATTATGTACAAGAAAATCAATTATTAACGAAGACCAAAAAATGTGATGCGATTTTTCATCACAGATGGAACTCAGTACTTTCATGTGCAATATTGAGACCAATGTGGAAACATTTTTTTAAATGAGTGACTCGATTGGAGATTTTTAACATAATAAGTGATTTAAAAAATAAAATTATATGTAGGTATAATAAATTACCGATTAAGCTACTAAAAGCATCTGCAAATATTCTGATGTATCTTTTAGCACATCTGATAAATATTTCTTTAGACAATGGAGTGTTTCCAAATTGTTTCAAAAAAAGGTGCAATAAAAAAGGTAATCCAAATAGTCTAAATGGCTACAGACCTGTAACTGTGTTATTTGTCATTTCAAAAATTGTTGAAAACGCAACGGCAGAAAGATTTATAGTCTTTCTACGCAAACATAATCTATTTGACTCATCGCAGCATTCATTTTTAGAAAATAGTTCAACACGTAATATCTGAGTAATGTTGTGAATTCATTTGATATTCCATTAGGAATATTCAAGGCAAAAAAAGTATATGAAATATAATTTTTATATATGATTGTAACATAATATCATGTAGTGTGCACGCGATCCTTTAATTTCACAAATGTTTAAGTTGTCGCTTTGTAAGTGGATTAAAGCAATTTCCCTTCAATGGTCACAGTTTTCAACGGCGCCAACAATAAACACACGCTTATGTATAAATTCACGTCATAATGGTTTGGCTTTGAAGCTCCACCAGGAGGCAAACGGGCGCGAGCACAAAGTTTTTAAAAGGTGAACGCGGCACGTACTCGCCCCCCCCCCCCCCCAAACCACCCTTTTTACCCAAACAGACACATTCCGCACGAATACCTTATTTATGATATCAGTCGGGTTCACGTTTAATTAATTAAAATAATTATTACACCCCTTTTAAAGTATCCGTGCCGTTCTAATTTACTTGCAAATTTGATAATATCCACCCGGGCCGTACTCTGTTTGTCCTCTGGGGAGCACGATGGGGAATTGTTTGATTCGATCAAGAGATTAGTCTGCGAATTTAATTAGGTGTGTTTTTGCGGTTAATTAATTCCAACGTCGGAGGAAAGTCGACGGCCAAATTTATTAAATGGCGTTTTATACGCGCGTGCGAATTAATTTATTTCCACCGAAGTTTCGTCCAATTTATTCGTTTTAATTAAAGCCCCTAAAACGTTCGACGACAAAAATTATTATTTATAATACTAGAAACTAATTTTGCAATTAGTTAAAGATAACGATAAATGTGTAAGCGTGGAATATTTTAAAAATGCTTAACTTAAAAATTTATGATTAGTTAAGAAATTGATAAGTAATGGATTTAATTGCTTAATCAAGAATTTTAAACCTGTATAAAGGCTATAAACTATTAATAATATTTATTACATTTGTTAAAACACTATAAATTCTTATATACTTCAATCAAAATCAAATAAACGTCGATGGAAAGGTGAAGTTGGGGTATGTAATTCCAATCCTGCGTTTGAATCGCGCAGAATTAATTTTACGGATTGTGATTGTTTCTATTTTTAAGTTTAATTAAACCGGACTAGAGAGCGGATTTCCTTCATCAAATGAACGCTCATCGCTGCCTCCCCCCCTCGCCCCCTCGGCCCCTCACGCCGGTTGTTCTTTTTCCTTTATTTATCGCGCGGTGCATTCAATTCTACTCAATTTAATGGAAACAAAGCGGCGTTTTAATTTATTAACGAAAAATTCCGAGCGTTCCTCCCTTTAAAATCCCGAACGGCAAAACGACCACAAATAAAAATCGCTTCCGTGTGTGAAATTGAACGGACAAAAGGCGCAAAGGGTACTAACAAGGTTATTACAGATACGGCGAAGGTATTATAGAGGGTTTGGAAGTAAAATGGAATTCGTTTCAATTATTTAGAAATTGGTATTAAACTGTTAAACTTATCGATTTAGTTATTAGACTATTTGTAAATGCTTACTCATTACATTTCTTCTGTATTTTATTGGTGCTCGTAGGATTTAGATTTAGCTTACTTCTTCTTCTATCAGTGTCTTCTCTTCAGATGAGGTTGACGACCATATGTTTATAGTGGTCCCTATTTTGCGCAAGATGTATCATTGTGGGAGCATCCCTGATTCTGAACCATTGTGAGATTTCGCAGCTAGGACAACTTTTTTCTTACAACTCCGCGTTTTTCCTTTATGTTCCCTTCCATTATCAGTTGTAGGAATTCGTATTTTTTATTTCGCAAGATGTGCCCAAAATATCCAGCTTTTTGGTATTTCACTATAGTGAGCAATTGTCTTTCTTTGTCCTTCTATGTTTGTTAGTTTATCAGTCCATGAGATTTGGAGCATTAACATTTCGAAAGTTGTGATGCATAGATAATATTAATGGGTGGCCATTATCCAGCCTTTTAGTTGCAAAAATAAAATATGTAAGAAACTACTTTTCTACAAAACCATTTGGTTTTACTTGTCAATATATTTACCATCTTCTTGCAGTTTATCAGGTGGATTAGAATGTTGGTTATTTCATTTTTTTGTGTACAATGAATCCATAAATAATGGGGCGCGTAAATCCGTGGACTTGTTGAATCGGAAGGGATCCCATTAGCACACCCATTTCCCATCAGGGCGGCCCTTATGATTAGGGTATCGTTTATGACAGAAGTCGGGGCCTCGATTTCGCACGGCTATAATCGTAATTGAATTGTCCGCAACAAATGGGCCTCGGGCCGAACGCAGAAAACATTCATTTCAATCCATTTACGCGGGCCGTTCCACCCACAATACAAATCTAATAATCGTTGAAGTCGCACCCGAACGCCACCTTCCGCCTCCGGACCCGCCGCCGGCCAGAACATATTAAATTTTTCAGCGTTTCGAACATTTTCCGGGGCGTAAATTACGTACGTAAATTTTTCGACGTTGGGCCGTAGCTTATTTACCAACCACGGCTTTAATTCATTAATTGATTCATTGATTCATTGATTTATTGATTCATTGATTCATTGATTCATTGATTCATTGATTCATTGACTCATTGATTCATTGAATCATTGATTCATTGATTCATTGATTCATCGATTCATCGATTCATTGATTCATTGATTCATTGATTCATTGATTCGTTGATTCATTGATTCATTGATTCATTGATTCATTGATTCGTTGATTCATTGATTCATTGATTCATTGATTCATTGATTCATTGATTCATTGATTCATTGATTCATTGATTCATTGATTCATTGATTCATTGATTCATTGATTCATTGATTCATTGATTCATTGATTCATTGATTCATTGATTCATTGATTCATTGATTCATTGATTCATTGATTCATTGATTCGTTGATTCATTGATTCGTTGATTCATTGACTCAATAACTCAATAACTCATTAACTCATTAATTCATTAACACATTAACTCATTGATTCATTAACTTATTAACTCATTAATTCATTGATTCATTGATTCATTGATTCATTGTTTCATTTGATTCATTTATTCATTGATTCATTAACTCATTAACTCATTAATTCATTAACCCATTAACTCATTGATTCATTGACTCATTGATTCATTGATTGATTAATCGATTAATTTGTTACGTTCTCAAACAATTAAAGCTTCATTGATTGATTGAATCATTCAGCTATTATTGTTAATTTATTACTTTACGTATTTTGAAATTTTACGTTTCAATATTTATTTTGACAATGTAATGTATATAAAATAATACACATTTGAACATTCGAGTGTTTAAAAATAAAAACCTGTTTAGAATGATTTGTGTCTGTACCGATTTGACAAACGAACAGTAACGCTGTGCGCACTAAATATAAACGTGTTAGTATTTAATCTGCAAAGAGCTCGATTCAAATTGTTCCATGACGTTGAAAATGTTGATGGATGATAACGGGCGAAATGGAATATTTATGATTAGATCGCTTAGAAATGATTTAATACGTGTCAGCATCCACTTCCTGACGGCACGTACGTTTCGTTCAGCAGCCCCCCGCCCCCTCACCTCTCCAACCCCTCTTCGTTCGCCGCTTGCAATTTAATTACTGGTGCATTCTGCTTAATCCAAAGCTACGAACATCAGAAACACGTAACTGCAATATCTAATATGTTATTAGGTTACCTGTTTTTTTAGTTTATTAAGCCTCGTGACTAAAGTTTGGCTTATAATTTATTTTCTTTAATAACTTATAAATCCAGTACCATTTTTTTTAATATGATTTGTGGTTGATATAAAACTCGTGTTTAAATGATGTATATAAATTAATTCTGTAATATATTGCTTGTGGTTAATAAAAAAACTCGTGACTAAAATATTCTCTAAAGCACATAACACTAAGCGCATGACCTTGAGATATATAAGTTGTAGATAGTGTTGACTCATGTCTTTAAACAGAATTTTAATTTTAATATCCAACAGGATTTCATAATGTATAGAAATTAAATCAATGAATCAATGAATCAATGAATCAATGAATCAATAAATCAATGAATCAATGAATCAATGAATCAATGAATCAATGAATCAATGAATTAATGAATCAATGAATCAATGAATCAATGAATCAACGAATCAATTAATCAATGATTTAATGCATCAATGACACAACATATGAATAAATAAGTAAAATGGCGGATGCCATTTTACTTATTTATTGAGTTTGAGCTGAATTGTTCATATTTTTTTATATATAATCTAGCATTAAATTATTTCAGTTTTGGGTTTAATATATAAAAAACATTTTTAAAACGATATTAATTTGGTGAATGTGACTCTTTCGAATGCACCGCGGTTGAATGGGAAAGTGATAAAATATATTTGTGTTGTTATCTATAGAGCGCCAAATAACGAAAATATTGTGAACTTTTTTAAAAAGCTTGAAAAATTATTTGACTTATTAATAAATGAAAATGTTATTTATTTTGTGACAGGAGATTTTAACATAGATACTAGTAATAGCTCACCGAAAACATTTGAATTGAAAAATTTGTTGACGTCTTATAATGCTAAACTTACAATTACAGAACCAACTAGAATTACCATTACAAAATCTTCCGCTATAGATAATATAATTACAAATTTAATAAATGATTACACTGCAATAGTTCTTGAAAGTCATATCTCAGATCATAAAGCTCAAAAAATATGTTGGAAATAAAGAGATATCCGAACAGAAAATAAAAAAATAACTAAGCGAATATATAGTGATAAGAATATAATGTATTTTACTCTTTCAATTAGCAATGATGAAATATGGCAGAATATGTTTGATATAGGTGACACAAATGATTGCTGGGAAAAATCCATGAGTATATTAGCGAGGGCACTCGATAATTCATGCCCAAAAATATTAGTAAAGTCAAAAGACAATAAAAGCAGAAGGATCACAAATAGCTCTGAAGAAATCATTGATTGCAAGCAGTTACTTAATAATCTATACGTCCTTAAACACTTTAATGTCCATGCAAAATCCCAGTATAATGTAGTAAATAAAAAGTACAGTGAACTATTACGAAAAGAAAAACAGGAAGAAATAAAAAATAAAATATTAGACAGCGATAATAAAAATAAAGCAATATGGAGCGTGGTAAATAATTATATAGGAAAAAGTAATAAGCAGCGTTATTTCAACAAACCACTAGATAATAGGCAAGATGAGGTAAACACCTTCTTTATTAACCTAATATCCAAATCGGAAAATACAGTTAATATTAATATTGATACAGCTCACTTAAATAGAAATACAAATACAATATTCCTAAGACCAACAACAACAGCTGAAATATATAATGTAATAAATTCTCTTAAAAACAAACATTCGACAGGGTATGATGAATTTAACACTAAATTAATAAAAAGCGTAGCAATAGAACTAAGCACGCCACTAACTTATCTAATAAATAAGTCGTTTATGACAGGCATATTTCCAACATGCCTTAAAAGAGGTATTGTAGTACCCATTCACAAAAAGGGAGACCCTGATGATGTTTCTAATTATAGACCAGTAACACTACTAAGTGTTTTCTCAAAAATATACACCAACGATCTTTTTGACAAATCTCAACACGGTTTTCTGAAAAATAAGTCGACTTCAACTACTATATATGATTACCTGGTATCTGTGGTCGAGGCCTTGGAGAGAGGGCATACACCAATTGGTGTATTCCTCGACCTCTCCAAGGCATTATGGACCATGGAATCCTATCGCAAAAATTGGAGGTGTATGGAATTCGTGGCAATTGCCTTACACTTATAAACAGCTTTTTATCTGATCGATCACAACAAGTACTGATAAACGATAGAATGTCAGAAGTGGGAACGATCAACATGGGGGTACCTCAAGGTAGCATTCTGGGGCCGGTGCTGTTTTTAATATATCTACCTAAGTTAATACAACAGAACGATGGAATACTACAGATATATGCATATGACTCAAACCTGCTTATTGTAAATGAGAACGTACAGGGTGTAATAAATAAAGTTCAAAATATTATGAAAGAAACACAAATATGGTTAAATAATAACAAATTAATTTTAAATGCATCAAAATCAAAAGCAATATAATTCCACACAAACAATCCTAAAATAAATGAAACTAACCTAAACTTTCAAGATATAAATATGAAAATAGAACTAGTAGATCACACGAAATTGTTAGGTGTAACTATTGATAGCAAACTAAACTGGAAAACTCACTGTCAAGAATTAGGTAGTAAATTAAACTCAGTCTGCTATTCCTTACGCAGATTGAAAGCAGCACTGGACCAAAAAACTTGAATAACTCTGTATAAAGCCAATTGTGAATCCATCTTAAGATATGGTATCATATTCTACGGACAAAGCACACTAGCACAATCAATTTTTAAAATACAAAAACGAATAGTAAGACTTATTTTCAATCTGAAATATTGTGAGTCATGTAGAGAATACTTTAAAAAGGCAGAAGTTTTGACGCTGTTTGCATACATCTATGAAATACTGATTTTTAACTTTAAACACAAAAACAAATTTAGTAAATATAACCAAAACCACACATATATTACACGACAAGCTAGTCTTTATGCCTATCCGATACACAGACTATATCTAGCGGAAAAGTTACAATTATATAATAGCCTAAAACTGTATAACCAATTACCTGGCAGTATAAGAGGTCTAACAACATTAAAAGATTTTAAAAGTGAGCTATTAAACTATATCATAGATAAGGAATTGTATAGTATAGAAGATTTTTGTAATTAAATATGTTTATGTTGTTGTATTTTTTTCTACTTTCTTCTTCGCACTAATGAAATTATGTTTTCGTTTTGACTATATTCTTTTATAATGTGTATTATGTAGTGTAATTACATTATTTACTGAATAAACTATTAAACTAAAAAAAATTTACTCAAAAAATTGAGTATTTCATTAGATACTTTGGATTAGGTTTGGTTACTTTATTATTATTATTATTATTGTTTTTTGGGTTACACTATAAATTATAGATAATGTTGCATAATATAAGTTTATGTAATTTAAACACCAGATCACTAATTTCTTCTTTTTTTAGATTTTACTGAGATTGTGGCACTACTAGATTATGACATCATTTCGCTATCAGAAACGTGGCTAACGCATGCTATTAAAGACGAAGTCGTTTCATTGCATAATTATAATTTGATACGGTGTGGCAGAGAAGGCAGAGGTGGAGGACTAGCTTTTTATATTAAACATGGTATACGTTTTGAACATATTCCTAGTACTAACACAATTTAACAATTATGGATAAAACTTTATATTGATCGTTATTCTGTTGCAGTGGGTGTGTGTTACCGCCCTCCTAATGTTAACGTAAAATATTTTGTTGATACACTGGAAGATACACTCTCTAACATTAGTCCCCTTTATGATTTATGTATTATTACCGGTGATCTTAATATAGATTATTTAATAATGAGTAACAGTTAACCATACCTTATGGATGTTCTAGATTTCTATAAATTAAAGCAGATCATTTCTGAACCAACTAGAGTGACTAACTTATCTGAAACGTTAATCGACATTTTTTGTATTTCAGATGAAACGCTGGTTGTTAATACTGGAATTGTTAATGTGTCTGAAATTAGCGATCACAAACTTGTCTATACAACATTAAAAATAAGTAACAATGAAATACAGCAAAAATTGGTAACATTTAGAAACTTTAATCACTTTAACTATAGTCATTTATTAGTTGACTTATACTCAGTGCCTTTATTCCTTATTTATGACATTAATAATGTTGATGAAAAAGTCAACTACTTAATATCGCAACTCTTAACTATATTTGATACGCATGCTCCGTTATGCTCTAAGATATTTTCTAAACCTTGCTCACCCTGGTATACAGACAATCTAAAATTCATGAAATCACTTCAAAATAAAGCACTAAAACGATTTAAATCCAATCCAACAGCAGCCAAATGGGAATATTATAAGTCACTGAGAAACCTTACAACATCCTCCATTAGAAGAGAAAAGAAAGTTTTTTAGAAAATGCTCTCAATAATCGTGATTTTAAAACTACATGGCGATCATTAAAATCAATAGGAGTAATTAAAAGAGAGAGCACATATAATATTCCCACATTTCTCAAAAATCCCAATGAAATAAACTCTTACTTCATTGACTCTATACCCAAAAATGGGAATAATAATACCGTTAAAGAGTATTACCAAAATAATTTAATGTCCAACTCTTCTTTTAACTTTTAGCCTGTGAGTGAAGAATTAGTAAGTAAAATTCTAAATAACATTAAAAGTAATGCAATCGGTTGCGATGCCATTAGTCTCAAAATGATACAATATGGCTCTCCACATATTTTTCCTTATATCACGGATATTATAAATACGTGCTTAGACAAAGGTATATTTCCAACACTTTGGAAGGAGGCTATAGTTACTCCAATTCCTAAAATTAAAACTCCTCTTCAGTTCAAAGATCTGCGTCCCATTAGTGTGCTCCCAGTAATGTCCAAAATATTAGAGAAAGTTGTTGACCTTCAGTTAAGATATTACATCACTTCTATTAACCTATTACCTTTAACACAATCAGGATTTCGCCCTAAGTACAGCTGTACAACCGCATTGTCTAATATGTGTGACAACATTATTAGAGCCACGGATACTGGCATGCTTTCTGTGATTGTATTGCTAGATTACAGCAAAGCCTTTGATACAATCAATCACGATACGATGTTATCTATCTTAAGCTGCATTGGGCTGGGTGAAGTTGCAGTAACTTTTTTTGAGAATTACTTAAAAAATCGCACTCAGCGGGTTAAAGTTGAACATCTATCTATCATCTATCTATCTTAAGCTGCATTGGGCTGGGTGAAGTTGCAGTAACTTTTTTTGAGAATTACTTAAAAAATCGCACTCAGCGGGTTAAAGTTGAACATCTTTCTAATAAGCTACCAGTTCCCTCAGGTGTGCCACAGGGCTCCATTCTGAGTCCCCTGTTATTTTTAATATATTCATCCTTTCTTCATAAATCTATTAAATTTTGCGAAACCCACTTCTATGCTGATGATACCCAGCTCCTTTATTGTTTTCATAGTGATAATACTGCGCTAGCTTGTAGACAACTTAATGAAGACATTTCAAGTCTAGTTAATATTTCAAAAGAACACTGTCTCTACGTTAATCCAGACAAGTCGAAATTGATTATCTTTGGGCCAAAAAAAGCTAGAGAACGCCTTATGCAAAGCAATTCATTTATAGTAACGATCAATAATACTGTGCTCCCATGTAGCAACGAAGTCAAGAGTTTAGGGGTTACCATCGACAATAGACTTCGCTTTAAGTCACATGTCAATCTATGTATTAGAAATGCCTATTGTAACTTAAAAAACCTATATTGTAACCGTAGCCTCTTGTCTATCCGATCAAAAAACATGTTGTGCGATTCTCTCGTCTTGTCACATTTTAATTTTGCGGATGCCCTATATGATCCAAGCATTTATTCCGTAGATATAATGAGAATACAAAGAGCACAAAATGCATGTATGCGTTTTATTTTTGGATTTAACCAACGAGATATAATTAATCATAAACTCTTAGATCTATATTGGTTAAATATGAAGAACAGAAGATATTTACATAGTGCATGTCTATTCCACTCTATTATAATTAATAAAAATCCTCCCTTCAATGAATAAATGAATGAATCAATTAATCTATGAATCAAAGAATGAATGAATCAATTAAAGCAGTGGTTGGTAAATGAGCTACAGCCTAACGTGAAAAAATGTTTGTTAAATCCAAAGGTACAATTCAATTCCTTTATAATCAATCTTGAAGTATTGTGCATTAAAAGCTAATACTTTAATAATAATAACAAAAAAATAAATCTATACATCAGCAGTACATTTAATTGTTTACGTTTAAAAACAAAATATGTAGCTGCAAGTAGTAAATCCGGTGGAAAATCCTCGTTATGCTCTCGTTCGCGGTGGCGTGCAGATTCTAGAGACGTGCAACCGAATCCGGGGGTGGCTGTAACATCCTTTAGGTTTTGTTTGCTCTGGCGTTGACAGCCGGAGCGGGTGGATCCGATAAATCAGCGCGTCTACAAGTAAAGACGCGGAACGAGTTGAGACAATGCCACTTAAATGCGTCAACTTGGCGTTTGAAATGGCAAAAATATTGCCTCGCCGCACCGGAATAAGCGCGACGACGACAACGGCTAATTCAAGTAACGCCGCGCCGGCTGTTTTCGCGAGACGCATTTATACAACTGCTCGCAGACGGAGACGATTTGATATCTGAAGAATCCGCCACTCGGCACCGTTTTCTAGGTAATGCACGTCGCGTATTCGGGGCTGGAAATTGACGGCACTATCTTTATGGATACATTTTGATAAGAGTTTATAACCTGGAAGGGGGCTTAGTTAATCAAACTTTGAAGGCTTCAAAGCCTCATGATTTCAAATGGAATGATTTTTAAACAAGTAATTTGAAGATAAATAAAATTAGCTTCTTAAAAATGATTCCAGTACAACAGATCTTATAGATAATTGCTTTTACATAATAAGCCAGTGCTTTTAAGAATCGAAAAAGCAGTTTATATGTCTTTAAAAATCTTTACAGTTAGATTTTTTGACATTAAGTAATCTATACCTTTGATAAGGTTTGTGTGTTGTTTTTCCTTTTGGACCTCAAATCTTCATTTCAACTGTTAGGCACGACTGATGGGGTTATAATTTATTTAGACTAACGTAAGCCGCACTAATGTACTTGTTTATTCGTTTTTTATAACGAAATGTGTTGTCAATATAGACTCCAAGGTCTTAAACTACAACTGCATAAGGCATGTTGACCCCATTTATGAAGATAGTCAATTGAGTGAAAAGTACAGTGCAGGCACGCTCATTGCCAAACAGTAGAAATAAGGATTTGCAGGGATTTAGAGTATTCAAAAATTCTCAAATATTCTTTGCAAATCATCACACAGGTGTAACTCAGCCTCTTGGAAACTCTCAGGCTTGAATGAGAGATATAGTTGACTGTCATCAGCATAGATATGGCCAATGCAGAATTTTAATTGATTATAAATATTAGGTACATAAATCGTAAATAAGAGAGGACCGAGAACAGAGCCCTATGGGACACCCTGTGGTATATCTAAAAAGTCCGATCTATGATTTTTGAGCTAAACACACTGTTTACGTCCACACAAGTAGTTATATAATAATGTAGTAATTAAATCGTCCAGGCATATATGTGTTAGTAATAAAGTTAGAGATTTATTATTAACAATGTTGAAAGCTCTACTGTAGTCCAGGAGAACTAGTAGTGTTATTTGTTCTATATCAGTAGCTGATAGGATATTGAAGGAGATTTACAGCAGAGCTGTCTAACAGCTATACGCACTTCCGAAACGAGATTGTAGTTGTGGTAGAATGGAATTATTTTCGACAAATTCGAGTAGTTGTTTCTGCATTTATTTTTTGAAGATTTTGGATAGGTTGGGAAGGATGCTAATAGGTCTCAAATCCTACAGCGAGGCAGTGAAGCACCTGCTTCGGGAGTACCCTAACAGGTTTGCGGAGTGCTTCAAGCAGTGCCTGAGCCAGAAGTGCTTCCCGGCGAGATACAAGAGGGCCAGACTGGTAGGAATGAGTACCAGTGGCAGGTGGCAGGGATCCCTCGGAGCTGGGGCCATATAGAACTATTTGCTTTCTCGACGCAGAAGGAAAAGTACTCGAGAAGCTGCTGGCAAATCGTCTAACCGAACACCTGGACAAGTTCGGAGGACTGGCGAATAATCAATATGGATTTAGGAAGGGCCGGTCCACTGTAGACGCTCTTATGGAGCTGGGGAGGCTCGCTGGCGAAGCCACCACTAGACCTTTACGCCAGTGAAGGCATTGTCTACATGGCTTCATGGCCTACACTTCTAGAAGCCTTGGCTAAACGTGACGACTCTGTACAACTTATGGGAATGTTGTGAGCTACCTTTCGGAGAGGGTTCTTATCAGCAGCGCTCAGAGTGAAGGAGATTGGGAGACCGCTCTTTGCTGTTCCGCAAGGGTGTATCCTCGAGCTACTCCTGTAGAACATCGCGTATGATGACGTCCTTTCGGCTAGAGTTTCCGCAACAGTCCCAGCTTATCGGTTTAGCGCATGACCTGCTCTTCATTACTAGGAAGCGCGATATTGATGCTCTTAAGGCTACAGCCGAGGTAGCTATCACGAAAGTGGCCACCTGGCTAAGAAGTGCGGGGCTGAAGGTGGTGTTACACAAGACGGAGGCTGTCTGGTTGTCCACCAAAAGAACTGGACGAAGCAAGGGCGAGAAGATCCTACTTTTAGGTCACGAGGTGCCGATCTCCTAGAACTTAAAGTACCTCGCCGTTATGGTGGTCTCAAACAGATATTCCAGCTCACAAGTCATTAGAGCAGCCGAAGGCGCTGCAAAGTCTAGCAGGGCTGTAGCCAGGCTTATGACGATCTTCGGAGGTCCCTCGGAACGCTAAAGAAGAGTTCTGCTGGAAATGGCCAGATCAAGGCTCCTTTACGCCGCTCCGGCCTGGGCTGAATCGGTTGGAGCCAAACGTAACGCTGAGCGGCTCCGCAGGTGTATTGAGAGTCGCCAGCTGAAGATCGTTTACAGGTCCTCTTCTTACAGGGCGATTAGGGCTGGTGCGGATAAGTCTCGGGTCAGGAAGGAGCAGAGAGACATAACGTCGGCTAACTGACATGCCAGGTGGGAAGTGGCGGTAAAGGGACAGTGGACTAGGTGGCTGATACCTGACATGAGGCAATGGGTGCGGCGCGAACATGGCGAATTTGACCACTTCTTGGCCCAACTTCTCTCGGGCCACGGTTGTTTCGGGTCGTATCTAGTCAGGATCGGTAAGGAACCATGCATGCAGTGCAATCACGATGTAGACACGGACGTAGACTCTCCCGAACACACCCTCGTGGAGTGCAGTACGTGGTCGATCAATGGGGTGCTCTGGAGGCAGCACTCGGCTCCCCAGTCGTTCGCCAATGCGGTGCTTCGCCATAAGTGCATCTTCACAAGACGCAAGGTTACTGGAGAGACGACAGAAAATTGACGATACCAGTAGCGGGGAGCCTGGGTACCAGGTGTGAAATGCGCGAGTCTAGTATGTAGGGCCTATTCAGAAGGAATCGGATGAGTCCTATACACCTCTGTAAGAAAAGAAAACGGCCTCAAATCATTAAGTCCGGAGGGATTAGTCACTTTTGGTATAGAATCCAATATGGAGCTGTTAATAATGTGCGTTATATATGGTAAGATAATCGGGCAGCACAACAGCATTGTCATATCCAATTGCGGACGATTTAGTCTGGAGCAGATAGCTCCATATAGGTTGGTCATCAACCAATTTTAGGCAGCAATGACCTAGCATTAATATGGACGATTTTAAATTTATCAGATAACATTTATATAATATTAAGTATTCATAATTTAACAACTCAAAATTTAATTAACAACTCCAAAATTTAATTAACAATGCAAAAGAAATGTAAATTAAAAGAAAAAATATAGTAATAATGCATGGTGGACAGTAAATGAGTAATGCTTACGTTTAAATAATATATCAAATGAATTAATTCGCAATACCGATATACAATAAAAAGGAATCAGAAGGAATGTATAAAAATAAACGATACAGAAAGAAAGTAAAGGAAGAAGAAATCGTATAGATGTCTCCATCGTTGGGTGCAGTTCCGATGTTCGATGTATGAGCTCATTGTACCTTACCTAACATTTTATGCTTACTAAGTCCTGAATCATATATTTTTTGTTTTTACATATACCTGCCTGTAATAAGTGAACACGTTTTTACTAATGAGTTTAAGTGATGCTGCTTTAACAAGAGCTAACCGGGCAGGACACGAAGAGTGTAGAATTAGCCCCACGCTTATGCTCGCGATAGCGAGATATATGTGTCTTAAGATTGGAGTTGCAAATACCGATTAATGAGTCTTTAGCTTTGTTTTCATCCTTCTTACGTAACGCCAACACTCTTAAATTGCTGCATCAAAGGATGAGCAGCAGCTAAAAGTAGCTGCTGCTCAAAGCTATCCACTTTCGATTCGAGATTGGTTGTTTTGTTTTAGATGCGCACTTATAGTGTTGAGGAGGTTATTAACAAACTTAGGGTTTGATAGGACTCTTTCAACAACTTTCTGGATAAGAGCATCATCTGGGTTACTTCTACTTGTCACCCCAGTAAAAATGATAATTATTGGTTTTATTATGTATATGAGCACACTAATGTACGTCTACTCAGCTCGGCTGCGCATTACAATTGTGAAATGCTTGATACTCCGTCTCTTCAAACAGAGGTGTATGAGACTCCTATTCCTTCTGACTAAAACCTATTTCTTTCTTCTAGGGGTACCGGTGGTGTAGAAGTAGCATTCTTTCTCCGTGCTAACCATCATCATCATCCCTTTTTCACCTCTTTCGCTAGGAGGGCTACTTCTGGCAGAAGATCTTTTTTGCAGTCCTAGCTACCTCCTAGAAGTTGCCTGTGTCTTCCAGGATAGAGTGTAGGAGCATATTTATCCTAAGGTCTATGTCTATCTTGCGCTCAAATTGCTCCCATATTAGCCACCATTGGAAGCATACCAAAAACAGTGTTCGTGTCATCCTCCGCATCTACGTACTTTACACACGAAGCGCCGATATGTTAGAGGTATGCCCTAAAGTAGGCGTATCCTGTCAAGTGCTTAGTAAGTTAGTTGTCTACCGGTCTACGCTCTCATCACCGGTATCAGTCGCCTCGTCCATTATGAGCTCGTAGGAGCAGCTCCCTTATTTCTTTCCAATATGTCTTACCCGGGTCTGAGAGTATCATCGATGCTAGGACCTCCGTCACTGCCGTGAAGATGATCTTGAATCCCCTTTCCATCCCCAAGGCCGCATCTTTCATTGACCCTCTTAGTCGGGAGATGCACCTCATAGGCGGGAGATTTGGCACCTCCTAGGTGGGAGATGGTGCGGTCTATGGAAGTTTGCATGTATACTAGTAGCGGAGCCCATAACTCTTGCCGCCTTAGCAGTTCCTGCCGCATCCTCCAAAATGGTGACCTGGGAGCTGCAGCAGGGGTTCGCCTCCAAAATTCCCCCTCTTTACCTCGATCACCCGGCCTAGTAGTCCGATAGTTCCTCCATAGGCTCTATTCGCTATTCTGTGGCCGTCTTCTTGAGCGCGAGCCAATCAGCAACCATTTTGACCACCCACAGAGCCCTATTCCTAACCTCACTAGTGTCTCTTTTTGCTCACGAGGATGAGGATATTGTTCGCGAACTCGACTACTTACGCGAGTTATCGCACCACCCACACCGACATTCCGCTGACGGAAGGAAACATAAAATAATATTATAAATACACCCTATAACGTTGTATGTAATTCATTCTCTGTTAACGCGCTTTAGCAGAACATTATAATCTTTATTAAAAAGTCATTTCAATGTTCCCAAAATAAAACTGGCGCACTCGGTAAGATTTTAAAGTATTCCAAATAAGTGAAATTCTTTTTAAATAAAACACTTTATAACTTTGTTTTACCACTATATTTTGTATAACTGTGACTAGTTTCGATCATAAGCTGATCATTATCAAACATAAAGCACTTTATGTTTGATAATTATCAGCTTATGATCGAAACTAGTCACAGTTATACAAAATATATTGGTAAAACCACTGTATTAATAAATTAATTAACAAAAATAATCTACGTGTGTAAAACTAATAATCAACGGTATCAGCAGCAAACAGCCGAATCCCTGACTATTGGAGTCACCCATCGAAGAGGAACAATCAAGTTGCCCAGTCTCTTCAACGACGTACAACAACTCCTGAGTTCGAGCGTTCGAACGTTTGGAATCCACTAGGCTCTTCACCGGATCCTAACAGTAAGAAAAAAAAAAGAAGAAAAAATCGCGAGGCTTTGCACATACAAAGTGTCGAAGTGCTTTTATGTTATAAGCCCTTGAAGAAAAGGAGAAGTAGTCACATTTCCCAAAACCAGAGGTAAGTTTAATCCCTATGCAGGAAATTGTCATGGAAAAAAAAGGCATCGAAAATTATCTTCTCCACATCCCATCCCTAAAATCCATTGTTACTTTTTTTGTGTCTAACATTTTTTGAAAGTTTTGCTAATTGCTATAGGAGTTAAATGAATTTATATAACTAGTAATTGTAAAGGATTTAAATTTGAGCAAACTATTAAGAATAGCCTTTTTGTGTAAACCTCATAGTTTTCGAGAAAAATATAGGGAAAGTACTATGATGTCCACATCACCATTTTTTATTTTCTGAAAAATACAGTGATATTTTTGAAATAGCTACCCTAAAATTGAAATAGAAGTTCTTAGTTTATAGTACAACAAATAAAACAACAAGTTCTTTGATTTTCAAAAATTTTACATGATCTATTTTCAAAATAAGTGGGAGTTTACCCAAAATTGAGGAGTTCAATAACGTTTCAAAAACTGTAAAGTTAAACAAAGGAGCATATGATCAAAATGCAAAAGGGAGGAAGTTTACCTTTTTGCATTCTGTGCATCTACTCCTACGTTCATCTTCACAGATTTTGAAACATGATTTAACTTCTTAATTTACTTCAAATTGAAGTCTTACTAAATCTCTTACACATTTACAAGATAATCTTCAATATGAACAGGAACTGAATCTAAGCTACAAAAGATCATGTAATTTAATGTAAAATTGTAGAGGCTCTAACAGTCAAGTGTTTTTATTATTAGGTTATTATCTTACTTTCAATAAATTTGATTAAAATTGATTAGTCGTTCATTCACTGTTTAATGCTCTTAGTTAAATTAAATTCATGACTGCTTAACGTGGAACTAAGGCAATAATTCTGCAATGATGCACAAATTATAACCGGAAATTAAGTCGTGCGGTCAATTAGATCCGTGTTGGTTCCAAATAGGATATTGATATTGCCCCGGTTCGATCATCTGCGCGAATCTATTAGTTTTAATTCCCTCGAAATGAAGAGGTGATCAAGGTATATGCATACGCAAATTTCTTGTTTGAAACCTAAAACTTATACAAATTGATAGTATTAGTGAGCCAGATAAAAACGATGCATCTAATTAGCAGGAGTAATTACTAAAATTAATTGCAACCCGTACGTAATTTTTCTTCGGGCACCCTTTGCCCCAGCTGGTCTTAATGCTCGCACGGGTCGAATGATTTGTTTATTTGCGGGATATTATGTAATTCCCCCGCACCGAAATGAAAATTTTCAGTTTCCAGCCACTAAATTCGCCGCCTTTCCGGTCGTTACCTTTTCGGTGCACACGGAGCGTAATTCGATTTTAACGAAATTATAAAAGCCGTTTCCGGCGCCGAGCCGCGCGTCAATCCAGCGATTCGATTACTCTTGCGGCGGCGGTTGCGTTCCACCGCCGCCGAAACCCCATCCATTGTCCTGTTTGCCGAACCGGGAATTGAAGATCTGTCCAGCTTTATGCATTCCATTATGTTGAAATTAAAAACAAAAAAAATACACAAACTCTAAATGCTAAATATATGTATTATTATAAGGATCCTACCGACTGCGCCAATATTTTATTTATAAAACTTTGTAATTTTTATTACTCATTTATTAGTTTAATTAATTTTTTTTAATATTAAGTAAAAATTATATTCATTTCCATCATTAAAAAACTCTTGTAAATATTGTAACATTGTCAAGGTATTTTAAGTAAGAAAAAGTAGTGTTAATTTATTTCTTATATATAATTTATATGAAAAAAAAGTAATAAATAGAATGAAGAAAAAGTAGACCACAGTTTACCCTCGTTTTATCAAAGAGACACGAACAAAACAAACAAAGAAAAAAAACTTTTCCCACCGTCCTCCCCTAAGCCGGGCGGTAAATTATTAGAGCCGCAATATTGTCTCCTACTCGTATCTATTATCTCCATCTTTATCCGCACAGAAATATAAAGTCCGAGAGGTGTTTTCGCGCCCGCCCGCCCCCTCCTGATTACATTCTCCACTCACAGAAACTTCCGGGCAACTTTTTTTTTTTTCTTTACAAGTGTCGTAAATAATCGAGCTTTGACTGTTGCCGCCGCCGCCGTTATCATCGTCCCGGGGAAAACTGTTTTCCCGTCATCTCCAGAGCCAACAATTTAACCCCCGGATGGATCCACGAAAGCGTCATTATCACCAGCGAACGTCGAAATATTAATTAAACTAGTTTTATAAATCCGGAAGCGCGTAATTGAGTGTCCCAGGCTCTGGCGTAAATTTCCTGCCGTCCCTTTACTGTGCTGGTAAAGGGGCTTTAATCACAAAGGAGGCAATAATAACACCGCTTTCGTCTCGACAATGGGCAATAAATTAATTAGCTTCAGATGAAAGACATATTTATGGTTTTGGTTAAAAAATAAACCAAACTTTTCAGTTAATTGGCTTAACTATAATCACGTAAAAAAATTTGATAGGACTTGAATACAATCTTCCAAAAACTCTTAGAGTTTCTTAGAAAGAACATCCACTTTAAAGACAATCTTAATTGATTCTGGCAAAACGTAGTAAGCATATCTCTGTATTTATGCAGTTATGCATAAACTTTCTAAGAGTTTTTGAGATGACTTTGTGTCATTAAAAAATGAATATTATTCTTGTATAAATTATAGCGTTCGACTAATCGATTTTCGGAAACGATAAACATTTTCAATAATCGTGGCAATTCCGTTGCATATTTATAATGGCGTTTTCAATTCGGCATAATCTGCATTTGTAAATTTCCCGCAAACGAACTCGATTATTCACCGGCGCGCCATCGGATTTTATCGAGGGTGGGGGAGCAAATTGCGCCGCCCGCAAACAATTACATATTTTCGAATAAACAACGGACGCAAATAGAAGGAAAAAAACGGCCCAAATTTCCCTCCATCGGCCGCAGGTATTAAGCAAACACGCGGATCATTTCAGGGGAGCTGAATAAATAAACTTCCTGTTTGTGTTCGGCCCTCCTCGATATTTTTTTCCGCGGCTTTTGAGCACTTTTATTTTGTTAAGTGCTTTGCATAATTCACAAACCTATCGGATGTATTTTGGGGTGATGAAATATTTTCATTTGTCATTAAAAGAAGCCTTACAGTGTCTGAAAGAATAACGTTTCCTCTAAACTTTTAAAGCGCAAAGGTTGCTTATTTTCAACACCTCTAAAATCACCTCTCCGAAAATATTGCATGAATTATTAGTTGCTACATCGTCATCATACACTTCGTCAAGCTTTAGATACGCTTTAGCAATAATTTTCTTCCTATTAAAGTAAAAAAACTAAATCCTCTCGCAAAAGCTGCTTCTCTTCAACTCTAAAATCACTACTTTTAAATCATCAAAACGGTTCCCTACATAATTTATCAGTAGAAATATTACCAGGATACATTTTATTTGTTTCTGCCGCACTGCTTTTTTGAGTTAAAGTAAAAAAACTAAAACCTCGCGCAAAAGTTTCTTATTTAACACAACTTCTCTAAAATCACCATTTCTAAAACTCTGAGATAATTCCTTAGATTATTTATCAGTTAAACCACAAACTACTACAAGCATTCGATACTTTATTTAATGTTGATATTAAGATTTTTTCTATTTTTTCCTTCCCACATCAATAGACTTTCTTTAAGATCACCTTCTCTGGGTAGGCATATTATAACATCATCCAAAAACGTAAAGTGAGATGATTGCAGGCGACTAGTTAAATCCTGAGTAGAGGCAGGTGAGCGGTCAGAGAGTCCCAAGAGTTAAAGAATGTTGAAGCTTCCTTCTACGAAAGGTCATTTCTACCAGCAATGCCTAAATATGAAGAGGCTGTACGATGAGGTAGATGGGACAGGCCTTATAAGATATTGGCCTCCTCAATTGTGGTCTCTTTAGTTTCTGTAGGCATTTTTAAAGTTATAACCACACTGTTCCCCTGGATAACCTTGGAGGCCTTCCTGATGAGAGGATGTCTCGACCCCAGATCTAACCAACTCTTTTCAATGAAGGAAGTGGCATCTGTGGCGATAGTTCTGCCCGGCCTCGCAAGAAACGTTCTAAATGTACTGGAAATTTCTAAAAATCTAACAAACAAGTTGACAAGAATATTCTTTAAGAAATTTTCAGTAACTTTTATTAAAATTTTTGACAGTTTCCTGATGTTCCAGGAATTTTTATCTTTTAATCATGATAAAATGAAAGATACTGGAAACTACAAAATATGAAGAAAATTTTAGGACTATAAGAAAATTCCTGGAAAATCAGGAAACTATCAAAAAATTTAATAAAAGTTACTGAAAATTTCTACAAAGGAAGTTGAGGAAAACTCTTGAAATATGGATGAAAGTAACTAAAAAGTTCTAAAAATCTACAAAGATTATTAAGAAAAATTCAAGAACTTTCTAGAATAATTCTTCAAATATGTAATGAAAATAAAAATCATACAAACAATATTGATAAAAAGTTCTAGAGATCTACAAAAAAAATGAAGAAAATTGTAGAGGCTCATAAGAAAATTCTTAAAAATTGGAATAAATTTTCTACGCTTTTTAGAATCTTTTAAACTACTAAATGCAAAATCCCCAAAATACCACTTTATTTCGAGTGACGCCATATTGTTTCTGGTTAAGTTACATCAATCAACTGATTTTTAGAGATACTTTTCGTTTTCTACGCTTTTTAAATTGCGCAAAATATAATTCTTATTTCAAACACCGCCATTTTGTTTATAGTTGGATTACAAAAAATTATTTTTAGTATGTTAAAGATATATTATTTTTGAGTACGTTTACTGATTTTGAGAGACATTCTTTGAGTCCTACGTTTTTTAGAATCTTCTAAATTACGCAATGTAAAATGCCAAAAAATCCAATTTGTATTTCAAGTGACGCCATTTTGTTTCTAGTTGGATTACATCAACATTTCTTCTTTTATGTTAAAGATATATATTTTTTGACAACATTCACTGATTTTTGTATATATTTTTCGTGTTCTCCGCTTTTTACAACTATTTCAATTACGAAAAGCAAATTCTGCAAAATCTAATTCTTATTTCAAACACCACCATTTTGTTTATAGTTAGATTACAAAAAAATATTTTTTGAATGTTAAAGATATTTCATTTTTGAGTACGTTTACTGATTTTAAAAGACATTCTTTGAGTCCTCCGTTTTTTTAGAATCTTTTAAATTACGATATGTAAAATGCCAAATCCAATTTATATTTCAAGTGACGCCATTTTGTTTCTAGTTGGATTACATCAACATTTTTCCTTTTATGTTAAGGATATATATTTTTTGACAACATTCATTGATTTTTATAGATATTTTTCGTGTTCTCCGCTTTTTACAACTATTTAAATTACGGCAAGCAAATTCTGCAAAATCTAATTCTTATTTCAAACACCACCATTTTGTTTATAGTTGGATTACAAAAATTTATTTTTAGTGTGTTACAAATCTACAATTTTTGAGTACATTTACTGATTTTCAAATACAATCTTTTTGTCCTACGTTATTTAGAATCTTCTAAATTACGCAATGTAAAATGCCAAAAAATCCAATTTATATTTCAAGTGACGCCATTTTGTTTCTAGTTGGATTACATCAACATTTTTTCTTTTGTGTTAAATATATATATTTTTTGACAACATTCACTGATTTTTATAGATATTTTATGTGATCTCCGCTTTTTACAACTATTTAAATTACGAAAAGCAAATTCTGCAAAATCTAATTCTTATTTCAAACACCACCATTTTGTTTATAGTTGGATTACAAAAATTTATTTTTAGTATGTTAAAGATATATAATTTTTGAGTACGTTTACTGATTTTGAGAAACATTCTGTAAGTTCTACGTTTTTTAGAATCTTTTAAATTACGAAATGTTAAATGCCAAAAAATCCAATTTATATTTCGAGTGACGCCATTTTATTTCTGGTTAGATTACATGATAATTTTTTCTTTTATGTTAAAGATATATTATTTTTGCCAATATCTACTGATTTTTAAAGATATTATTCTTATCCTACGCTTTTTTACAATATTTTAAATTACGAAATGTATATTCCGTAAAATATAATCTATTTGTAGAGCCGCCAATTTGTTTCTGGTTGAATAACAACAATTTTCTTTTAGCATAATAAAATTCCTTTAATTTTGAGTACATTCATTGATTTTAAATTAATTTTTTTTATATATCTCGAATGTTTAAAAAAAAAATTCGACAAAATTTAATTTTCATTTCGAGTGGCGACATTTTGTTTCCGATTAGATTACATTAATTCTTTTGAAGTATGTTCAAAATATGGCATTTTTGAGTGCACTCCCTGATTTTGAAATAATTTTGTCGTTTTCAAATTTGTTTTAAATTACGTAACGTAAATTCCGCAAAACCTAATTTTAATTTCAACCGCCACCATTTTATTTCTATTTTAGATTACACCAATTTCTACCGAGTGTGTTAAAGATATATTATTTTTAAGTAGATTCACTGAGTGTTAACGAAATTTTGCATATCCTGCGCTTTTCAGAATTTTTGAAATTATGAAATGAAAATTCCCCAAAATATTTTTTTTTATTTCTAGAACCGCCATTTTGTTTGAAGTCGTATAAGAACAATTGTCTCTCAGTATATTAAAACTGCATTATTTTTAGAGTATACATATTGATTTTTAAATATTTGTTTTAAATCTAGAATGTTTTAAAACAAAATAAATACACATCGCAAATTTCGCAAAATTTAATTTTTATTTCGAGTGGCGCCATTTTGTTTCCGATTTGATTACAACAATTATTTCCAAGTATGTTAAAAATATAGCGTTGTTGAGTACACTCCCTGATTTTGAAACAATTTTGTTTTGTAACACGTTTTTCAGAATTTCTTAAATTACGAAATGCAAATTCGGTAAAATCCAATTTTAATTTCGATCGCCGCCATTTTGTTTATATTTTAGATTACATCAATTTCTACCGAGTGTGTTAAAGATATATTATTTCTAAGTACATTCAAAGATTTTTAAAAAAAAATTTGCGTGTCCGACGCTGTTCAGAATTTTTGAAATTACGAAATGAAAATTCCGCAAAATATTTTTTTTTTATTTGTATGCCATTTTGTTTCTGGTCGAATAAGAACAATTTTCTTTCAGTATATTAAAACTACATTATTTTAGAGTATATTTACTGATTTTGAAATATTTTTTTCAAATCTAGAATGTTTAGAAAAAAATCAAATAAACAAGGCAAATTCCCCAAAATTTAATTTTTATTTTAGAAATCTATAGAAAACAAACTGAAAAAAATTCTGTAACTCTCAAGGAAAATTCCTGATAAACTAAATGAAACTTTCTAAAAAAAATTCTAGAAATCTACAAAAATTAAGAACCCATTAGAAAAGTTTTTCAAAGATGTGATGACAGTTGAGAAGTTTTTGAAATCTACAAACAAATATTGTGGAAAATTCTTGAAAATGGAATTAAAAAAAGGTTCTACAAAAAAAACAAAAATAACTGAAAAAGAATCTAGAATTCCCTAAGAAAATTCCTTAAAAACTGAATTAAACTTTCTGGAAATTCTAGAAATCTACAAAACAAAAACAGAAAAATTCTTCAACTGATAAAATTTAATAAAAGTTACTAAAAATACCTAGAAAGTACAAAAAATAAGGAAAATTCTAGGGGTTGATAAGAACATATTCTAAAAAATGGAATGAAAAATACTCGAAAGTTAAAAAAAAAAAACTGAAAAAGTACTCTCTAAGAAAAAATCTGAAATATTGAATTAAACTTCTAGAGGCCCATAAGAAAATTCTTGAAAAATGGATTTAAAAATAAAGTTAAACAAATCTACAATACAATACTGAAAAAAATTCTAAGAAAATTCCTGAAAAACTGAATTAAACCTTCTGAAAAATTTTAGGAATCTACAAAAAAAAATCAGGAAACTTCTTGAACTCATAAAATGTAATAAAAGTTACCAAAATGATATAAAAATCTACAAAAAAAATTAAGGAAAGTCATAGTGGCACATAAGGAAATTGTTAAAAAAAAGGAATGAAAGTTACTGAAAACTTCTAGAACTCCCTAAGAAAATATCTGATATTGAATTAAACTTTCTAAAAATTCTAGAAATCTACAAAATTCAACAAAGTTTTTTCAAAAATGCGATGAAAATTACTGAGAAGTTCTAGAAGTTTACAAAAATATTGATTAAACTTCTAGAAGCCCATAAGAAAATTTTCGAAAATGGAATTAAAGAAGATCCACAAACCTACAGAAAATACCAATGAAATTGCTAGAAGTTTCTAAGGAAATTTCTGAAAAACTGAATGAAACTTTCTGAAAAATTTTAGAAATCATAAAATGATCTAAAAATCTACAAAAAAAAATTAGGGAAAATTATAGTGGCACATAAGGAAATTCTTAACAAAAGGAATGAAAGTTACTGAAAACTTCTAAAAAAACTGTAGAAAATTATAAAACTTTTTAGGAAAATTCCTAAAAACTGATTGATTGACACTTTCTAAAAAAATTCTAGATATCTACAAAATTCAAGAACCATTTAGAAAATTTCTTCAAACATGTGATAAAAGTTGCTAAATTCTTGAAGTATTGAAAACAAATCTTGAGGCCGCTAAGAAATTTTTTGAAAAATGGAATGAAGAAAAGTTTTACAAGCACACAAAAAAACTGAAGCAAATTCTACAAGATATTGATTAAACTTCTAGAGGCCTATCAGAAAATTCTTGAAAAATGGAATTAAAATAAAGTTACACAAACCTACAAAAAATACTGAAGAAAATTATATAAGTTTCTAAGGAAATTCCTGAAAAACTGAATGAAACCTTCTGAAAAATTTTATAAATCTACAAAAAAAAATCAGGAAACTTCTTGAACTCTTAAAATGTAATAAAAGTTACCAAAAAGATCTAAAAATCTACAAAAAAAATTAAGGAAAATTATAATGGCACATAAGGAAATTCTTAAAAACAGGAATGAAAGTTACTGAAAACTTCTAGAAAATAACTGAAGAAAATTATAGAACTTTCTAGGAAAATTTATAAATACTGATTGATTGACACTTTCTAAAATATTCTAGATATCTACAAAATTTAAGAACCATTTAGAAAATATCTTCAAAAAAGTGATGATAATTGCTAAGTTCTTGAAGTATTGAAGAAAATTCTAGAGGCCGCTAAGAAAATTCTTGAAAAATGGAATTTAAAAAAAGTTCCACAAACCTACAAAAAATACTGAAGAAAATTCTAGAAGTTTCTAAGAATATTCTTGAAAAACTGAATGAAACTTTCTAAAAATTTTAGAAGTCTACAAAATATATCAGGAAATTTCTTGAACTCGTAAAATTTAATAAAAGTTACCTAAAAGGTCTAAAAATCTACAAAAAAAATTAAAGAAAATTATAGTGGCACATAAAATAATTCTTAAAAACAGGAATGAAAGTTACTAAAAACTTCTAGAAAAAAATGAAGAAAATTATAGGACTCTCTAGAAAAATTCCTAAAAACTGATTGATTGACATTTTCTAAAAAAATCTAGATATCTACAAAATTCAAGAACCATTTAGAAAATGTATTCAAAAATATGGTGAAAGTTGCTAAGTTCTTGAAGTATTGAAAAACATTCTTGAGGCCGCTAAGAAAATTTTTGAAAAATGGAATGAAGAAAAGTTTTACAAACACACACAAAAAAATTGAAGCAAATTCTAGAAGATATTGATTTAACATCTAGAGGCCTGTAAGAAAAATCTTGAAAAATGGAATTAAAAAAGAAGTTCCACAAACCTACAAAAAATACTGAAGAAAATTCTAGAAGTTTCTAAGGAAATTCCTGAAAAACTGGATGAAACTTTCTGAAAAATTTTAGAAATCTACAAAAAAATCAGGAAATTTCTTGAACTCGTAAAATGTAATAAAAGTTACCAAAATGAACCAAAAATCTACAAAAAATATAAGGAAAATTATAGTGGCACATAAGAAAATTCTTAAAAAAAAATGAAAGTTACTGAAAACTTCTGGAAAAAAACTGAAGAAAATTATAGAACTTTCTAGGAAAATTCCTAAAAACTGATTGAATGACACTATCTAAAAGAATTCTAGATGTCTACAAAATTCAAGAACCAATTAAGAAAATTTCTTCAAAATTGTGATGAAAGTTGCTAAGTTCTTGAAGTATTGAAAAAATCTATTGGTGTAGATAGGGTTGCCGCTACTTTGTTGGATTGGAACGAAGATATCGCTGTCATTCTCAGAGGCATTCTCACTCACGAAAAAATATTTTCCCTATATATTCTATGCAGGGAAAGTAAAAAGGTGTTTTATTTCTTCACATCAAATCGCTGTTTATCAATTTATCCGTGTGATTAATGTGCGGGAGGGCACTTAAAATGTATTTCGGTCCAATTTGCATACGTACAATGTAGTTACGCGGTATATATTTATTTCGTCCGGCATTCGTTTGCATAAAAACGTGTCCGTCACTCTTATCTCATTATCCGCGCACGCGATGTATGAATCACACGTACACACATGCACCCCATATGGTGGTCCTGCCGGTGGTGGCGGTTAAAAGGGGTGGAGGGGGGAGGAAAGAATATTAAAACAGGTGGTTGGGAATTAAATAATTTGCAACCCCTTACCCTAGATACGGATCGTGAGTGATAATTTTTACGTGTAAGGACCTTCGTCCGGTAATAGTATCGTGGATGGAAGGTATTAAAAGGGGCGTTGGTTTATGCGGGTAGCTTAAATGTTATTAAGGTTTTGTTACTTTTTTTAATAGCCTTTTTGAGTTATGCCAAGAATCAACGCAATTTTATACAGTGCTGCATTTTTAATTACTCCTCCACTAGAGAGTCTTTACTGAAAGAAGCTTAACAACGTAATAAAGTAATAATTGATTCGTGCAAAGTTGACTAATGTGTTGGATGCTTGAAGCCAAAACTTTGATTTGATAAAGTTACTGATAAGTTAAGAAGCTTTTAATTTGCTTGCCTACATCCTTTAAACTATCAAGTCTAGCACTTAGACAATGGCCGGTACAGTAGTAGTATTATTTTCCTCCACGGATACTTGGAAGCTTGAAACTCCATAGTAAAACTCTAATTTCCTATCTTCTTACGACAATTATCCCAAAACTTTAATTATATCTGCTTGCGACTAGAAAACACCTATTGTCCTTGAAGTCTCACAACAGTGATCTTGCAGAAGTGGATTTTGCTAGAAGGAGTCCGAGACTACCCTACTCTAAAGGTGTTCATAATGGACTTCCTCTCTTCTCTTTAAAATAATTTTTTTTCTGCCTACAACTACAACTAGTGATGTTAAAAAATATCTTCTGTTAATGGATCACCACATTATCATCCCCATTCTACTCCAAAGCTTCAAGGTATATGAATTTTTCCAACTGAATTTTAACAATTATTATTTGACCACTCCATAATTCCGAAGACGACGGTTTCCCGATGCAAAGAAAACTTTATATGTTATTCATCCAAAATTTTTTGTTCGCATGGTAAGTTACTCCACCGATGTCGATATTTGTCCCGCGGGAGGCGCTAACTCCGCTGCGGTGGGCAAAAAGCTACGGTCCGACCGCAGGATGGACAGCAGTTAAAAATTTATCGGACTTTTTATTTTTGTGTAAATAAAACGTCGCCGGCAGTCGTTGGCGGAAAGTTGGCCGCCTGTTTCCGGATGTGTACACTCCTCTCTCGCGTGTCACTCGTTCTCTCTTGGGGAGGGAATACGTGTATTTCTACGGGGGTTTTTTCCGCGTGCATTTATCACAAAAGTGTGTTCATGTGAAAAGGGGACGTGTCTGCAGACGGAATCGATATTTTAATATTCATCATTTCGGATGCGAGTTTTAAAGCGACGTGCCCAAAAAACTGAAGCGATACATCCGGGTCGCTTTAAACGGCCATAAAAGGCGGAAATTATAGGGTTCAGGTAACTCATCTTTATTTCGCATTACCCTCAAATGTAATCAATAAAAAATAAATGAGAGTATTTCCAATTTTATATTAGAAATCAATACGATACACATCAAGGAATCTATAATAGTAACTAAACATATGATGCATTACATTATCACTAAACCCAAGGGGTGTTTTCTATATTCCAAACATAGTGAATAAAAGAAAAGAAGTTTGCCATCTATAAACATTTTCAAAATATTCTCTATAAACATCAATACACTTTTTTCCGAGCTTGAACCAACTTTTGAAGCAAATTTTCCTCTTCGATTAAGGAAGAATACCCATGATTCTTACAAAAATCTCTTGTTTAGAGCTCTTCTTGTCCTGGTGGAGAACGATGAATTTCTTTGTAAGTTTTACAAATGAATAATTAAGTTTAATTCTTTTTTAAAATTTACAATATATTTGATAACACGTTTCTATATCTTTCTGATTAAAGGGTGGGTTAGTGAAGCGTGGTTTACTGATTAGAAGGTGGGATAGAGGCCACCCACCCACCCTACATATACAATAAATTCAAATCACTGTTACTGGCTTGGTTTTTTCAGAAATTTCTTCCATTGTTCGATTTCATGTTTTAAGGAAACGAAACGTGAGATTTTAGTTTGAGTTTATCCACATATGTAGGGTGGGTGGGTGGCCTCTATCCCACCCTCCAATCGTTATAACACTAACGAGGGTTTTATAAAAAATAATTGTAAATAAATTAATGTAATACATACAGTTAATATTTAAACATAATATTAAAACATTTATATACTAAAATTCGGGTCTATTATGTACAGATTAGAGGGTGTGTTTATGGGCACGCACTCACCCTACCTATACAACCTCTTTAATTACGATCAGTGGCTACATTTCCAGAAGTTGCAGAAGTTAAAATTTTCAATGTTTAAAAAGTTTAAAATAATAGTTTCAGCTTTAATTATAGGGTGGATGGGTAGTCTTGATTCCACCCTCTGCCATTATAACATTAAGAAGAGTGTGTTTATTAGTTTTAACAATAAATACTTACGTAATAAAAATTTAATTCTTTTTATAATTTACAATATATTTGATAGTTTTATATTTTCTGATTGAAGGATGGGTTAGTGGCGCGTGTTTTATTGATTGAAAGGTGGGATAGAGGCCACCCACCCACCCTACATATGCAATAAATTTCAATCACTGTTACTGGTTTGTTTTTTCAGAAATTGCTTGCATTGTTTGATTTTATGTTTTAAAGAAACGGAACGTGAGATTTTAGTTTGAGTTTATCCACATATGTAGGGTGGGTGGGTGGCCTCTATCCCACCCTCAAATCGTTATAACACTAGCCAGGGTTTTATAGAAAAATAATTGTATACAAATTAATATTACTCTAATAAATACGGTTAATACTCAACATAAATATAATAATAAAACACTTATATACTAAAATTTGAGTCTATATTGTACAAAATGGAGGGTGGGTTTATGGACACTGATTCACCCTACATATACACTTTCTATAATTGCAATAACTGATTCAATTACCACAAAATGCAGTAGTTTTAATTTCTAATGTTTAAAAAATCAACTTTCAACTTTAATTATAGGCTAGATGGGTAGCCCTAATTCCACCCTCCACCATTGTAACATTAAAAACGTGTTTGTTTATAAGTTTTACAAATGAATTCTTACCCAATAAAAATTTAACTCTTTTTTATAATTTACAATATATTTGATATTGTTTATTGTTTATTGTTTGCTTTGTTTCTCTTCTAAAATTAATCTAAAATACATACTACTATAAATATTATTACTGTAATTTAAATTGAAGGAAGGGTTAGTGGCGCGTGTTTAATTGATTGAAAGGTGGGATAGAGACCACCCACCCACCCTACATAAACAATAAATTTCAATCACTTTTACTGGCTTGGTTTATTCAGAAATTTCTTGCATTCTTCAATTTCATATTTAAAAGAAACGAAACTTGAGATTTTAGTTTAAGTTTATCCACATATGTAGGGTGGGTAATTGGCCTCTATCCCACCCTCCAATCATTATAACACCAACGAGGGTTTTATAGAAAAATAATTTTTAATAAATTAATGTTACTATAATAAATACAGTTAATATTTAAACATAATATTGAAACTGTAATAATTGCAATGAATATTTAAAAATAATAATATAACATTTATATACTAAAATTCGAGTCTATATTGTGCAGATTGAGGGTGGGTTTATGTACACTCACTCAACCTACTTATACAAGCTCTTTAATTACAATAACTGACTTAATTTTTAGAAGATGCAGCAGTTTTAATTTTTAATGAATAAAACATTTAAAATAAAAATTTCAACTTTAATTATATGATGGGTGGGTAGCCTTGATTCCACCCTCCACTACACTCCATTGTTACATGAAGTAGGATATTTTTTTAATTATTTTTACAAATAAATACTCAGGTAATAAAAATTTACTCTTTTTATAATTAACAACATATTTGAGAACGCGTTTCTATATTTTACTGATTAGAAGCGTGTGTTTTATTGATTGAAGGGTGAAATAGAGGCCACCCACCCACCCTACATGTACAATGAATTTTAAGCACTCTTACTAGCTTTGCTTTTTTAAGAAATTACAGCAGTGTTAGATTTTATGTTTAAATAGATACGAAACATAAGATTTTAGCTTAATAAATTCGATACTTGTTTTGCTACATTCTTGATGGCACCAAATTTTCATATTGAGAGAAGTAATACTGACACGTGTTTCGGTCCTTTCGGATAATTCTCAAAGTTTTAACTTTAAAACTTTGAGAATGATCCGAAAGGACCGAAACACGTGTCAGTTACCTGATAATAAACAAATGGAACATAACAAGTGTATTACTTCTCCCAATATTTTAGCTTAAGTTTATGTGCATTGGTTTCCTTTATTTACCGAAAACATCTAACAAACAAATGGTTGTGCACTATTCAGAATTCACCTTATAATTTCATTAATACTACAGATGCCCTATATTTTGTTCTACACAAAAAAATACGACCAAAAGCTTCAAAGCCTTTTAAGCAAGCAACTTTAATTGGATTTGACTCATCTTGAAAATTCCATACAGATGACTGCTGTTTACTTTTAGGCATATATCCATGATTAATCACTTGTTATGATATCATAAACGTGTTTTGAAGCCCCAAAATTGTATATCTTCAGCATTTCTTTAGACCAATCAACACAAGCCTTAATTTGAGTGATTGGCTAATTATATGAGATTCACCACAAATAATTTTTTGCCAGCTAAAAATTCATACAATATTGAATATATATTGGTTCCAATAATACCTAAGCGTGCTTAAATCTTACAAAAAGTCACCTGACAATCTTGCAATATCAGTTCACGCACAACATCGGTGTTTCTGAAACGATAACCGATTTTGAACGACCTTCACTAAATTAATCATTAAGCGGACTACGATCACGAATAATTTCACATACCATAGATATTTAGTGATTTTTAATAGTGTTTTGTCGCCAAAAGAAAAATTAACTTCATCGATCCACTGCTGTTGAAATAATCCAAAAAATAACCTGAAAGAAAGCTTCACGAATAATTCCATTTCTTTTCCCACACCAATTTTTCACGTCACTGCAAATAACACAAATGGCGCATGGATATCATAATAATTTGAGGACAAAAAGTCAAACTTTAAGTTAGGAACTTCGGTTATCACCTGATGACAGGACTTTCTACGTTTTCGAAATATAAAAAGCAACGAGGGTTGCACATGATGAGTGATGTTCAGATTTCCTCAAAGTTATTAAGCATGGCTTTCCTGCGATTTCATGCTTAATAAATTTCTACAAATTCATTTATACTTAACTTTCGACACTTGTTACCAAATACAAGGTATGAACTTAATAATCATTGAAGGAATTGTTATATTAAATATTTATTTAATCATGTTCTAAAACTCTTTGTCCAAAATCAAGTCTTGTATGTATGATCTTTAACATATATATCGTAGCAACTATCCCTCTTAAAGTCAGAATTTTGTTGGATGACTGTTGACTTCATTAACTGATTTGTTGGATGTCATTTCTATCATATCTTTATTGATAAATTCTTCACATTGGTTCATGATATTAAACCAAATATGATAGTTTAATTCCTTTAGAATCATGGTTTTATTGCAAGCAATTCAAAAACTCATATTTTACGGATATAGGCTTAGTATCAAATAAGATCTTTACATACCTAAACGAACACAAAATATCTCGCAATTATATTTCCTTGTATCCATTTAGATTGTTCTAGAAAAGATTGTTTTCATTAGTTTTAATATATATATATATATACAGGGTGTCCCATTTTAATCCGCCAGTAGCGATAATTCTGAAACTTTGCATTGAATCAAAAAGTGTTCCAAATGAAAAGTTAATGGTTCTGAGGGGGACATCTGATGCCGTAGACTTTGCCCCCCAGCCCCCCAAGGGGGGCGGGAACAGGGGGCAACTTTAAAATTTTAAATGGAAACCCCTATTTTTTATTGCAGATTCTAATAGACGGTTAAAAAGTATGTAAATTTTATCCGAAACATTTTTTTATTGATCGAGAGATGGCGCTGCAAATGTAAAAGTTTTTTGTCAATTAAATTGCGAAAATCGTCACGTAATTAACTGTTATTATTACTTAAGACTTACTCACAACCTTACAAGGTTGTTTTTTTTCTCAGCCTGCCCAAATACTACCCCCCCCCCCTGCAAAGACGTAAAGTACTCAAAAATAGCGATTGAGTACTTCTTTTTCAAATTAAATAATGGTAAAATAATTTAAAAAAGAATGTCATTTTTTTTTCAAACAGTGTTTGACCTGGCCCCCCTCATAGCTCCATTTTTTGAAAAAAACGACATTCTTTTTTGAATTATTTTACCATTATTTAATTTGAAAAAGAAGGTACTCAATCGCTATTTTTGAGTACTTTACGTCTTTGTAGGGGGGCGGGGGTAGTATTTGGGCAGGCTGAGAAAAAAACAACCTTGTAAGGTTGTGAGTAAGTCTTAAGTAATAATAACAGTTAATTACGTGACGATTTTCGCAATTTAATTGACAAAAAACTTTTACATTTGCAGCGCCATCTCTCGACCAATAAAAAAATGTTTCGGATAAAACTTACATACTTTTTAACCGTCTATTAGAATCTGCAATAAAAAATAGGGGTTTCCATTTAAAATTTCAAAGTTGCCCCCTGTTCCCGCCC
>OZ018391.1:71289865-71467550 GCA_963969525.1 Ontholestes murinus
GTGATTTGTTTCCTCAGAATACCCCCACATAATTATTAAAGGTTATATAAAGCAGTGCATAATATGGGTGGAATCTATCACAGACTTCACCCTGATGGCACAAACTCCTTTTCGTATGAACATGTTGAGTTTTGATATTAAACTTAGGCGTTTCAGATGATCATAAACGGTTGAGTTAGATTTAATGTTCCAATGACATCACAAGCTGTTTTTCGCTGATTTATATCAAAACCTTTATTGTATCTGCATCAGCTTAAATTGGTCTGCCAGAGTGTGGTACATCTTTAACATTCGATTCGAAATTTTAGAACCCAGTTTTACAGCTGACCAAAACATTGGATATTTTTGTCTCTTCGGAACAGAACTTTTTATCGTATCTACAGTAAAAAATTAACCAAAAACCATTGAAAAAAAAGTAGTTACACTTAATTGAAAAATTCACTATGTTTTAAAAACAAATAATATATTCCATTTATTAACAAACAAATCCTCAATAATTGTAGAATCAGAACTGGCACTCAAAAGAGTGCCAGAACCTCTCATCCCTAGAGCACATATAGCAGATCATATAAAATCCTATGTTCGCAATTTCACCAAAGACTCCACAGTGATAAAATCTCTTAAATCAAAAATATTCTCTAATTCTCTAGTCCTGACTAAAGCAGACAAATCCAATTCAATAATTATTTTCGAAAGAGAACAGTATATTAATAAAATAAACGCTTGCAATGGAAAACTTAACATCCTTAAATAATGATCCCACCCTAAACCAAAATCCGAAACTTTTTAAAAATTACCACGGTACTGTTCTCAGATTTTGAAAAATTGAAAATTGTAAATCGATAACCTTTACCTCCTAGGCTCTATGGTCTTATTAAGACCCTTAAACCTAATTCTCCTATTTAACCGGTAGTTTTGTATATTAACGGTGTAACAAAAAAACGAACTGTTCAAGAAATATACCAAATTGACTCAAAAACATTCAGAAAGAAATGCTATAAAAATATATATGATTATGAAAATTAGGACGAAGCACTAAAAACAAAATTAATAACTTTGGGTAAGTTTAATACAATTACAAGCTTAAATTACAACAATTATTCCAAGAATTCGATACAGCTAAAGATATCCATTATTTTAGTTATTAAATTAAAAAAATATATATTTAGTTAATTTTTATTTCCACTTAAAACCCCTTAATCCTCAGAATCAATGATAAATTACGCTTCACCACGCAAGCGAAAACCGATACCGATCTTAATGCGCCATTTCGGGGGCAAAAATTCGCACGCAAAAACCTAATAACAGCTCGTTTCCATATACGCATTAAATTTATCAATTCTAATTGTGTTTCCTTATCTTTACTACGAGAATTAAATCGGTAACCCGAGAGCGATTAATTCGTGATTCATTTCGTTTTAATCCACGGATTATTTATGCCTGATGTAATTGGTCGGAATTGTCGCTGCTTTCTAGGAGTTTTCTGTGTATCAAAATTAATTTACCGCTAACATTCACGTCATAGGAAAAAAATAGGAGCCGAATTTCACCTGTGATTTACTGGCCACTAGCAGCTAGAATTACGTATGCTCAAAATTACCGCCAGGTAAATAAAAGCTCGAAGAAAGCGCTTTGGATTAGTTAGTCGCTGCCAAAAAAAAGCGAAAGTAATTTATTGCATTTATTAAAAAATGTAATTAGTAATTTAGTACGTGGTAATTTACTTCCATCATAAAGACGGTAAATTTAATGATGGCGTCATTATGGAATACATCAATGTATTATGATTCCTTAGAAAAATTTTGCTTGGTGTTTTAGAATGTGTTCTCTTCTTCTTCTATAACTGAATTATTCTTCAAAAGGTCGTTTATCCAGAACAGAAGCCTTATTGGTGTTCAAAACCTTTCGTCAATGGTGTGTTATTGGGGTACGATATTTTAAAATAACAAGTTTATTAACAAATAAATATACTAATATTAAGGGGAAAGGACCACATAGTTAACAGCCAATCACTAAAGTATACTTACAAATAAAATTGTAGTTATATAAAGTCGGACAGTTTTTGAAGGTCTTACCTGAAACAAAACAAAATTGTTTATTACAAGTAATGATCTTATTGTATTGAGAAAATACTATATACATTTCTTGATCTTTCTGTTGTTACAAGGGGAGAAAAACTAAGTTTAAACCAAAGTTCTAATAACTTGTTCACCTTAAATTTTTTAAATAGTCTATAAAGTTTCGTTTGTATGCAGTTTGAGTAATTTAGATTTGAAAAATAATCGAAATAATTATTTTTATGTCAGAACAAAATGTATTTTAGTAACGAAGGTATGAGTTACATATCTGCTGATAAATTCTATTCACTCTCAGTATCAAGAAGTTTTAAGTTTAAGTACTGATATTTTAAATAGTATGAACCGCAAATTTGATTTTTTATCAAGGCAAAAACAGTCCAAAAAATGTGTATGAATAAACGAAATGATTTAGACTCAGTGTAAGTCCAGCGCTCTTCCAATCAGGCCATTTTGGCACAGTAGTTAGCACTGACCGAAATAAAAACCATGTTATAGCTTTTAAATTTGGATTTACTTGGACTATATCTAATGAAATGGATCATACTTTTAAATTATTTCTTAATTATTGAACTAATTACTACTAGCTAACGGCAAACGAAAAGAAATTTCACCATATGTCTGAGTAAATGCATAAATTCAAAGAGGAACGCAGCGCGATAATCGCGATAAAAGGTTCGGTAATAAAATTAAAAATAATTGATTAATAAATAAGAATAACCACGAGGCGACTCGTCTCCTATATAGTTTTTGTGGCCGTCATGTGGAGCACTCGGAATGCTTATGGAACACATGTCGACTGGTGGAATAACAGCAATTAAAGTGCCGCAACAATTGACACTTCAATTGAGCGAATGAAATTAGTCGAACAATTGAATTAATGTTCAATTATAGCGGGTTATATGGTCAGATGAACACGCGTCGACTTTAATTCGAATATAAAAAAATCTCTGCATTTTAACTGCATGAAAATTTGGTTACAAATTTTTGAGTAACTCAAAAATTTTGCACTCTATATTATTGTTAATAATTTAGTTTCATAGTTATTGTTATCATTTTATTATTAGTAGTAAAATTTTATTAAGGGTTTTAGAATGTTTCGACAATTCCTCTTTCAAAATTCTAGATTCTCCAGGGCTTGAAAGAATTCTGTTCTTGCTTTTCTTGAAATTGTGAAAAACATTTTTCTGGGTTCTTAAATTTTCTAGTTATTTTCTTTTCTTGAATTACTGCTATGTTTAAATTATGATACCTGTGAGATTCAAGCAATTTATCTTCTAGAAGCAAAAAATGTACAGATTATTTTATTAAAATTCGCTCTACCTGATAAGAATGTTTTAAGAAATCCAGAAATTTGAAAGAAACTTTATCTAATTTCTAAAATTCTTCTTCAATTCTTGAAAATGCTAGTAAAATTTTTGTTGAATTTGGTTCTCGTTTTTCACGTGGTGAAATATTTTTAATATTAAGGGTTGTTTATAGAAAGGCACAATTTTGAAATTGTGAAACCAACCAAGTGCCTTCCTATAAACAACCCTTCATAGTAAAATTTTTGTGGGTTCTCAAATTTTCGAATTATTCTCTTTTCTTAAAATTGCTGCTGTTTTTAATTCATGATCCCTGTGAGATTCAAGCAATTACTATTCTAGAAGCAAGACATTTTATGATATTTTATTTAGAATTGCCATTTCTTGCTCTAACTGATGGATGGGAATGTTTTAAGCAAAATTTATTGCTGATTTCTAGTTTTCTTCTAAAAATATCTCCTATGAATTTCAAAAATTCTTTGCAGAATTTTTCAATATTTTCTTGCAGCGTTGCTTTGGATATGTTTTATTTTACAATTCACAGCTTTCCTGCTTTATTCTCTTGCATTTGTTTTTTTGTTTGTACAAGAGTAATGAGTCGAGTGGAAGAACACATGAAACCGTGAACTTCGCCTTCAAGATCTATGCATCAAATTTTGAAGTGATTTAATTCTTAATAGATCTTGTGAAGTTAATAAATAAATAAATAAATGAATAAACACCCTTCCAACTATAGTATTTTCTGTAATTTTTTAAATTTCATTAATTATTTTTTTCGTTTTAAAATTTATCAGATTTTATTAATTATCCAGAATGTTTTAATTTATCAGATATCTTAAATTATCTACATTAATTGCTTTTTTCAATTTTCAATCTTCATATTTTAATTTTCCAGAAAATGCTTCTTCTATATTTCTAGAAGTTTTATACATATTTTTATTATTTATTAATTTTAAACACTTTTTTGCTTAGAAACAATTCTATTATTATTTGGTCAAAATTTCACAAAAACTTCCCTAACTAATTGTAACAAATTACTTGAAGAGTTCCAGAATATTTTTTTCTAAATTTGTAGAATTTTCCAGTAATTTCCTTTACTTTGCTTTAAATTGAAAATTCTGCTTTTTCTACCTCGTAACTCATATTGTTTCACTTCCACACTTTTCTATTTCTACAATTTCTCTTTCGTTTCTTGTTGCACGTTAAGTTTCAGATTTACATACAATTTGTTTTTTATATACCCTCCTTTTTTGAGACTTATTTTCTCGATTTCTATAACTTTTAATAATAATAATATTCTTTATTCGTGCTAACTTAACAAAATAATGTCTTACACAAGTCGTAAAAATCGTTTACAAATTTTTAGAATTATACAGGATCTTTTTATCTTCTAACTATCAATTTTTTACTTTATCATCCCCGAATTTTTCAACAATTCCCAGATTTCTAGAGGTTTCAGGCGTATTTACTTCTTTATTGGAAAATTTCTATCTGCCACATGGATTTTCTAACAATTCTTAATTATTTCGTCCGATTTTTACAGCATCCAAAACTATTCACATTCTCCTTTCTTTATTTCTAGAAGTTTAAGACACATTTTCTTCTTTTTTCGAGAATTTTCATTTCTTCCTTCAATTGTTAAACCATTCTTACATTAATTTGTCGGACGTTCAGAGCATTTATCTGCTATTCTAGAATTTTCCTGTGATTTCTTTTCTAGGTTCCTAAAAATTTTCAGTACTTTCCTTTAACCTTGTCTAAATTCAAAGTCTAAATTCAAAGTCTACAGTCAAAGTCTGAAGCCAAAATCTAAAATCGAAATCTAAAGGTAAAATTTAAGCTCCAAGACTTGTGTGATAATTCAAGGTCAACAGTTAAAGTCAAAAATCAAATTTATAGTCGAACTCTAAAGTAAAAAATATAATCAAAATCGTAATAAAATCATAAGTTAAAAATTAGAGCCTCAACGAAAAGTCTAAGTTAAAGTCTAAAGTCAAAGTCTAAATTCTAAAGCCAAAGTCTAAAGTCAAAGTTTAAAGTTAAAGTCTAAAGTTAAAGTCAAAATCTAAAGACAAAAGTTGAAGTCTAAAATTAAAATCTAAAATAAAATGCCAAAGTCATAGGCTAAAGTAATTGTCTCAAATAAAAATTTAAAAATCTCAAATGAATGTCTGAAATCAAATTTAAAGCTCAAAATCAAACTGCTTTAACCTGATATCATTTACTTGAAAATTTTGCAGCCTATCTTATTTTATTTTGTATTTCCTAAAAAATTTTCTGCAATTTCTTTTCTGGGTTCCTAAAAATTTTCAGTAATTTCCTTCAATCTTGGCTAAATTTAAAGTCTAAAGTCAAAGTCTGAAGCCAAAAAACTAAAATCGAAATCTAAAGGTAAAATTTAAGCTGAAAGACTTGTGTGAAAATTCAAGGTCAAAATTCAAAGTCTAAAATCAAAATTAAATTCGAAATCTAAAGCCAAAAATATAATTAAAATCCTAATAAATTTATAAGTTAAAAATTAGAACCTCAACACAAAATCTAAAGTCAAAGTTTAAAGTCGAAGTCTAAAGTCAAAGTCTAAAGTCAAAGTTTAAAGTCAAAGTCTAAAGTTAAAGTTAAAATCTAAAGTTAAAAGTTGAAATCTAAAATTAAAATCTAAAATAAAATTCCAAAGTCATAGGCTAAAGTAATTGTCTCGAGTGAAAATTTAAAAATCTAAAATTAATGTCCGCAATCAAATTTAAAGTTTAAAATCAAACTGCTTTAATTCCTGATTTAATCTCAAACCATTTACTTGAAAATTTTGCAGCCTATCTTATTTTATTTTGTATTTCCTAAATATTTTCCTGCGATTTCTGTTCTGGGTTCCTAAAATGTTTCAGTAATTTCCTTCAACCTTGGCTAAATTCAAAGTCTAAATTCAAAGTCTAAATTCAAAGACTAAAGCCAAAAATCTAAAATCGAAATCTAAAGGTTAAATTTAAGCTCCAAGACTGTGTGAAAATTCAAGGTCAAAAGTCACAGCCTACAATCAAATTTATATTCGAAATCTAAAGTCAAAAATATAATCAAAATCCTAATAAAATTATAAGTTAAAAATTAGAGACTCAACACAAAATCTAAGTTAAAGTCTAAAGTCAAAGTCTAAAGTCAGCGTGTAAAGCCAAATTTTAAAGTCAAAGTTTAAAGTCAAAGTCTAAAGTTAAAGTCAAAATCTAAAGTCAAAAGTTGAGGAGTAAAATCAAAGTCTAAAATAAAATTCCAAAGTAATTGTCTCAAGTAAAAACTTAAAAATGTAAAGTTAATGTCCGCAATCAAATTTAAAGTTCACAATCAAACTTCTTTAATTCCTGCTTTAATCTCAAATCATTTACTTGAAAATTTTGCAGCTTATTTTATTTCATATTTCCTAAATAAATTCCTGCGATTTCTTTTCTGGGTTCCTAAAAATTTTCAGTAATTTTCTTCAACCTTGTCTAAATTTAAAGTCTTAATCAAAGTCTAAAGTCAAAGTCTGAAGCCAACAATCTAAAATCGAAATCTAAAGGTAAAATTTAAGCTCCAAGACTTGTGTGATAATTCAAGGTCAATAGTTAAAGTCTAAATTCAAATTTATATTCGAAATCTAAAGTAAAAAATATAATAAAATCGTAATAAAATCATAAGTTAAAAATTAGAGCCTCAAAGAAAAGTCTAAGTTAAAGTCTAAAGTCTAAATTCTAAAGCCAAAGTCTAAAGTCAAAGTTTAAAGTTAAAGTCTAAAGTTAAAGTCAAAATCTTAAGTCAAAAGATGAAGTCTAAAATTACAATCTAAAATAAAATTCCAGTCATAGGCTAAAGTCATAAGTAAAATTTAAGCTCCAAGACTTGTGTGATAATTCAAGGTCAACGGTTAAAGTCTATAATCAAATTTATATTCGAAATCTAAAGTAAAAAATATAACCAAAATCGTAATAAAATCATAAGTTAAAAATTAGAGCCTCAAGAGAAAAGTCTAAATTAAAGTCTAAAGTCAAAGTCTAAACTTAAAGTTAAAATCTAAAGTTAAAAGTTGAAGTCTAAAATTAAAATCTAAAATAAAATTCCAAAGTCATAGGCTAAAGTAATAGTCTCAAGTAAAAATTTAAAAATCTAAAATTAATTTTCACAATCAAATTTAAAATTCAAAATCAAACTTCTTTAATTCCTGATTTAATCTCAAATCATTTACTTGAAAATTTTGCAGCCTATCTTATTTTATTTTGTATTTCCTAAAAATTTTCCTGCGATTTCTTTTCTGGATTCCTAAAAATTTTCAGTAATTTCCTTAAACCTTGTCTAAATTTAAAGTCTAAAGTCAAATTTTGAAGCCAACAATCTAAAATCGAAATCTAAAGGTAAAATTTAAGCTCCAAGACTGTGTGAAAATTCAAGGTCAAAAGTCACAGCCTACAATCAAATTTATATTCGAAATCTAAAGTCAAAAATATAATCAAAATCCTAATAAAATTATAAGTTAAAAATTAGAGCCTCAACACAAAGCCTAAAGTCAAAGTTTAAAGTCAAAGTCTAAAGTCAAAGTCTAAAGTGAAAGTCTAAAATAAAATTCCAGAATCACAGGCCAAAGTAATTGTCACAAATAAAAATTTAAAAATCTCAAATTAATGTCCGAAATCAAATTTAAATCTCAAAATCAAACTGCTTTTATTCCTGATTTAATCTCAAATCATTTACTTGAAATTTTAGCAGCCTATCTTATTTTATTTTTTATTTCCTAAAAATTTGTCTTAAAAGGTTTCTAGAATTCTTTTTGAAGGTTATAAAATTTTGATCAATTAATTTTCAGAATTTTCATTCAGATTTCAAAAATGTTTGTGATTATCCAACAATTTCTACATTTCATAAAGATTGTTTCTTTAAAAATATTTTATTAATTGCTTCTCTTTTCAAGTATATTCCTTTTGTTTGATTTTTTGGTATTTCCGTATATTTCTAGCAGTGTGTCCCCTAGAAGATAGAATTTTCCAGATTTAAATCTTTTCTTTGTTTTTGACAATTGATTTGTAAATTAATCACGCTTTTCTTTTAAAAAAGTCACACAAAATCACTTTAGTTTTTAGTCTCTAGTCTTTAGTTTTATTTCTTTAGTCTTTAGTCTTTACTCTTTAGTCTTTAGTCTTTAGTCTTTAGTCTTTAGTCTTTAGTCTTAAGTCTTTAGTCTTTAGACTTTAGTCTTTAGTCTTTAGTCTATAGTCTTTAGTCTTTAGTCTTTGTAGAGGTTTTTACTTCGTGATACATTTTATGATTCAAAATAAAATAAAACGAATAACTTTGTTTTTATTCCTTTTTTTTGTTTTTAATTTAAAATATGTTTTAGCCTTAACTGCCACACTGGCTTCAATTAAATAAGTAATTATAGAGGCTTTTACTTCGTGATATATTTTAAGATCCAAAATAAAATAAAACGAATAACTTTGTTTTTACCACTTTTTTTGTAATAAAAATAAAGTTATTCGTTTTATTTTATTTTGAACACAATTTTTAATAAAAAGGTAAATCTTTGAAAGCAATTGCTGGTAAATTCTAAAAACCTTAAAAAATATTTGAAAGAGAAATTTCTAATGAATTCTGTGAAATTTTCAAAAGAAATTGGTGTCTCAATTCTTAATGAAAGGTTTAAAATTCTGAAAATCAAGGAAAGCAATTGCAGATAAATTCTAAAAATCTTAAAAATATCTGGAAGAGAAATTTCTTTGCTTGAAGAAGCCCAAATGTGGCGAAGCAATTGTTTCTGGAAAAAGTACTGCTAAAGATTTTTTTTTCTTAATTAGACATAACACAAGGCCAGAATTTGTGTAAATTTCTATAAATCAAAAAATGAAATTATCGGTTTTTTCTTTTCAAATTTTCTGTCTTCAATTTAACCTCCTTATCATGAAAAAAATTCTCCTCAACTGTTGGTTGTGTTGCATTCTTCTCCTTGTCAACCCTCATTTTAGCTTTCTTCAGTAGAGAGTAATAGCCGCTACGCCGACAGGAAATACTCCCAAGGTCATCTCGATAAGATAAGGCGTTTCCGGTTGATAAAGGCTTGCTGTAACGGAAATTACGGTTTTCGGTTGATAAGATAAGGACTTCCAGTTTGTAACGGAGGTTAATAAGATAAGGCGTTTCCGGTTGATAAGATAATTACATACATTGTATTTAATTACTTTAAATTGTTGTATTTTGTATTATATATATTTTATTTCTTGAAGAAAGGTTCCCGTGTTTCGAGCATTACAATTTGGGGGAATCACAAATTGACGGACCACCCATACCAAAGTATCACTGCCGAGAGTGCATTTATATTAAGGAAACAAAATTATTACATCACTTTGAAAAAAATTGCTCAATTCCACAATTACGCTGGAAGAGGTTAAACAACTTGCACTAAACTTATGGATTTTTCGTTTTATGCAATTATTTCAGTAATTTTATTTATTGCAATTTGCACAAATTGTTTTTGGTGTGGAAGTTATTATGAGTAGCGCGTTAAATTATCTCACAAATATTTCCGCTCTCTTTATCAATGACACTCATTTATTTTTTTATACAGGATGTATTATAAACGAATTAATTTTAAATTTCCCGCCATTAATTTGAATTTTTCTGGCATTTTCTTATCTTATTAACATCCGTTACAAACATAGCACGCCTTATTTACCTCTGCCCTTATCAACCGGAAACGCTTTATCTTATCAACTTCCGTTACAAACAGGAAGTCCTTATCTTATCAACCGGAAAACGCAACTTTCGTTACAGGAAGTCCTTTAAAACCGGAAACACTTTATCTTATCAGGATGACCTTGGAAATTCTTCCTGTTCTTGTGTCGGCTATTACTCTACTTTAGGCTTTTTTATAGCCTTTATTTAAAATCCCTTCTCTTCTTTTTCAGCCACATCTTTTTTCTTTTACGATTTAGCCTTCTCCTACTTTATTTCTCTTCTATTATCTTAGTCTTTTGTTCTTTATCAGTTTTTTTATCTGCCTTGAGCTTATCTTCTATTTTCTGAATTTTTTTCTTTGCTTTATTTTACTTAAACCTCTTTTCCTTCTAATACAATAATTTCTTTTTTCGCTTCTTTTTTCTTTAGCTTCTTTTTATTGTTTGAAGTTAAATAACTTCATACTACGTCTTTTAATTTTTTTCTATTCTGTCTTTAATTTAGATGTACGCTTAATTTTCCTCTTCATTAATTTTTCTATGGCTGTAGCTTTCTTTCAGTCGTTCGGTGCATTTTAGCTTCTTATTAAACCTTTTTTATAGCTTTGCTTGCGTTGACATCTGCCTTATTTTGAACTTCACTTTATTTTATATTTGTCATGTATTTGTTTTTGTATTTTTTATCTTCTTTATTCTCTGTTCCTTTTTAGTTTTGACTTTTAATTCTTCTTCTCTATCTTCCTTCTCTTTGACTGAAAGTTTGGTTTCCTCTGACTACCTTTAGTTTTGCCTTTTTCTTCAATCCTGACGTCGGATATAAATATCTTGTGACTTGAGATAAGTCGGGAGTACGTTAAAACGATTTAAGGTTAATTTGGGCCATTCAGTTGGGACATGAGTACGCTGGTTCAATATATTAATGATTGGGGTAGGTCAAGAATACGTTGGCGTAATGTATGGTCTGTTGAGGTAGGTCGAGAGTACGCTAAATGGATAAAATTGCTGTAAAAACATTTTTTTAATGTTTATTATTACTCTAGTAAATTAATATTACAACAATACGGAAATATTAAGGGTTGTTTATGTTTTACCACGTGAGAAACGAGAATCAAATTGAACAAATTACGAAAATAATTTTACCCGAATTTCTTTTCCAAGTTGTTAGCGTTCTAGAATTTTAGAGTAACTTCTTTTTTTAAACAGCAATAACTGTAAGATTTTTCTTTCGCTCGGGGTTCTAAAATTTTTCAACTAATTCTACTCTAGGCTTTTCAAATTTTCTCATGTAAACATTAAAGAAGCCAAATTGTTAGGAGTATACTATTTTTTGTTAACTAAAAAGTGTTTTTACTCTACTGAGGTGAAGAGTGTAAGAATTGATATCACCAAAACGTTGAATGTAAGAAGTTTGAAACGGAAGAAAAAGTTTCAAAATAATATTGATGTAGAATAGTAACAAGGTAACGAGAAGAATCCTGAAATAAAGTTAAAAAGAGAATGAATCGACAATTTTTTCCTAGAAATCATTTCTTCTCTAAGGAAAAAAAGTATCTAAACAAACAATTGGTTTTAAACTTTATTAAACTAATAAAATTTTGTTGTTTTCTAAAGTAAAAGTATATATCTACACTCAAAGAAGTGCTGTTACAAGAAGCAAAGGCTTGTGTATTATTTTAGATCTGTTGTGTTAGATAAATACAAAGATTTAAAGCTTTGATGAAGGTGAAGAATAAAAGTGTACAATTTTTTGTTTTGATTGTACAACAAACTAAGAAGGGAAGAATTGAAGATGTAGTCTTAGTTTAGCTTACGAAAGGAAATTGATCAAACCTAAGATAAAATGAAAATATGTACATATGTAAATCTAGGAGAAAGAGAAGAATCGACATTACCAAATTTTTAACGTAATGAAGTTAGAAATGGAAGAAGAAGCTTTAAAAAATGTTGACGTGAAGAATAATATCTCTAGGCCAAACTAACAAAAACCTTTGAAATCAGGAGATAAAGGCAAATAATAGATTATATAAAAGAACTTCTTAAAGGTTGAAATAATTTATTATCTTAAAGGAAAAGTATCTAAACTAATGATTACGGTTATTGTTTCCAAACTTCTTTTTTAGAAATAATAAATTGTAATAGTTAAATAGTTACTTTCTAAAGTAAGAAAATATATTTACACTAAAACAAGATTTGTTACAATAAGGAAATGCTTGTGTATTGCATTAGAACTGTAATTTTAGTTAAATAATAAGATCAGAGCTTTAAAAAAGATGAAGAATAAAAGTGAAATGCTATTACAAGAAACAAAAGATTATGTATATTTTAGAAATGTGTTAAATAATTACAAATATTTAGAGCTCTGATGAGCTCTCTAAGAAGAGACATAATTGAGATTTAATCTTAATTTAGTTTACGGAAGACTGAAATCAAATGAAAAATCAACGTACTAAAATAAAATTAAGAAGAGTTCAGGAATCGATATTGCCAAAAATATATATAAAAGGAGGAATGGGGGAAGGAGCTTCAGAGTAAGCAATTCTAGGATTGTCTATAAAATATATTTAGAAATGCCTAAAAAGTAATGTAGAACTGACTAAAAACTGTAATCACCATTATCCTTAGGAATGGAGGAATTAAAATCTTTAAAAACAATTTTGTAAAAGTTTGGATAACTATAATGCCTTATATTTAAACATAGTTAGAGCAAACGGTAAGGATTAAAGGAAAACCTATAATATAACTGAATGCATAAAGGAAAGCTATGGTACAGAAAAAAAAATAGTGAAATTGATAGTAGATAAGCTGAAGACTGTACACAATTGGAAAAATGTTTTAAGTCGAAGCAAGGATAGGAGGAAGAGTTTATACAAAGTAGAACTAATTTTGGCCTTTAAATGCGCTATAATGACTCAAAATAGCGTTAGCTAAAGTGCAGCATCGTTACTCCGGGTTAATAATTGGATGGATGTTTGGTAACATTCGATAGTGGTATGCAATTAATGGCGCTTTAGAGTAACTATCCCATTAACACACACATAAGATGTCCATAAAGAGTCCAGTGTGGTTCAAGTAAAAATCCTTTCAGAGATATTACCAATCGGTAATTCATTTGAAGAGATCGATTTTCTTTACCAGAGAATTCGTTGTTGATGATTTATAATTTTTCGGATGAACAACGAATGTGTGCAGAAGACAGTACTTACTACAAGGATTACGTTTTTTTTCAGGCTTTCCCCTTTTCCATCGAAAACGGATGCAGCCACTGCACCATCCTCCCCTTCCCCTCTCGCCCGAAAATAATCGATTTTGGCGAGACAATTAATTACCGGCGAGAAGATTAAATGTCAATGTTTGAAATGGTTAAAATAATAAATGGTGCGACCCGGCGAATACGTGACCGGCAATTCACGATTAAGCATTATTTATTATTAATAATGAGCTCGACCGGTTAATTACATGCGGTTTTATAAATGCCGCCGTGCTCAAAACGGAAAAATCCGAAATGGAGAGATTTATATGGGAAATGGTAATTGTGTTTCCTTGAGTGGAAATGAGAACGCGCCGAGGGGGCGGTGGGGGGTGGGGGGGCTTCCCCGATATGCGCGGTTTCCTTGACCGGAAAATCGGACTTTTCTCTTTTCCTCGGCGCCCATTGTTTGTTCGTTATCTGGGCGGATCGGTGTGATCAAATATTGTGCGATAAAGGTTAAAGTGTATTTGTTGGTTTAGCAATTTCAATCACAGTACAGTCTGTAGTACTCAAACTTTTGCAGGAAGAATAGAATTTAAAGCAATTTTTTTAAGTAATGTTTTTGGGCGTAAACTAGAAAAGATCTTTTGGCACTTACTATACTATAGCAGATCTCTTTGATAAAAACACTTAGAACCTTTCTTCAATATTTTATTTTGATCCAGATGTACATTTCGGAATCAACGTGTCCATTATCAATGGCTTGAAACCACAATGGACACTTTGTGTCCGAAATGTACATCTGGATCAAAATAAAATATTGAAGAAAGGTTCTAAGTGTTTTTATCAAAGTGATTATTATCTTCAGGTAACGCAATCAACCCAATCTATAGCAGATCTCACAATAATGTACTAAAGGAATCTGATTAAGATCTATTGGTTAAGGACTAGTAACATCAGCGATTGCGGAGGAATGGTTCTAGTCGGTAGGAGTCCATCAAAAAAATAATAATTATTTACTAATAATTAAGTTAATTACGTATATTAATAATGTTGCATTATAACTCTTATGTCTTGTTACGGCAAAAGAAATTTCTTTAACGACTCTCGACAATTCCGAACGATCCCTGAAGTTTTGGACCAGCCTCTAGTCAACTCCACATAAATCCACCAAGAACTTTACATTGTTAGCGCGTCTAACTACTCTTTGTTGACATTTTAGTCTCAAGCATACAGATCAGCACACATAGTTTCTATTAGTCAAAAGAAAATCTTGAAAATTGTTATTGGTTTTTGTAATATATTACCTTTTAATACAAAACAATATGTATTTAATTTCAATTGAGTTAAACAACCAATTGATTCATAAAATAAGACTAAAAATTGTACGTCTAAATATATAACCATTCACATTTTGTTTCTGAAATTCGATTGCAACACCAAACGCAGCACGAATTCCTGGTGATCGTGTTAACCAAAAAACCTCGTTTCTGGAGCGAAACCCATAGATCTTCGCCGGACGCGACAGATCGTGAACATTCCTGGGGCGGAATCCCCGAGATGAAATCGTCCCAAATAAAGAGGACGATATTCTGCATTCCATCTGGCCGATACAAAAATTTTATTAGGCCCGAAACGTTCTGCGGCGTTCTCGATTCACTTATGTTCCCGGGGCGGAATTACGAAACCGACGGACGAATTGTTGCGAAGAATGAAAAGTGCATGATTGGCAGTAAAACACGCCCTAACCGGGATTACCTGTCCCAGGGAAAATTGCCCGTTAATTGGCGAACGGGGAAAGTCGGACGGGCGGAAAAATCGCGCTTGGGTTTCCTTCGGATGGTGCTTATCTAATTGCGGCGAGAGTGAAAATCCCTTTAAACCATCACACATGGATGTAATGTGTCTGTTTCAATATCTATAATTATCTCTTCCATTTGTTTTGTTTCAGTACCTTCAAGAATATATTCATGAGGCACTGATGATATTTATAAAACTTTAATTACTTCCAAAAATTTCAACAGCAAAATTAATAGGAGAACAAATTTTACTCTGAGCCTCTTAAGAGTCCAACAACTTTTGCAATGGATATATTTCATGCAATAAATTAACAAAATAATTTTCCTTAAAAAATACTCTATTTAACCATTATGAAACAGTAAAGTCTTTGTTTCAAGCATCATCAGATCCCACCATAATATTCGATGATATTTATTTACAATATGTGTGCTTGATACAAAAATTAACAACCATTTATGCAACAAAATTTAGGAATCTCTCCTTAAGTGGTCGTTAAACTAGCTAATAGTTCCTTCAAAGCAAAAAAATTTAACTATTTCAGCACTATCTACCAGTTTTGCAATTTAAATTATAAAATTGTTTTGCAACAAATTTGTCATTAGATCCACAAGTTATTGTTCACCATCAACCACCAACAAATAATTATTATGAAGACTCTGTTATTGTGAACTCCGCCCGTGTCTCCTTCGCCCAAAATTTGAAGTACGCTTTTTTTTCTAATTGATTTGTTGTATACATATTTTTTAAGAAAGAAGTACAAAGATATATAAATGAAATGAAAAAATCAACAAAAAATAATTTGCTTAAATTCCCCATTTTCACAATGTACAACAAAGTGAAAGCATTTTGATAAAACTAATTGGAAAATAAATTCGCACAAAAATCGAGAATCCTCGAAGCAAGATCTAAGGATCTGAAAATAAAATTACTAGAAATTTATGTTTTTAAGTCTTACCAAACACAGTAAGAAAATTCTAGAAAGCTGATACATTTAAAAACTTTCTAATGAAATGGTCTAAATAGGGAAAGGGTGTTTATTATTGTAAAATTCTATAAATCTGAAAGAACCGTTTTAAAAGCTTCTAAAAATTTTTCCTCAACTTGTAACAAAAATTATTAAAGAGCTCTACAAATTGGGGTGGGAAATTGTTGGACAATATAGAAATCTGGAAGGGAATTTACCAAAAAACTATCAAATTTTGGAATAGAAATCCGACTATATAAGGCTTTTGATTCCTACAAAAATTTCTTTTCCAATGTTCTCTTTTCAAAATATACCACGGATAACATTGAGTTGCTTCTTCTAGATTCCAAAAGTATTATTCTAAGGTTCTGAAATTTTCCAACCTTTTTGGTATCTAGAAGAAAAATGTCTTCACTAAATATAACCTCTGGTCTATTTTGAAAAGAAAACATTGGAAAAGAATTTTTTATAGAAATCAAAAACCCTCGAAGAAATTTCAAGATAAGAGGAAAATTACTGGAAGATTACAGAAATCTGGAAAGGAATTTACTAGAAAAATATAAAAATTTCAAATAGAAATCCAACCAAATGAGACAAGAGGTGTTGAAAAATTTTACAACCCTAAAATAAAACTCGAAGAAACATGTTTGAGGAGCTTTGAAGATAAAAAATTCTAAAATCCTCGAAGAAATTGCTTACAAATTGGAATTTTATAAATTGAATTTAATGAAGCAAGAGATGCAATAATATATTTGAAATATAAAAGGATGGAAAATATTAAAATCCACAAATAAAATTTTAGGAATCTGAATGAGAATCGATTAAAAAAATTAAAAACGTAAAAATAAAATTTCTGGTTCGGGTCATTAGTTGGAAATGAAATGTGCTGAAAATCATACTAAAATTTTGCTACATTATTTAAAAATTCTAGAAAGAATTCTTGCATTTTGAAAGATAAACTTGAAGATCTGCCAAAGGGAAATTTCTAAAAAGTTCTACATTTTTCAAGAGTAATCTAACTTTATGAAGCTAAAGATTCTTCAAAATTCTAACAATATAAAAGATTATTTACTGGAAAATTTAAGAATCATGAAATCTGAAAGGGAAATTATTGGGAAATTCTAAAAATTCGAATGTTGCTAAAAGAATTTTTCGCAATTTGGGAAAATTAAATGGTGGGCAGAGAATTCTAACCACATGAGTTAAGAAAGTGAGAATTTAAAAGAAAAGTACGATTGTATAAGGCAGGAGATTTTGAAACCTTTTAAATGCCGCGATTGATATTCTAAAAATCAAAAATGGTAGATTATTAAAAAATTCTAGAATTTCTAAAGATTAAAAGCTCGAAAATTGTAGGAAACGTTTGTAACTATAGAAGAGAAATTTATTATAAAAAAAAAACTTATAGAGAAATTTTTGGCAAATGTTAGAACCCCTGAAAAATTTCTCGCAATGGGGAAAAAAATAATAGATAAAGACTGGTCATATGACATCAGATATTCTGGACTATACTATTCCAGCAAATATTTTTAACTCCCAATTTTAATTAAAAATTGTATTGAATTTTTCTTTTAGAAAAAGGAATTCTAGCAATTTTAAAGAGATTTTAGTTAGGCTGAAGGTTTGAAAAATCTAGATAAATTGTTGTTGTATAATTTTAGAACTCTTAAAATTTTTCTAGAAATTTTGAATTAAAATAATTGTAAAATTGTAGTAATCTGAAAAGCTCTAGAAATCTAGAAGAGATTTTTTCTGAAAAATTTAAGAAATTTTTTAATTAAACAGAATCATTAGTTCTAAGAGCTTCTAAGAAAATTCTTTACAAAATTGTTAAAGAATTTTATAAATCTGGATGAAAAGTTGTAGGCCAATATTAAAATTTCTGAAGAGAAATCTTGAATGAGGCATAAGAAATTTGAGAATTCTAAAAATATTTAATAAAGTGAATGGTTGCGACCGTTACTACGTGTAATTCAACACAGTTAATTTATGACTTCGTCAATTACTCTTTCAGATTTCTACAATTTTCTAAAAAAAATCTCATATAAATTCAAAATTTCCCATATAGATTTCTAGAATTTAATTTATGGATTTTAAAATTTTATAGAACATAATATCCAATCTCTGTCTTATATAGTCGGATTTATCTTTAAGAAATTTAGAATTTTTCAAATATTTCCTTTTCAAATTTATAAAATTCTTCAAGAATTTTTGTTCCAAATCTCAAAGTTTTCCTCATGAGTTTTAAGATATTCTAACAATGTATCTTCCTAAAATTATCAGCATCTTTTATCCTATATGGTCATATGATTAAACTTCTTCTTTTTGCAACATTTTTTTGATGGTTTAAAATTTGTTAGAAACTTTTATTGCTTATTTCTAGAATTTCCAAATCAGCTTTCCTCGCACTGGAAAAAGATTTTATATATTAATTTGAACAATTGCCCTAAAATAACATTTATATGGATTAGCTTCAAAATTTAAAAATTGACATAAAATTGACTACAAACTTTAATCAATTAACTAATCGTTCTTAAAAAAATGCAATATTTGAATGTCCGATTCTTGGATTCTGATTTTATTAATTTCTTTGAATCTCTATAGGGATTAGCTTCAAAACTTTAAAATTGACTCAGAATAGACGTATTTTTAAAACCTTATTCGAACAATTGACAAATTGTTGTTAAAAAATTCAGTGTTTTAGAGTTGAATTGTTGCAAAGTGGATAAGCTTTAAAAATTTAAACTCTAAGTTAGAATAAACGTATTTTTAAATCCTTAAACAACCAATTGACTAATTGTTATTAAAAACAAAATATATCACTTCAGAGTTGAATTGTTGCAAACTGAGTTTATTCATAGGTTTGAACAATCCTTATAGAGATTAGCTACTAAATTTTAAAATCAACAAACAACAATAGACGTATTTTTAAAACTTCATTCAAACAAATGACAAATTCTTGTTAGAAAAAAAAATGATTTCTTCATACTTGTATTGTTGCAAATTGTCTTTACTGATTTGAACAATTACATAAAATTCATTCCTCTTCGGATTAGCTTCAAAATTTTAAAATTTAGTCAAAATAAAAATATTTTCAAATCCAAAAAGAAACAATTGACTAATTGTTATCAAAAACAAAATTCTTCAGAGTTAAATTGCAAACTGAGTTTATTCATTGGTTTGAACAATTGCCTTAATTTAATCCTTACAAACATTTGCTTCAAAATATCTAAATGGACTTAAAATAGAAGTAGTTTTGAAACTTCATTTAAACAATTCATAAATAGTTGTTAGAAAAAAATACAGTGCTTCAGATTTGAATTGTTGAAAATTGTCGTTATTTGTTTGAACAATTACAAAAAATTAATCCCATCATGAATTAGCTTCAAAACTTTAAAATTGAGTCAGAATAGACGTATTTTTACATCCACAAGCAAACAATTGACTTATTGTTATTTACTCAAAATAGACGTATTTTGAAAATAACAAACAAACAATTGACTAATCATTGTTAGAAACAAAAAATACCCCAAGCAAAGTTTTTTCTAATATTGTAAACTAGAACTGCTACAATTTTACAACAATGATTTTCTTTCAAACTGGGCGAATTTTCTTCGGTAGTCTTAGAATATTTTAATTATTTTTTCGTAAGATATTTCAGCAAATTTTACCTTAAATGGCCACTCTTTTTCCAATATCTAAAGGATTTTTTAAGGGTTCTAAAATTAACCAAATGTTTTTCTCTTAAATTTCTAAGAAGTTTCCATTTTATTTTTACTAAGTTTTCTTTGAGGATTTAAAATTTTTAAGCCAGTTTTCATCAAGATATCTAGAATTTTCTAACGAGAAACTCGTTCAGATTTCTGGAATTATTTTTTCTCTTCTAAACCGGCAAAATTTTCCAGGAATTTCCTTTGCAAATGTCTACAACAATTTTTATTCCAAATTGCAAGAATTTTCTGCATTCTTAGAATTCTATACTTTAAAATATTTCAGAAAAAAATTCTTTTATGTTAAAATTTCTTCAAGAATTCTAGAATTTTCCAAAAAATCCTTTGTATTAAAATTTCTTCAATATTTCTAGAATTATTCTCGAGAGTTTTAGAAATATAAAATCAAATTTTTTTCTAGATTTTAAAAATTATCATCATTTGGTCAGACTTCTTATTAAAATATTAGAAAAAAATTTCCTTCAAAATTCAAGTGTGTTAGATTTTTTCATTTAAATAATTTTCCCGTCAATATTTCCAGAATTCTATTTTTGTAAGATATAAAATTTTGCAGCTACTTTTGTAGAATTTTAAAATATTTATCACATCCACATCATTCGTGAAAATTTTCAACATTTCCCTCATATTTTGTAAATTTATTGAATTATTTAGCAACTTTTGTTCCAAATTTTCTATATTTAAGATATTACAGTAATTTGTCTTCCTAGAATTTTCTTACTATATATGGTCATATGGTTAAATTTCTCTCTCCAAAATTTCATTGAATTTTTCAAATTACAAGAATTGAGTTAATAAATAAATTTACTTTGACGGTTCTAAAATTTTTAAGCAACTACTATTTATGATTTCTAAAGTTTCTAAACAAATTAAAATAATATATTTAGACAGTGAATTGAAAATTCATGTTTTCACAGCAAATAATTAATTATTTGTGTGGTGATAAAATTTCAAATCTAAGAATGACATTCTAGAAGTCTGTAAGGAAAATTTTAGAAACGAATAAGAAAACCTTTTTCAATAAGTTATAAAATTCTGGAATAGGAATTGTTGAAAAATCATAAATTTTTTAAGAAGATTAGCCGGGTGGTGCAAGAGATATTGGAAAATTGTAGAAGTCTAAAAGAGATGTTGCTGGAGAATTTTAAAACTCTCTAGTAAAAATCAGTAATTAAGGCTATAAATTTAAAACTTCAAACTAAATGAAATATGCACAATTAACAATGGATATTAATATCAAAAAATGGTGATGTGGCCATCATAGTACTTTCCCTATATTTTTCTCGAAAACTATGAGATTTACGCAAAAAGGCTATTCTTAATAATTTATTCATTTTTTAATTCTCTACAATTATTTGTTATATAAAATTCATGTAACTCCAACACTTAATTTGCCATTGGTAAAAAACGTCTAAATTTTCATTTTTTATTTTTTTTCTCAAAAGTTTAAAATTATATGAAAAATACGTTTAAATAAAACATGTTCAGCTTTTTATTCTCTTTAACTTTTGTTTGAATCGTTTTTAAAAAAATTTCATATTTAGAAAAATATCACAAAAAAATGGTGATGTGGCCATCATAGTACTTTCCCTATATTTTACTCGAAAACTATGAGATTTTCGCAAAACGGCTATTCCTAATAATTTATTCATTTTTTAATTCTCTACAAATATTTATTATATAAATTTCATGTCCAACTCCAACAGTTAATTAGTAATTGGCAAAAAATTTCTAAATTTTCAGTTTTTATTTTTTTTTCTCGAAAGTTAAAAATTTTATGAAAAATATGTTTAAATAAAACTTGTTCAGTGTTTTTCTTCAACTTTTGCTTGAACCGTTTTTCAAAATTTTTCATATTTAGAAAAATATCACCAAAAAACAAAAAAACGTCTCGAGTAAACATCCACTTCCGGTCTACGAATGTTTACCAAAAGCTTTTCAGTTCCAGTTTTTAATGATTAAACCTTAAGTTTAAAGTTTCATCTCAATCGGATTATTCGTTTTTGAGATACAGCACCCACCGACAGACAGACAGACAGACACACACAGACACAATTTTTTTTTTCCAGAAATTAGTGTAATGGGTTCAGGGGACCCCAAAACGGATATTTCCGCAAAAAAAATTTTTCAAAAAAAAATCACGATCACAATACTTCCCCTATATTTCATATAGGGAAAGTAAAAAATCTAGAAGAGACCTTTTCTGAAAATTTTCAGAACCCACTAATAAATTTTAGAAATCTGGAAAGGAAATTATTGAAGAATTGTTGAAATCAAAAAATTTTAAAACTATTAAAGTAAATTGTTTTATACAAACAAAGTTACAAAGTGTTTATTATTTATACTCGATATGTATAACGAAATAGAAGCCGAAAAAATCAATAAATGTATTTATTTTATCAATCTGCGTAATTTGAAATCAAAATGTTGGAGAAAGAAGTTTAACCTTCTGACACTATGAGATAAGAGATGCTAATAATTCTAAGATTTCAATGCTTTGATGTTATTTAAATACTAATGGCAAATAAAAAATAAAATGAAACTCTCCCTACCTACCAGAAACAAGGGTTAGAATGGAATATATCATCGGCCAGCTTCATCCATCCAAAATTTTTCTTTTTTATGACATTTTTGTATATTCATATGTAATTTTTTGGAAAAGAAACTAAAGTCTAATAAACATAAACAATAGTTGCCTAGAATATTCTAAAATAAGTAATATTTAACTTCCAATTTGAAAAAAAAATATTTAGAAATGTTTAGCAATCTTGAAGAGAAATCTTACTACATAAGTCAAGAGATGCTGAATATTTTGAGAAATGTGGAGAAAATAATCCTTAATAATTTTATAACTCTTCACATCTTGAATGAAAGTTATTGGAAATTTTTGAAATCTGAAACCCTTGAGAAAAGACCTGAAAGAAATCTGAAACCATTGAATAAAACTTCTAGAAATTCAAAAGAAGTATTAGAAAATTCTAGAAATCTGAAACCCTTGAAAAACCCTCTTAAAAATTCAGAAGAATTATTGGACAATTTTATAAATCTGAAACCCTTGAAAAAGTAACCTCTAGAAATTCAGAAAATATTTTTTTAGAAATATTTTCACGAATAAAATTCTAGGAATCTGGAGGAGAATTTATTGGAAAATAAATAATAAACAGAAGAATAGAAGTTCCTAAGTTATTTATTTATTTAATCAACGCTTGAAACTTGGAAAACAAGTTGGAGAAAGATGTTAAAGCATATGACTATATGAGGTAAGAGATGCTAAAAATTCTAGGAAGATAAATTCCCAGAATGATTTAAAGCTCATAAAGATAATGTTTGCAATTGAGGACAAAAATTGTTACAGAAGTCTTTCATTTGGAAAGGAAATTTCTGGAAAATTGTAGCATTTTTGAAGAAAAGAAAAAAGGGAAAGTGAAATCTTGATGAAAAGTAGCTCAAATATGTTTAAAGCCTTGAAGAAAATTTGTAAAAATAAAAGGGAAACTTATCTGGAAATTGGATTGATCGGGCTAATAATTGGTCAAACTCTATTATAATCTTTAAGAAATTATTCATGTTTGTTTTTGAGTTACACTGATTTATATCTGTGTAATTATTTGTTTGTAGTTTCAAAAATGCGTCTATTTTGAGTTGATTTCTAAATTTTGAAACTAATCTCTAGAAGGATTACTTTTAGGTTCAAACTAATGAATAAACTCAGATTGCAACAATTCAACTCTGAAGCGCTGATTTTTGTTTCTAATAACAATAGATCAATTATTTGTTTGTTGATTTTAAAATACGACGATTCTAACTCAATTTTGAAGTTTTGGAGGTAATCAGTGAAGTGAGAGGAGTCATTATTTTTTTTTTGGTTGCTCAAAACAATAAAGACAATTTACATCAGTTCAAACTAATGAATCACTACACTGATTACCTTCAAAACTTCAAAATTGAATTAGAATCGTCGTATTTTAAAATCCACAAACAAATAATTGATCTATTGTTATCAAAAACAAAAATCAGCGCTTCAGAGTTGAATTGTTGCAATCCGAGTTCAAGTAGTTCAAGTCTGAAGCACTAAATTTTTTTCTAACAATTTGTCAATTGTTTGAAAGTTTAAAAAATACGTCCAACTTGTTTCAATTTCAAAATTTTGAAGCTAATCTCTATAAGGATTAAAATAAGGCAATTGTTCAAACCAATGATTAACTCAGCTTGTAACAATTCAACTAATTTTGAAGCGCTCGTTTTTGCTATTGATGACAATAAATCAATTGTTTGTTTGTCATTAAAAAAAAACATCTATTTGGCTCAAACTTAAAGCTAATCCATGGAGGGACTAATTTTTTGTAATTGCTCAAACCTATAAAGACAATTTGCGACAAGTCAAGTCTGAAGCATGTTTTTTTTCTTATAACAATTTATCAATTATTTGAATATAGTTTTAAAATAAAAATACCTCTATTTTGAGTCGATTTCAAAATTAAAGACAATTCGCAATAATTTAACTCTGAAGCACTGTATTTTTAACAATAATTTGTCAATTGTTTGAATGTTGTTTTAAAAATACGTCTCTTCTTAGTGTATTTTAAAGTTTTGACGGTAATCTCTATTGAGATGAATATTTAGTAAATATTCAAAGAAATGAATAAAATCAGTATCCATATTTCATTTCTAAAATGCTGCATTTGGTTTCTAACAACGATTAGTTAATTATTTGTTTGCAGTCTATTCTAAGTCGACTTCAAAATTTGGAAGTTAATCCTTCTAAGGATTATTTTATTGAAATCAATATATATATAATCAGTTTCCAGTGTAAGGAAAAGTATTGTGAAATTATTGGTTCCTAGAAATTACGAATAAAAGTTGATCAAAAAAATGTTGAAAAAAGAATTTACCATGACGGTTTAGGATAAGAGATGCTGAAAATTTTAGGAAGACACATTATTAGAATATCTTAAAACATGACAAAATTTTTGCGATTTGGAACAAAAATTGTTAAAGAATTCTATAAATTTGGAAAGGAAAATTCTAACTTTTTTCAAGATAAATCCGACTGTTTAGGTTAAGAATTAAGAGATAATTTTCTGAAAAATTTTTAAATCTATGAACGAAATTCTAGAAATGTCTAAAGGAAATTTTAGAAATATATAAGAAAACAATTTTAGAAAATTGTAGATTTCTGGAATATGAATTGTTTAAAAAATCATAATTTTTTTAGAAAAAGATAGAGATATTGGAAAAATCTAGAAATCTAAAGGAGATATTTCTGGAGAATTTTTAGAACCTTTTAGAGAAATTCAGTAGTTAAAATCTATAAATCAAATGAAATATGCACAATTAAGGATGGATAATAACATCATCATGAGAGAGGAAATCAAGACAGTGGCCCAAATATTCTAAAGATATTATCACAAAAGTCTTAAAACTTTCAAAACACGGAATTAAGCTAAGCTCTCATGAATTACTAATTTTAAAAATCTTTGAGGGTTTTTATGATTTTCTCTTTGCTTGTTTCATTACATCTTTTAAGTCTTTATTGATGCTATCCATCCAGTCTTAGAAACGCTTGTTAAAACATTTTAAACTTTCAGAGTGCAAAGGCGAAAGGCAAGAAAATAGTCACCAAACTACACCACTTCCAAGTTGCCGAAAGATCCGCCCTAAGAACCTTAACGAAACTCCAGACACCGTGCCAACCCACAAATGATCTCCTGTACGAAACCACCCAAATCCCACCCATTTCCGAACGTATATTAAGCCTTAGCGTTAAATTTGCCAATAATCCCCACAACCAACCTTTGTTAACCAAATTCTGTATCCCCCGAAACCCAAATATCCCTTCGAAATATCAACATCCTCCCCTCACAATTCATGAATTCATTTGTGCGAATCATCAGGACAGTTAAGCTAGCTAGCAAAGAATTTTTTTTTCTCTCACCTTAAATTCAAAGACAGGGCTGAAAGACCTCAGGTCTATAGCCTAGACGGACTAACACCATCTATTTGAATTGTATTCATATTCATTGTTATTATGTATTTTGTTGAGTCCAAATAAAGATTATTGTATATATATAGTCACCAAAAACCTTTTTCTGAAACCTTTCTGAAAATCTTTGAGACCACATTAGATTATTGATGCTACCAAGCTATACAAAAATAATAATTCTTTTTGCTATTTCTATTATAGCATCTTAAGTCTTTATTGATCCTATCAAGCTACTCAAACTAGGAATACTAAAATGTTAAAAACTTTCAGAGTGTAGATCATAGGACCAAGCATGAAGATAATCACTAAAAACCTTAAAATTTTCAAAATATGAACCATTTGGCCAATATATAACTTTAAATTCTTTGATTACCGTTGAGATTTGATCGATTTTAATTATTCACTGTATATTACATATTTTTTATTATTGATGCTATCAAGCAAGACGAAAAACAGATATTTTGAGCATGGGCCATATTGGTAAACAAATAAATAATCATCAGCTTTACAAAATATTTTGGATCAAAGAATCCCAAAACTCTTAGCACAAAAATTATTAAATAATAGTCGTCATCATCAACAACTTACAATTTTTATGATTTTCAAGATCCTTTTACGTTATTCTAAGAAAGAAAAAAGAAATAATCATTGACACCATTACAAATTTGTATTAACCATAGCTCAAGTTTCTAAGATTCTATAAAAATAATTTAAGATTTGGCTGAAGGAAGTGCCAAAATCATTTTAACATTGTTATATGCTTTCATTAGTGTTACAAAGTATGGACCATATGAACAAGCAAAAAATATAATTATTAAACACTCAAAAATTTTCAAAATAGAGACTTCAAAATCTCTGTAAATATTTAAAGTTTTAGTTAATGCCCATCTACAAGATATTTGAAGTTGTATCCATGTTTAGTAGTTATATCTTTAATTGTACCCAATTTTTATAATAATTATAATAATTCACTATAAAAGAAAAGAAATTACTTTCCGAACAACCTTAATATATGAAGACATCTTAATGAGAAACAGTTTATAAAAAAATGAGGTTATATTTCTAAGTTCTGGTGCTCACCATTCATTAATTAATCATAAGCAAGACTTATCGAAAACTCATTTCAATAACTCATATCGCAGCACTTATTCAAGTGTTTTCACATCTCTATCTACGGAACAATACGATCAAATCGATCGTTAATTACGTAATGAATCAATTTCTAATTTAAATGTATAGTGGGGTGTGTAATTGGTTTCCATTCATAATCATCATAAACTAAATGCGCCGCATATTGAGTACGGTACGAATCGATAAGAGGCGAAGAGAAGAACGGCCATAATCTGTAACTTGTTCACGTTTGATACCGTTAGTGCATTCCGAACTAAATTAACTTATCTCGGATTTTATTGCCGAGCCACACCGACGCTGCTTACTGGATCCTAGTAACCAAAGGTGAGTCTTATACAGTCAGAAATATTAAAGTACTAGAAATGTAATCATTAATAATTATAAGAATATTAAATAATTAAAAATCTATTGTATTAAGTAATTTTCATAGATGATAATAAAGATATGAGTATCTTAGTTTTTTTCAATTTTAAAAGGTCATTAAGTACTTTTAGTAATGTAGAAAATGAAGTACTAGTTTTGGTATTTAGAATTATTTACTATATTAATTCAAAAATTCTCTAAATTCTGTTATTAGTAATTTATTTTCTAGGTTTCTAGACGTTACATTGAAGGATGGAGTATTTTCTCTTTAAGTAGTAATAGTAGCAGTGTTTGGCTATCGGCCATGTGGTCCTTCCGCCGTTTGTTAATTATTCAACAATTTTGCATCTTATTAAAAACTTTGTAACAAATTTCTTTTGTTAGGTTATGCATTTTCTTTGAAAACAATTAACAAAAACGTTTACTTTGTTGATATCACACTTTATTTATGAAGATTTTTCTCAAATTTTCAAGAATTTTTCACAATTTCTTTTATATTTTTCGAAATTTTCTGGAAAGTTACGTTACACAGTGACAAAATTTCCTTCAAAGGTTCTAAAACGTTCAATACTCTCTTTTCTAGGTTACTAGTAGTTTCTTCTATTTTTTCTCAATAATTCAAGATTTTTCCACAATTTCCTTTTTTATTTCTCGAAATTTTCTGGAAATTTATGTTAGACACTGACAAAATTATCTTCAAAGTTTCTAAAACTGTCAATACTCTCTTTTCTAGGTTAGCAATAGTTTCTTCTATTCTTTTTTTTTTCATTTTTTCAAGATTTTACCACAATTTCCTCCTTTATTTTTCTGTAGCTTCTGGAAATTAATTTTAAACACTACAAAAATTTTCTTTGAAGGTTCTAAAATTTTCAATATATTTTTTTCTAGGTTACTGAGAGTTTATTCTATTTTTGCTCAAATTTTCAAGATTTTTCCCCAATTTTCTTCGTTATTTTTCGATATTTTCTGGAAATTTATTTTACACACTGGCAATATTTCCTCCAAAGGTTCTAAAATCTTCAATACTTTTTTTTCTGTTTTACTAGTAGTTTCTTACATTTTTCTACACAATTTCCTTTTTTATTTTTCGGAATTTTCTGGAAATTAATTTTACAAGCTGCCAAATTTTTTTTTGAAGGTTCCAAAATTTTAAATACATTCTTTCCTAGATTTCTAATAGTTTCTTCAAGGGTTTTAAAATGTTTCTTCCATAACTTAATTGGATTGTTGAAAGAAATCGTTTTTTTCTGTATTTATATTTTTATCCTTAATTACAAATCTATCAAATATTTACTAATTTAATTAGAAATTCTCAATAAATCCATACACAAGTTTACTATTCATTTCCTTATTAATAAAATATTTAACAGCGATCACGAGTGTGAAAAAAATCAACAACTTATTAACAAACAAACGAGTAAACACTTCAAATTGCAAGTCATCACAATTTGAAAGTCAATTTTAATTACCGTCGTAAGCCTAAGCACTTAATTAATTAAATGGCATCCGCTGGAATTAATTGCTTTTAAATTGTGGCAAGCGTTGATTAATTAATTTAATCCGAACCCCGAAAATCTTGACGCAGGTAAAAAAACCATTTAATTAAGCCACGTTGTTGGTGGTTATGAAACGAAAGAGAAAAGGTATTTTAATAAAATATTGATTGTAAAAACGAGAAGTTGATGCGTGATGGAGAGTGAAAGAGCTTTCGTAGGGAAATGGTTTGTAATTTATATGTGACTTTTCACACAATTATTATTAATAATTTATACAATAATTACGGAAGAAAATTTTACTATCAAGGGAAGTTACTTAATAAAATATTATTTATGGTATAAAACATTGAAAAGTGTCATGTTTTCTATTTTATATTCCTTACATTGTTTACCAAATATTTTTTCAATTTAATGGTAATATGAAACTAAACTTATGCTTTGTTTCTATTAAGTTTAATTTCATCAAATTGTACAACAAAGTAAACACATAAACAATCAAATAATAAATTGAACGGTAGCTAAAAATTAGTAGTTGTCTATTACTCTTGAATAATTTGCCTGAAAGATTTTGAAAAATCAATCTTAATTATATCGTTGAATCTTGAGGCATCTACTTCGTTATAGATATTTGTAGTATACAATTAAAGCACTTTATAACTTGTTTGTATAACTGGATTTAGTTTACGTTTTATGCTTGAACTAGCGTACTCTTGACTTAGGTTAATGCGCAGTTTGTTAAGGTAGGTCAGGAGTACGATAAGTATACAATGACCTGTCGTACTCCCGACCTACCTTAACAAACTTTGCATTAACCTAGGTCAAGAGTACGCTAATTCAAACGTATCTTATATTAAGTTTGAAACTGCGAATAGTGTCAAAGTAGCATTGTGGTAAAACAAAGAGAAAAGTGTTTTATTTATATATCAATAAATAACTCTAATACAAGATTCATTTTGGAAATCAATTAAAATTCTTTAAAATCACCAAGAAAACAATCATCTCATAAAATTATATCAATACTGGCAAAAAAATACAATAATTAAAATTTATTAATTTCTACTTTAAAAGTAAACCATTTTTTTCTAGATGAATGAAAACCTTTGGAAATAATTTTTAATAACAGTTAAAATCTTTTGAAGTAAAAATAATTGTATAACAATATGTAAACAATCAATACGTAATGAAATTTATAAAGGTTTCCATTGATGCATTAACTGTCCGCAGAATTACGTTCCACGTCTGGATGAACGTCGGTTAAGTAGAGTGCGTTTGTTTGTCGCCAACCCTTCCCCACATTTAGGGATGGTGGTTTTCATTGTCAGTTATACACACTTCGTTATCGTCAGTGTGGAACCGAGGGTCGACACTTCATTAGGGTCTAATTAAATTTTGGACCCGAGTATTTGTCCACGTCCCGTTTTTACGGACATGACGGGTGGGAGGGTCGATTTAATTGATAAACCACATTTGGGGTTTCATTAAAAATATTTAATGTAATTTGGAATTTCTCCATCCAGATTTTTCTACCAGCTATATGTAAAAATTATAGTGTATCATCACCTCATTTATTTTTCCACTTTACAAGTTTTTCAAATGGAAATTTAATAATAGGTAAAAAAGATAAGTGAGAAAATTATTCAGGAAATTTAACGGATTACAGAAAGTTTGTTCTGGTAATAAGAACTGACATATTCAAGAATTTGCAATGCCTATATGTAATTAAAACAAAAGAGTGCAAAATGATTGTTTACAAAATTAAGAATTTGCAATGCTTTTTGGAATATGATCTTGAAATATCCATTAAATTTCAATTTGATATTAAAGACACGCCTAAATATGTAATATCAAATACGCTGTTTAGTATGTACGTACATAAAATTATAATCATATTTAATTTCCAGGCCAGGATGGAATGATATAAAACAACGTTTCTTTAGATTACAAAATAAACGATTATTAGTACACAATTCAGATTAATTCGTAGCTTTTCCTAGTAATTAAAAGTTTTAATTTGTGCATTTATATTTTAATCATCAGCTCTGTTCAACGTCATTAATAATTAATAAAATTAGTTCATTGTGTGAACACTGCATCTAACTTCGATCTCCGAAGAATAAAAAATACCAGTTTTAATCGTAGCAATTAAGAACTGGCCTAACTAATCAAATAATACTATTTAATCCAATGGATTTTAATTTTGCCAATAAATTGTGCTAGTAATACTAAAGAATTGATGAACACTTGGTTTATTTCAGTGAAATCAGTGAAACAAACCAAGTGTTTATCAATTATTTACCTATTATTTCACAATGTTTCACCAAGAGAGAAGTGAGAAAATTATGTGCAAATCAAATAATTATTAATTAGTAATCGATAAAAAAAATGAAATCAGTATATCTATTTCGCAACATCTGAAATAAATATGATTGATATGAGATATTGACAGTAGTATGAATTTTTTAATAGAAATCACATCGAAGTGTTTTTCTTTGATTATTTTGGAAACCACTAGAAAAATTTTGATGAAAATTGCAAAATTTATTCCTAAAATATGTAGGTTTGAAATATTGAAGAAACAAATAATTTATCATAACTAGTTTATCGAAAATTTCATAATAAAACTGGTTGTTTTTTTACCTAAATTATCATATCGAAATGTTTTCCTTCGATTTTTTTAAAGTATTTCAATTCTAACTTAAAATAACCTATGTTTATTCACGATTTAGGGACACAGTGATAAGAAAGCAAACCGCGATTATAAAACTTGATTCCTCCCTCAAAATAATTACTCCCTTAATATTATTACTCTTCCTTTTAGAGCAGCTGCTTACAGCTACTCGATCAACGATTTTTTTATTTGAAAATAAGTATATAGATTAAATTTGCAAGATACTTTCCTGAAATGTGTGGCCTTAAATTATAGAAGAACCCCCAATTAATCATCACTAGTTATTAAAAAAATCTGGTCGATTTTCAGGTAATAATCACATCGAAACCACGCAATAGATTTTAATGAAATTTTCAGAATACATTCTTGAAATAGATAAGAAATTAACAATTACTTAACACAAGTTTTTTTTAAAGTCCACCTTACTGGTTAATTTTTTAAAATAAAAAAAAAAACGTCAACGTGTTTTCCTTTGACTTTTAGGAAACCACCAAAAAGATTTCAATAGAATTTACAAGATGCATTTCTAAAACATGTAGCTTTAAAATATAGAAAAACACAACCATTATTCATCTGTAGATGTTTTCAATGTTTACTAAAACTGGATGAATGTTTGATAAAAAACATATCTCACATTTATTTTTTTGCTTTTGTTCGAAATAACCTGTGTTTTTAATAGAATTAAAAGATTAGAAAAAATCAACAATTAATTGTCATTAGTTTTTCAAAAATGTCAATTAAAATGATTTGATTGTTTTAATAAAAATTTGCATAAGTGTATTTCTTCCACTTTTTTTCTTGCAAAACACTCAACTGATTTTGTTTGAATTTACATGATGCATTCTCGAAATATAAGGCTTTGAAATCAACAATTAATCATCTCTGAGCGTTTAAAAATGTTTAGTAAAACTTGTTGATCCTTTAATTAAAATACATCAAATTGTTTACTTTTTAGAAACCATTCAATAGATTTTGATAAATTTGCAGGATACATTCCTAATATTTGTGGTTTTTAAATATAAATAAAAACAATAACTAATCTCCCATAGGTTTTTTAGAAATATCCGCTAAAACAGGTTGATTTTTTTAATAATAAACTTATGATGGTAAGTTCCTTCCATTTTTTTGTAAACCACCAAAAAGTTTAGATGGAATTTGCAGGATAAATTTTGGAAATGTGTGGCCTTAAAATATAGATCATTACTAGTTTTTCAAAATTTCAACTAAATCTTGTTGATTTTTTTAATAAAAGTCACACTGTTGTATTTTTTCCTTGAATATTTTTAAAAACAGCCAGGTAAATTTTGGTGGGTTTTGCAAAATATAGTTCTTTAAATGTATATGGTTTATAATATAAGAGAAAATAGTAACGTATCATCACTAAATTTTCTAAGATATCCTCAATCAGGACTCTATTAATAAACATCATTTTAATGCTTTATTCTTTATTTTTTTGAAAACCACTCATCAAATTTTGATAGAATATACAGAATATATTTCTAAAATGTGTGGCTTTGGAATATTTAAAAAACCATTACAATTACAATTCTTTATTGGTGCATCAACAAAAAAAATGTTTTACACAAGTCAAATATAAATCTGTTACATCATATAATCATATTAAGGATTTTTAATAATTACAATAAATAATAACTCACGCAGCCAGATTACTAGGTCGTTAATATATTAAGTAAATAAAAAATTGATAAACAATAATTAATCTTCAACAGTGTTTCAAAAATATCTACTAAAATTATTATTTTTTTTAAAATAAAATATTGTCCATATATTTTTATTTGTTTTTTTTAGAAACCACCTAATGCATTTTGATGAAATTTGTAGGATATATGTCTGAAATGTGTGGCTTTGAAATATAGATGAAACTAAAAAAAAAAATGAATATACAATAGTATTTCAAAAATGTCTTCCCAAACCACTTTATTTTTTAATAAAAATATTAGTACCATATTTTTCTTTAATTTTTGAGAAACGACCCGATAGATTTCGGTATTTCGGTAACATGTGTAAAGTGCATTTTTGAAATATAGAAGAAATAAACAATATATCATCACTAATTTATCTAATGCTTTCCACTTGAATTTGTTATTTTTTTTAACTAATTGAAGTTAGAGGCACTTTCCACAAATTAGAAGTTTGATAATAGATAATAATAATAATAATAATAATAGATTTATTTCCCAACAGACAATACATCTAATTACAGGGAAATCGTATCAATAGCTATAAATTTAATATTAGAACTAGAACTAAATAGTAAATAATTGAAATTAACAGCTAAATAAGTATATGAAAAAATACAATATGTTATAACGCAACTAAATGACAAGTTAAAATTGTCAAAACTATAGTCGCTAAATAAAGTCAGTGTTATACAAACAGTAAAAAAGTTTTTTATTTGTGAAGAATCATGTATAACGAAGTGGAAGCCCCCACCGTTAACAGTTTAAAAAATAATAATTGATTATAACTTGTTTTTCAAAAAAGTCAAGTATAATTACATCGAAATGTTTTGCATTGTTTTTTTGTAAACTTCTAGATAGATTTTGATGTAGCTTGCAGTATATATTCCTAAAATATGTGGCTCTGAAATATAGAAAAAACAGCAACTAATCATCACTAGTTTTTTTTTTATATATCTACTAAAACTGGTTGATTTTTATATTAAAAATCACATCGATGTGTTTCTCTTTGATTATTTTAACTACGCGATGAATTTTAGTGGAATTCCCAGGATACATTCCTGATATATTTGATTTAAAAACATTTAAGAAACTAATCATTAGTTTTCTCTAATTTTTTTATAAACGTCTATTAAAACTAGTTAATATTTTAATAAAAATTATTAACTTTAAGAAGAATTTTACTTTTTTCTTAAAATTACCACTTGAATTTTAATGGAATTTACAAAGTATACCCCTGAAATATATAGATTTGATATCTTGAAAAGTGAAAAATTAATCATACCTAGTTTTTCCAAAATTTCCCCTAGTGTTTTTCTTTGATTTTTTTTAACTATCCTATAGATCTTGATGGAATTTTCAGGATATATTTTGAAAATATATAAAAAACAACAATTAATTATAATTAGTTTTTTTTAAAGTCCACTAGAAGAATTTGTTTATTCTTTAATAAACAAATACATCGAAGTGATTCACTTTTTTTTTTTGAAAATCACCCTAAGGATTTAAACATAAAAAAAAACAACAATTGATTAAAACTTGTTTTTCAAAAAGGTCCACTAGAATTGGTCGATTCATTAATAAAAGTAACATCGAAATGTGTTCCTTTCTTTTTGGGTAAACTAAAAAAATAGTCATCACTAGTTTTTCAAAAGTGAAAATCACCCAATGAATTTTTATGGATGGATTTCTGAAATGCGTGACCTTAAAATATAGAAGCAATCAACAATTTATGTTTACTACTAATTTTACAAAAATTTCACAGAAAGTTTATTTATTAAAAATCACATTGAAGTATTTTTCTTTGATTTTTTTATCACTTTGAAATTTAGTAGGAACTAATAATTAACCATCACCAGTTTTTCCACTGAAAGTAGTTGATTGTCTATTAAAAATCACATCGCAACGTGTTTCCTTGAGATTTTCTAAACCACGTGATGGAGTTTAGTAAAATTTCCCAAAATGTGTAGCTTTCAAACATAGAAGAAACCAATAATGTGTTATCACTAGTTTTTTAATGTCTACTAAAAGTAGTTAATTTTTGAATAAACCCTAGTTGGATTTTAAGGGAATTTACAAAATATATTCCTGAAATATGAGGATTTAAAAACTGGAAAAAATTAATAATTAATCAAAACTTGATTTTCTAAAATTCTAAAACTTAAACTCGTTGTTGTTTTTTTTTAAACCAAAAATTAAATCGAAGCGTCTTTTTCATTTTTTTTTTTTAACCACCAAATAGACTTTAATTGAGGTTAAGGAATTTAGTTTCAATATATGTGGCGTTAAAAAATAGAAGCAACAATGAATAATAATTCGTTTTTCAAAAATGTCCACTAGAATTTTTTGATTCCTTACTAGAAATTAAGTCGAAGTATTTTTCTTTGCCTTTTTGGGTACCTAGTAGATAGATTTGGATGTACTTTGCAAGATACATTCCTGAAATGTGTGGTTTCGAAATATAAAAAAATCCACAAGTAATCAATACCAGTTTTTCAATATTATCCACTAAAACTGGTAGATTTTTCATTATAATAATCTTCACGTAACTCAAAAAATATATTTCTACAAGAAAATGGCTGCCTGTTTAACATTTTTTGCAAATTAAAAATATAGAGAAAACAACAATTAATCATTACTATTTATTCAAAAATGTTCACAAAAACTGATTGATTTTTTTAAAATTAGTGTTTTTTTCTTTGCTATTTTTTTGAAATTACCCGATGGATTTTGATGGAATCTGTAGAATATATTTTCAATATATGTGGTGTTAGAAAAAACCACTAATTCATTATAATTAGTCTTTTTAAAATATTTACTAAAATTTGTACACATTCTTCGTATCATGAATAATGTGTGTGAATATTGATAGCAAACATAAGGTGATTATTTCTATGATGGCAATTAAGGATGTTTGTAGGAGTTATGGCAACATTTTTGAAGAAAGTAGATGTTGGTTACCACTCTGAGGAGGAAGTTGAAAAGATTGTCACCCACGTGAATACAAAATCTCAGATTGATTCCTAAACAAGCAAAAGGATACTTATCGGTGGCTTACTGTTGGTGTATTCAAGAATATGTTATTTCTTATATTCATTGATTTTTGTAGAAAACATTATATGAATTGTGATGGATACATTCCAAAAATGTGTGACCTCGAAATACTAAGAAAACCAATAATAAATCACAAGTTTTTCGAAAATATCCACTAAAACTGATTGAATTTTTAATAAAAACGACTTTGAAGTGTTTTTCCTCTGATGTTTTTGAAAAATACCTCATGGATTTTAATAAAGTTTACAGGACACATTTCTAATATATCTATTTGCAGCACAATAATTGATGGTTGATAACAAGAACATTTTGTTTAGATTTTACTCTTAGAAATCATGCATAATTTTTACAACATCCAAAGAATAAAAATAAAAATTAGTTTAAAAAAATGTTTGCACAATTATTTTTAATCACAATTAAAGATAAAGTAAACACTTAACGCTATTATTAAGTCATGTATTTATTATATATTTTTTTTTCGATCTATAATTATGTCTTTATGCAACTTTAAACGATCTCGAGTTGTTTGAAAATAATGGCGTTTAAAACGATCCCTCCCTCCGATAAATTGCGAACTATTAAGGAATCAGCCGTCGGCGTCGGTTTCGAACCTGAATATTTGCATAAATTCCAGGTTGGCCGGAAATCGGTGGCTCTTTAATAAGTGTCGGCATAATTTATCGATTGCGCAAAGTGGCCGGGCACTTCCCATCGGATGATTAACGCTGATAAAATCATTGACTTTTTCAATCAGCTCAGCCGGGTTCCCACAGGTTTCCGCGATCAGTGGGACCCACTCAGGATGTTTGTTTAATTAATAGTGTCGTTGATCGTTACACGGGTGTATTACGCAATTAACAAGAAAACCAATTAGGTAAAAGTGTTATTAGTGTCGAGCTAAGCTTTAGGTCTTAATAATAAAAAAAAAAATATTACGTATGATAGATGGAAGTATTAGTTTCCCACAAGCTTATTATAAATTTATTGAATTTATTGAACGTGTCTACAATAGAAATTATCTATTCTTTCGGATGAATTAAATCAAGCTTTATTATAAACGTCAAAAATCAAGAGAAATCGCATAAAACCGAAAACCGAAAACCTAAAACGCCTGGATCTCACATAAATAATCCGAATATTGATTTTGTACACCGTCATAACTCAAAGAACCCATTCATCGAGTCCACCTCCTTTCCATAAAATACATTCCAGACTTATAGAAACGTTAAGGCACCATTATGGGAATGAGTTATTGTATGTAATATCCTCCATGTGTATACACGGTATCCTTTGTGTGTGGCACTACTGCTGCCGCGAGAACGGTCGGGTATGTCGATAGGCGGTTTCTCGCTCGTTAAAGCTCACCTTTTTTTCCGGCGTAATTGCCCCAATTTGGCCGGACTTATATCGAGAGCGCTCCTAATATGCGTACGAATTTTATAATAACTGTAATGACGTTTATTGATCTTCGCATAAATGGTTTATTAAATGGTCGTAAGGAAAACTGGTAAATAATAAGGTTGATTATAATTAAATTAAACACATGGCTGTATTTAGTAAGAATATTACTGGACAAAATGGATGTAGGGAATAGAAATATAAATTTAGAAGACTTTTAAGATTTAATGATTTATTTTTTATGGTTTCTGCACAGTTTTTAACGCAAGAGATAAAAACAAGATGAACAAGTTTAAAGCACTTCGAAAGATGATAATCCTAATAATCAGTTTGGTGGGTTTTCAAAAGGAATATATTTTTTGAGCTTCCGCAGGACCACACAATAATCAATTCTAAAGTGTACTGTTATTGGCTGTATAAATTGCATGATATATTAGGACAGAAGGGCAGTATTAATCAAAAAAAGTACAGTGTTCTACAAATATGATATTTAGTAACTCTTTAAAAGCTTTAACTTTTACACCCATCATATTCTGCAGATCTAGCACCTTCCAACTCAAAAAAAATCGACGTTAAATCCTTTATTTTGAATAAGTAGGTCAAAAATTTCTTCAATCGAAGAATAAAAACACTAGAAGGCAAAATCTTCGTTGATCATTAGTTTTGCAATATGATAATAAAAAGCCAGACAATTAAATTTATACTCTTAGTTATTCAGTATTTTAAATATCCATGGAATGAGAATTAATTACTTAGAAAAAAAACATTTACCATAACACAATAATCACTAAAATTTATTAATACAGCCTCTTAGTGTACAGGTAATACGACTGAATTTATGGCTGTAAAGAATGTAATGATGTTGTTAGAAGTAAAACCATATAGACGAGCGGTTAGATAAATTTCCTCAACATTTATGCTTCGGTTGCGTTTATTGCTCGGCGAATTAAAACTTAATTAATTCGCGGCGAGCGTAATTGCCGCATTAAATATCATCTTTACAGGTTCTCACTGTTATCCGTGAAATCTCCTGACAGCTCAATATTAATGCCAAGCGGTGACCATCCATAAACCAGCGTGCTATCTGGCCGGGTTGCTTCCTATTTATCGACGAGGAATCGAACTCGCGACTAATTGGACGAAACTGGATGAAATTCAATTAGGTAAAAATGTTTATAAACGATAATAAATAATTTTCTAGAATATTGATTGATTGCTGAGACACTCAGGCGTTGAAAATCTATTGTCAATATTAAGTTAACGACACTGTCAGATTTTCAAATTATAAAAATCTTAATATTTCTAGTAAATGTTTATTTATTGGCCAACTTTCAGTACGTTTGACGAATATAGCACTAATAACCTTTCTTCACAATTTTATTTTATTTACCAAATGTACACTTCGGATACAAAGTGACCATTATCAATGGATTAGCAAATTGTTTTATTCGTCAAATTAATTTGATCTTCACGTAACTCAAACAACAATTTTTTTTCAGTAGGTTAATAGCACACCAAATTCTATTGAAAATGTATTTAATAGAATTTGGTAAGATAATATCAATCATCCATCTGCCATCTATTGTCTGAGTGATGCACTAAGATTACTACCAACAATCCACCCAACTAGGAATCTTAGTACAACGCTCGAATGATAGATGGCATCCTACCGGTATTATCTTACCTTACCGTTTACCAGTAGACTTAAAACTCTAAAGTAAAACTCTGTTTCATTGTTTAACAAAGAGATCGCTGTAAACTTCTGCGGCAAAATTCCCTTCCGGAATAAACTTCGAAATACGATGTCACCGCTGATTGTAAATATGGAAGGCCACGCATAATTCTAATTGGCCCTCAATTAGCTCCCCAAAACCTTGATCCACTGTAATCCGCTCGGTGTCGCTGCTCCTTTCGAGGAGAGCGGCACACAGGACGATCGGATCCCCCAAACTCATAACCTGAGGCTAGACTAGAAAAAAACAGGGAAGAGGTTTTAGTCGGTAGAAGTTCGATACTACCCTAGTCTAAGGGTGTTCATACAGGATGTCCTCTCTTCTAATAAAAAAATGTTTCCTTCTCCGTACCTATGCTGCTTCCATAACGCGTTACTGTAGACCCTCTTTAATCAACAAACTCCAACGTGCCAAATACTCCGACTTATATACCGAATACTCAGATTAACCGTGGCACGAAGATCCCGGGTGTCCTAGAGTACCTCAAAAAACTGTAAACTTCTAGAGCAAAATAGATGATTTTTTTTGGAATAAACTTCCTAAAATATTACTGATTACTTATAACTGATAGCAAACATCGAAGACCTCGTAAGATTATAATTGGCACCCAATTAGTTCCCCCAAAATCACCGCTGCTTCTTTCAATAAGAAGAGCGGCACATGGGACGACCAGATCCACAAAATCCTAGCTTTTATTTCGCTTGAGACAAGACCAGACTAGACTGTTTGGTCCTGGACTACTCACAACAGCGATCGTGTAGTAGTGGTTTTAGCCGTCAGACTCCTGGACACTATTGCACTATAAAGGTATGCTCAAAGATGATCTAAACCTTATGTTTAGAGATAACATGCCTGCCATTATGTAGGGTAAACTAGATTCTTAAAAGGTGCATTTGTAAATTAAACACTTGTTTGGCTTCATAATTAATTTAATGTCTAGATTCTAAAAGCCCTAGTTGAAACACAAACTTTCTTAACTAATTAAGACACAAAATAAAAACAGTGGGACCTATAAGTATCACACTCTATCCCTCGAATTCTCAACATAGCAATGATGGGCTCGAAAACCTTTTTTTTGAGGGACGTGATGACCGCGCACGGCCAATAGTGGCCCTCCTGAATTCCGGAAAGAGCAGTGGAACCATTACACTTTTTCACCTGGTGTCCCCCCGCCAACTTTAATAATATTTATTAATCTTTATTTATCATCTTTAACATACATGTTGGAATAATAGCAAATAACAAATGATAACAAGTAACAAATGTAGCGAGTCTGATGATAACAAATAACAGGAGATGCAAATGACAATAATAACAATTAGCAAGTAATAACAGATAACAAGAAAACAGATGTAAATGTGAAAGAAAAACAAAAAAAACATTGTGCCAAAGTGCAATTATGCCTGTACTTTGCGCTCGGCCAAGAGTGCCTCCTTTCTGTCGAGTATCGCGGTTGCGGTAAGGTCCGCTTTCCAGTTCTCGTTACTAGCCAGCAATGGCATCGACAATAGTGTCCACTATAGGCAAATGAATAAGCTTCGTGGCGAGCTCCATGCGTTCATCCTGCCACATGGGGCAGTGGATAAAGGTGTGTTGGGCGTCGTCCGTGTCTTCTTCTGACCACGCGCAGTTCCCGTCGACTGCCTTGCTTATTCGATTAAGGCATGCCATGAAGCAGCCATGGCCTGTCATGATCTGGGTGAGGTGGTAACTCATGTCGACATGGAAACCACGGATCCAGGACGGGAATGAGTTATCGAGTCGAGTTACCACTCAAACCGTTTTTCCACCTTGAGTGCCAGCGTGTGGTACGCCATTCTTCAGTAATATGCTTGGCCTCGCGCTTGGATGATCCGCTTCTCGTTGCCTCGCGAGAAGTTCGAGGTCCGAGGGAGGAGTGGACGCTAGTACTTCGGCTGCGTCCGTGGATATTGTCCGGTATTCTCGAATAATCCTAATGGCACCAGGCCTCAGTGGGCTGCGCAGGCGGTTGATGTTACGTTGGGCCTTGACACTTGTTGCCCACGCCAGAGCTGCGTAGAGTAGCTTGTACCGTGCTACACCCATCAGGAGCATTCTCTTACATTCTGACGGGCCACCTATGTTGGCCAAGAGTCTGCTGATGGACATGACTCCAGCGGCTGCTCCAGTTGCTGCTTCATTCACGTGTAGACTGAAGAGTGGGTTTGCCTGAAGGTGCACACCAATGTATTTAATGCTAGGCGCCACCTCGATCTCTTGCCCTAAGATATTGATCTTGTGCCTGGCGTGCCTGCCTGCCCTCCGCCTGGCTAGCCATCTCGCAGCCGTCTTTTGGGCGGCGATCGTTAGCCCCTTGGCATTGTTGAACGGCCGAGGTAGCCTCTTGGGCTACTGTTTCGACCTCGCCCATCTCGCGTCTTCTGGCGACGATAAGTATATCGTCAGCGAATCCCACGATGTCTGCCTCCTCAGGGAGTGGGATTCTCAGAACTCCGTCGTAAGTTATGTTCCACAGCAACGGCCCAAGGACCGAGCCCTGTGAAACGTCGCATGTAGACTGCCTCTTGATGGGAACGCCCTATTCGCCTGTAAAAAGTAGTTTCCGGTCCCTAAGGTAGTCTGCCACGATGGCCACCAGATGATCCGGGGTGCCCAACTCGACTAGGGCGGACATGATGACTGAATGCATTTTGTACATCTAGGGCAGTACCTTCTCCTCCGTAGGGGCCCCTGCTTCGCTTCATCCGCCTGGCTGCGTACTTCCAGAGCAGGGCATCGAGGGTTGATCTTCTACGTGAAAAGCCGAACTGTCCTGTTGACTGACCTCCCCTTTCATCCACGCAAGCACTCAGCCTATTCTTGAGTATTTTTTCCAGAAGTTTGCTTTCGCTGTCTAGCAGACACAGAGGCCTGTAACCCTCTGGGGTGAAGAGCGATTTTCCACCCTTTGGGAGAAACGCCACCTGGGAAACATGCCCTTGGACAAGCACATGTTGAAGACAGAAACGATCGGTGCAGGGTTTCTGATGACTTACACCTTGGTGGTTTCGATAGGGATGCCTCCTGGACCTGGGGCCTTGCGACATGCTAGAGACCTAGCCGCATCCACCACTTCTGCCTCGCTGAAGAGAACATCCTCGTTTAGGCTTGCACAAGGGCCTCTCGGGTACGTGTGGTCTTCGTTGGTCGAGAAGAGGAAGTTAACGACTTACACTGTGCCTCCTTGTACCAGTACGGCAGGATTAGGCCGGGCGTGGCCCAATCTCTTGGCAACCAGACGGTAGGGTTTGCCCCATGGCCTCGCGTTTGCTACTTTGAACTAGGCCCTGTCACTAGATGCTGCGAGCTTTTGGATCTGTGTGTTACGTTCGTTCCTTCTGCGGCACCTCATGAGATCCCGCCTTGCCCTATTTGCCGTGCGTCGGGCTTCCGCCACCTATTCGGACCATCAGTAGACCTTCCTCGCTGTCCCGAAGCCGTGTGGAGAGAACGTCGGCGAAGACGTCCGGGTCCATACAGTTCGTCTCGAAGTTGGCCAAGCGAGCATGGAAAATCTCCCAGTTCACACGGTCCAGTTTCCAAACCAGACCTAACTCAGGGGGAGCCTGGGTAGACCTTCAAGCTACCGTCGACGAGCTCCGCTTCCCCATGCTCGCTGCTATTAACGATCACACAACAAGTAAAATCACTTGCCAGGTCGATGTTCCGGTAATTCCTTCTGCGCTAAAATCTCTCTCGAGTCGCGCTCAAAGTCAAAAACGACTCACGAATAGCAAACATTATTAAGTACGAATGGCCACGATTACACCGGATCCAACAAATCAGAGGTATTTGCGGACTCTCTAAAGCGCCAATTTACTCTCAATCGAAACGATAAAACCGAAGTCTGTTACACCGTAAGTGGACCTGTCATCGGGCCACCTTTAAATAGCTAAATAAACTCATTAAGCCTCCTCAAAATCCTCTAAGCTCCAGGTATCGACGGTTTTTCCTTTTGAATGCATTGCGTTTGCGATGTTTTCTCTCCATCTGAAAGCTATAGGCGATTAGTATTCTCAAAGTGGGAAGATTTGTGGCTTCTTCCATATAGCTACCAATTTCTAAATTCTACTGTGTCGTATTTAGGTCTTCCTAAATACTAAAATAGTAAATGAACTAAAAACAATAAAATATTAAAAAGTACTAAAGGGTCCGCCAATAGGGACGCGCGAAGTTTGCCGGAAGGGTGCGGCCATGTTGTTCGAGGTAGAGCTGTCAAAGTTGCTGTAATTTGTTCAGTATATAACCCCAAATCACCATGGCAAGTTTGAGTGTCGAGCAGCACGTGCAAATTATTAAATTGTTTTACGAAACTGGGTCATCAGTTCGAGCAACGTTCCGCGCACTTCGCCCATTTTACGGTCGCGATGATCGGCCTGTAGAGTCGACTATCCGTCGATTGGTGGGCAAATTCGAGTCGACTGGTTCAGTAAACAACCAGCCAACACTGACACGTCGACGAAACGCCCGATCGAACGAAAATATCGCTGCTGTCCGTGAGAGTGTGCACGAGAACCCGAGGCAGTCCATTTTTTGTCGTGCACAAGAACTTGGCCTTTCGGAAACATCAACTCGCAGAATTTTGCATCTGGATTTGGGTCTGCACCCGTACAAAATCCAATTGACCCAGGAGCTCAAGATAAACGACCACAGACAGCGTCGGGCGTTCGCTGACTGGGCTCTGAAGCAGTTGGAAGCAGACCCCCATTTTGGCCGAAAAATCATCTTCAGCGACGAGGCTCATTTCTGGATGAACGGGTATGTGAACAAGCAAAATTGCCGCATTTGGAGTGAGAACAACCCACACGAGGTCCACCAAGTGGCAATGCATCCCCAGAAAGTCACTGTTTGGTGTGGATTTTGGGCCGGCGGCATCATCGGTCCGTACTTTTTCGAGAACGAAGCTGGGGCGGCCATAACCGTCAATGGGGAGCGCTACAGGTCGATGATAACCAACTTCTTTTGGTCTAAACTGGATGATATGGACACGGACGACATGTGGTTCCAGCAGGACGGCGCCACGTGCCACACAGCCCATGCCACAATGGACATTCTGCACGAGCGATTTCCGGACATGGTCATCTCGCGCGGAGACGATATCAACTGGCCACCGAGATCGTGCGATTTAACGCCTTTAGACTTTTTTCTCTGGGGCTATCTCAAGTCGCTGGTCTACGCCAACAAGCCTCTAAACACCGATGACCTCAAAGTCAACATACGCAACGCCATCGCTCAAATTGAGGCCGATATGTGCTCCAGAGTCATCGAAAATTGGACCTCCCGGAACCGGGCTACCAAACGGAGCCGCGGTGGTCATTTGAACGATGTTATCTTCCATACTTAATGGGGTCGAATACCCTTTCGAATGAAAAATAAATTTCGTTTCTACCTCACACACAACTTGTTTTATTCAATTTTAAAGTTCACGCGCCCTTATTGTCGGACCCTTTATAAATAATGATAACATAGCAACAATTACACCATAATATATTAAATTCTATATTTCAGACAGCGTTTAAAATAGTCCAGGGAATTCCTAAATAGGTCGAACCATTCAAGATTAATAAATTCATTTCCAAGCTCCATTATCCTTGTTAATGAATTATTGTAACCAGACACTGTTCTATATGTATCCGGATAGAAGAGATAAACCCGTCCTTCTAGAAGCAATATGAAATGATATGGAATGTAGAATATATGGAGCATCAATGTGACCATTAACTATCCGTTGAAATAGACATAAACCAGCATCAGTTCTTCGTTCGGCAAGTGACTTCATGTTAAGGTTATGTAAAACTGAAGAGTAATCACCTTAGGTATGTTGATATCCAGATTTATACTCAATGCACTTTAGGAATTTCTTTTGAGTTTTTTCAAGTCGGTTGATGTTGATTGCAGTAAATGGCGTCCAGATTGGTGAATTATATTCAATAATGGAACGAACTAGAGAACAATATAAGGTCTTCAAGAAAGATATATCAATGTCCCTCCCAATTTACCAGACATTTATAAAGCTTTTTTGCAGATATTAGTGATATGACTATTAGAAGTTAGCCTCGAATCAAAAATAATGCCCAGATCTTTAAATGTGCTGACCTGTTCTAAGTTTATTGAATTAATTGAGTAGGTATTTATAATTGGATTGAACGTTGACATCGAATGACACTTACTAACATTCAGTATTAATTGTATACTGATGCACCAATCATCCAGGTCTATTAAGATCGTCTCCACTTCTCGCTCTTATTTAATATCTATTTCGATTGAGTTCTGAAAGCTGCACACCAATCGGAGTAAAAGCGAACTGTCTGCCCATATAGCAACTATAGAATATGCAGATTGTAGTATGTTGGGCGGTCGTAGGCAGCATTGAAAACAGCATTATCAAACAAAATAGTTCACTAATAAAGTTTCCAGTTCTCCAGTTTATACATCTGTTATTACCCTAAACATATCTCACACACTTAACCATACTACATTTCTGGCGACGAAGATATTTGAGAGGTAATAGACGGAACGGTGTCAACATATCCAAGTGGAAAGGTGAACACTGCAAGATAACACAAAAATATTGAACACTTTAGCGGTGAATATCATTGCAGTCATCACAGGTATTGATCATTTAAAAAAGTTTTAAATCATCTGCATATAGGGAAAAGTTACAATGTCCAAAAATATCAGACAAGTCATTTACAATAAGAATAATGAGTACTGGGCCAAAATGTGACCCTTATGGCACACCAGAGGTGTGAGTTGGTTTAGATATGTAATTGCATATTTTGACATACTGTACCCTATTATTTATAAATGAAGATACCCATGAGAGAGTCATACTACTTAATCCAATAGAAGTCAGCTTATCCCATAGGATATTGATATTAATCCTGTCGAACGCATTGGTGAAGTCCGTAAATATAGTATCCACCTGACAACGATTTTCCAAGGAGCCCAATAAAAACTCCTTGTATCCCAGGAAATTAAACAGAGATTACTTCATATTGATTAGGTGAGATGATTTGCTTTGGAGACCAGGCTAATTGTTTGGCTACAATTTTAACCAACGTTTTGGGAATCGTATATTGGATGGACAAGCCCCCATAGTTATTTATAAGAACCCTCGAATCAGATTTATGTTTCGAGACCATATAACTAGTCTTCCATGTTTCAGACACAATTCCTTGATCCAAAGATCTGTTAAACATGAAATAATAATTCTGATTTTAGATTTTAAATCTTGTAACTCTGTAACTCTGTGATAACATTCCAACTCCCTGTCTTTAGTTCCACTTCACTGATAAGACTTGAATGAGTCAAAACCTACCTGAAACTATTGTTAAAGGGGAAGTAGAAATTTAATTATTTTTGTGCAAATTATATATTTTAAAAAAACTCAAAAATAATATCTGAAAACAATTTAGAAAATTATTTTTTGAGTTACTTTGTTTCGTAATTTAATTTAATTAATATTGATGATTTGAAAATTTCCCATTGTAACGACAATAAAATCCAGATTGCTATTAACACCAGAACATAATACCTTAAACATGTTCGTATAATCAGGTAATATATTTCAATACAATGCAAACGACCCAATTCATCAACAGCGGCACTTTATCATACACCTATATAGCATGGCCACATTCTTTAGTGGCACACAATGTTTATTCTTAATAATGCTCTCTCAGCCAATTACCTTTATTATACATAAGTTACATATGCCGTTTCATAAGCTTACACAACCAGCTTTCAATTTGTTCAATTATTTACCTTTATAGAATATTATACAATTCACGCCCGTCTTGTTCAAACATATCGTACGGTGCGCGATGTAATTTTTCTTCTCTGGAACGATTTACACTCGCACGCTTTGTGTCTGCGTTACTTTGATGGATAATTATGTAATGGAACATTTATTCCATTACTAATAATAGTGATTCATTGGCTCGTTGCATAATTCATGAATCGCAGTTTATGGAATAACCTTGGAATAAGTTGAAATATTTATCCTGGAAATTTATTGATCAAACTGCTAGAAATTTTTCAAAGGTTGTATACAAAAAACTAAATGTATTAATGTATTATCCAAGAATATTATTGATCTATCTTCATTACTAAGCCCAATATATTAAACTATAAACAAAACTAGCGAACTATTGACCTACCGCAATTAAATTTGCAATAACCTAACGTACTGTTGTCATACTATAACAAAGTATATATTATCCTACACGTTCTGGTTATTGTGTTGTTAGGAAATATCCTCCCTCGTTAATTAACCAAGTGTTGAAAACTACTTTTTATTCACAACATGAATACACTAATAAATAATTACTCGTCGCAGCCAGGGTAACGATTTGCTTGACCGGGATATGTCTTTGTTGATCTCGACTATGGTGAGTACGGTTAAATATTCGCGGGGCCTAGGAATTCCCACATTGTGTAATTCATTATTAATTGAGATAGGTCAAGAATGCGCTACAATTTTAGAAAAGTGTTTTATTATGCAGCATTAAAATTGTTAGCATAAGAGTCGATTACCCTAAACAAATTTTACTAGTTTTCAAATAACAAATAAAAACAATCCTAATAAGATAATGCAAATTACTCTTCATTTTTAAACAAGAGTAATTTGCATTCTCTTATCAGGAATTTTTTGTTTTGTAATATAAATTTCCGAACGATTTATGGCAGAGTAAATACATCAGAGGATACATGGTATGATATACATGTTAAAAATTAATTACCAATTTGAAAATCATCATATTTGGAAAAAATATTCTATGCTTGTAGAACTGAAAGCCTCCGTTCAATTTTTCAACGTAAACACGGGCTTCCATTAGAACCAGGTTAAATGTGGATCAAGTAGGAAACCGAGTACACGTTAATGTCTACCTGTTCATTAATTAGAACTTAGTCGCCGACTCGAAGGGTTCACCTTATCTCTGGTATCTGGGTTACACTGTACTGTTGCACCCGAAAATAGGTCAGAACCGTTCTTATCGTAGTTTACCTGCACGTTCAATATGTATGCAGTTTGCATGTAAATATACACAATTTATTGCATAATAGTCGACATAGTTTGAACTTTTCCGTCTTAAAAAGAATAAAAAATATATAATTTTATAGAAAATTATGAGAAATAGAACAGATGGAGGCAGTAAAACCAATGGTTGATAATCACTTGACAAATGTACTCCAGATTTGTAATTATATAGTCATTATTTTTCTATTATATCTAGTACCTCGTTAATCAGTGCATTACTTTTGTTATGTATTCATTTGGCAATAAAAATGTTTGTATATACAGACAGAAAAATATTATTATTTAGTTTAAACTTCAAAATAATAATCCATATTTTATGATAGGATTAAGTCTAACGGTAAATATCAAAAAATTATATGAATATGAATGAATTATTCTCAGCAAGAACGGGCAACATCAAACACTAGTAATAATTAGAATGGTACACCCCGAGGGCGAGCACTAATTAATACTCCAAAAAAAATCATCGAACCACCAGGACAATAACAACGGCACCATTTCATCTTCAAGAGCAATTCCTCACCAGTCACGCCCATGCAGGAGACCACCAGATCCAATCACTGATAACCGGGGCTGCCTTTTAAATCGAGGCGCCATCGAGCAATTAAAAATTATTTACGATAACGCGGCCAAAAAGTAACGAAAAAAACAAATCACCGTTCCATTAATCATCCCTCGCTCAAGTTCAAGGTTCAATTCGGCTTTCTAATTTTTCATGAACCATAAATCACGGCGCCGGTTCTTCCGCCAAAACGAAGATGTTCTCTAGTAAGTGGACGTAATGCCGTTCCCCGTCCAGTCATTATGACTTTGTGTCGGCCGTAAATTATTCCGGCTTATCGTCTCTCACGCCGTGTCTTAATGTCGTTCTTTTTCGGCCGGCGTGTAATTTGCATTATTATCTCGTTTCGGTAGTGTTTGTTCAGATGGAAAATAAAGATTAGAGGGTCGTAATTGCGTTTGGCGTGCCTCGGTGTGAAGTAAAAATGTGAAAATATAAATAAAACGTCCATAATAATAAACGTGTTTTAATTGCTGTATGTGTGTGAAAATGCAAATGGTGGTCCAGATAAGAAGTTTTAGTAAGTTGTTTTGTACCTATAATTAAAGCTGTGTTATTATTATTGTGAGTAATTTAAATGTAAATAAATCTTATATCAAAGAAAGCGTGCATTAAATTATAATGCGTTGAAACAATTGATTATCTTATTTTTATTTTAGATATTACTTTCTCAAGCAAAGACGCGTTCTAAATGTGATCCTCGAGGAACACCAGATATTACAATTATTAGATGAGATTTAAAGCTAACAAAAAATTACACTCCTTAAAAACCCCCAGCAAATAACAAGTTGTATTAAATCTGCATGGAATATCTATGTTAGTTGAGTTACTTTTTTTTTATTCTATATGCTTACAAAATATTTATAATTGAATACAAATATTATTTGATCTAAAATTTACAGAAAAGACTTTTGACAGCGAAATATTTTTAGATATTATCGATGTAATAGTGAAACAGAAACAAATATAGTGTTTAATCAATTATGGCTTTTTAATTGTATAAGAGTTTGTATAAATCGTTATGGGATGAAGTTGGCCAATTGAAATTGACTCTTAATTATTTGGCGATTGATAAACACCATCTTAGACAATGAAGTCAATATTAAAATAGATTAATAACTTCTAACAAACATTCTTATATTGGAACAAAGAAACGATCTTTAAAGGCACTTCCTTTATTTCCTTGTAGAAAGAGGTAGATGTAAGTCACATGTTCTCTTCTAACTTACACCTACTATTTGAAAGAAGAATTTACATTAAATTAATTGGAGGGTGGGACAGTGGGCACCCACCCACCCTACATATACAAAAGCATTTTAGCAGAGAATAATAATAATAATAAATCAGTATTATCCTCTGCTAGAATATTTTTATATATGTAGGTTGGGTGGGTGGCCTCTATTCCACCCTCCAACCCGTAAAACTAAACAAGGGTTTTACTAAAGTAGGTAACAATAACACAAATATAGAGGAAATAATTCTGCTTCTCATAAAATATTTTAACAAGAGCAGTTGTTTATATTAAATTAATTGAAGGATGGATTAGTGGCCACCCACTCACCTTACATATACGTAAGAAAAATCAGCTGAGGATACACTTTTAGTTTTTTTTTAATTACAACAAAATAATGTAGAGATTATTAAGAAAACAAAACAGATTCTATTGATCAAATGTAAATGTATATTTAGGGTGAGTGACAGTTTTATTTTATTATGGGCGATTATTATTTAACACAACCACAACCGCTAACAATACAAGGGGCACTTGAAAATTTTAGATCGGATGGGCTAGTAGCCTCTATCCCACCCTCCTGACCATTAAACATAAAGGGTTGTTCTACTTAAAAAATCATTGAAAATAAAAGAAACTTTGTTATATACAAAAAAAAAGATTAAGTTCCTTTTTATAATATTTTAACAAAATAAATAATTTATCTTAAATTAATTCAGAGGAATAGTTGCCATCAACCCACCCTACATACATAAAAATATTTCAACAGAAATTAGTCTTTTAGCTTCTTGCAATTACAACAAAAATTGTATTCATATTAAAACTGAATAAATTATGCACTTATTTATGTTATCGTGTTTTTTACTTTCCCTATATAGAATATATAGGGAAAGTATTGTTTTCGTGCAGGAAAGTGTCTGTGGGCGCTGTATCTCAAAAACGAATGATCCGTTTGAAAAGAAACTTTAAATCTAAGGTTTTATCATTAAATACTAGAACTGAAAACATTCATAAACCGGAAGTGGATGTTTACTCGAGGCGTTTTTTTAATTATATCGTTTTTTTTTTCTAAATTTGAAAAATATTACATAACTTTTCAAACAAAGGTTAAAGGGAATGAGAAACTGAATAAGATTTATTAAGACATGTTTTTCGATTAAGTTCTTAATTTGTGAGAGAAAAAAATTTTCAGAAAATGTTTTAGATTTTTCTTTAAATTTTAGTAATTTCTCCTCCATATTTTTATTTTTTATTGCAACTTCCTTTCCAAAGAATTTTCGTCGAGAAGTCTAGAAATTTTTACAAGTTTAGCAAAGATTTTATTCAAGAGTTTCAAAATTTATCAAAAAATCATTATTTATATTTATTTATAGCAATTACTTCGTGGTTTCTATACAAGATTTTGTTCAACTTTTTCTATTAAAAAATTTGCATCTAATATTCTATAATTTTCTCAGATGATCCATACTTTTAGTTTTTTACATTGAGGTTTGTAGAATTTTTCATAAGATTACATTTTATATTTATAAAAGTGTACAGTAATTTCTTTTTCCTATCTAATAAATAAATAGATATTTCCAGAATTTTTAGCAAAGATTTTATTCGAGAGTTCTAGATTATTCAGTTCTCCCAAGATTTTCTTTAAAATTTCTAGAACTTACTTAGAGGTTTCTAGAAGTTTCAGGAATTCCTCCTTCATTTTTTAGATTTTTCATCTTCCTTTCCAAAGAATTTTGATCGAGGATTCTAGAATTTTCACAAGTTTTCCTTGTAGATTTCTAGAGCTTTTTTGGAGGATTCTAGAAGTTTACAGTAATTTTTTCTTCATATTTTGAGAATTTTTTAACAAAGGTCTTATTCGGGACTTCTATTTTAGACTTTAGTTCGTTTCAATATTTATAGAATTTTCTTTGAGGCTGTTTCCAGTAGTTGTAGTATGTAGTTTTAGTAAATTTTATGAATTTTATTAATAGATTTAAGGTGTATTTAATTTGTTATTTTTTGGTATTTATGAATTTTATTTTTTCGATATAAGTTATTTGATTTTGTTATTATCAGCTATTTTCTCTAGTGTACTTGTTTCATTTAGTTTGTTTTGTATTTATATTATATACTTGTATTATATGATGCTGAAGTATGTAAGACAGTTATGTCAAAACATTAATAAATTACATTACATTACATTATTGTAGTAGTAGTAGTAGTAGTGTTAGGCTATCGACCACGTGGTCCTTCCGCCATGTGTCATTTGTGTATTTGTGTGTGTGTACATTACATTATATTTACATTACATTGCAGTCATTTCTCTTCCAGATTTTAATAATGTCTTATAAATTGCAAATATTTCCTTCAGTTCTCAAAACTTAAAAAAAACTTTTCAAGAACTTTACATTGCAGTCATTTCTCTTCCAGATTTTAATAATGTCTTATAAATTGCAAATATTTCCTTCAGTTCTCAAAACTTAAAAAAAACTTTTCAAGAACTTCAGACTTTTTTCGAGAGTTCCGAAATTTCCAGTAACTTTTTTCAGATTTGGAGGCTACAGATTTTTCTAGAAAATCTGTTCCTTGAAATCTAGACTCTTTTCAGTTATTTTTCCTCCAGATATCAAGATTATTTTTTTAAGCTGTCTTTTAAATTGTGAAGTTTTTAGAATTTTTTTTTTCTTAATAGAAATGTAGTTTTTTGTAGAATTCGGGAAATTTCCAGTAAATTGAATGAATACTTTTTTAAAAATTTGTTTTTAAAAATCTAGAAATTTGTAGTAATTTCTTCTCCACATTTCAAGTTGTTTTTCAACTTGTCTTCTAACGAGTTTTTTTTTGAGGCTCTTGAATTTTTAGAATTTTCCTCTGGAAATGTAGATTATTTTCTCTAGGGCTCAGGAAATTTCTAGAAATTTATTCACCAGAGTTCAAGATTTTTTTTTAAGTCGTCTTTTAAATTGCAAAGATTATCTTTGAGGCATTAGGATTTTCTAGATTTTTTTTCTAAAAGTTTAGAGATTTAAAAAAGGCCAATAACTGTTTCTTATAAATTGCGAAGATTTTCTTTCAGACTCTAAATGTTTTTTAATTCGTCTTCTTTTCGAGAATTCAGGTAAAATTGCTTCTCTAGATTTCAACATTTTGTTTCAACTAGAGGCTATAAAATTATTTAGATAGTTCTAAATTGCGGAATGAGGGTCTAGAATTTTTTAGAAAATTTTCCCCTAGGAATCTTTTCTTATTTTCGAGAAAGTTTGGAGAATCTTCAGTAATTTGTCTTCCCGATTTCAAGTTATTTTTTCAACTGGTCTTCTAAATTTCTAGGAGGCTCTATAATTTTTAGAAAATTTTCATTTAGAAATCTAGATTTTTTTCCAAGGGCTTTCAGAATTCAAGGTTATCTTTTTATCTTCTAAATTGCAAAGATTTTCTTGAAGGCCCTAGAACTTTTTAGGAAATTTGTTTGTAGAAATCTATTCTTGAGGGTTCAGGAAATTTTCAGTAATTTCTCTTTTTTTGAGGCCCTAGATATTTTTATTTTCTTTTTTAATCTAGACATACTTTTTCAAGAAATTTCCACTAATTTCTTCTCTAGGTTTCAAAATTTTTAAATTCGACACGCTTTCTAAATTGTGAAGATTTTATTGGAAGCTCTAAAAATTTTAAAAAAAGATTCGATTAGAAATCTAAACTTGTTTTAAAAATTAAAAAAATTTCTAATAATTCCTTCTATGGTATGGATTACCACGTAGTGACGGTGGCAACCATTGTCTTTATTAAAAATTTTACTTTGTCAAACTCAAATTTTGTAATTAAAGTTATTGAAAACCGCGAGGCGATCAGTAATTAAAGTTAATATGTATATGTATATTGGGTGGGTGGCCTCTAACCCACCCTCCAATCAGTAAAACATAGGCGAGGGTTGTTAATTAAAAGTTGTAAAACATAAATAAACATAACATTATTGTAAATTTTAATAGATTTATTCAAACAAATTTTGAAATTTAGGAAATTTTAAAAATAAAATATAACTTTTCAAACAAAAAAGTTTTATTGAAATATTTTTTTTAAAGTTCTTAATTTAAAAATGTTTTTGCTTATTGCTAATAAACTATAGGAGCTGATAGTAAATAATTCAAAATTGAGCAAATTATTAAGAATAACCTCATGGTTTTCGAGAAAAATATAGGAAAAGTATTATGATGGCCACATCACCATTTTTTTGTTGTAAAATAAAAGCTGAAAATCATAAATAGTTTACTATTGTTGTTATATTAACTCAAAAATTATATGCAATTTTGGAGAATTGAGTCTCTATTAAATTTTAAAATTGCTTCGCGTTTTTCTATTCACCACTCAAAATAAATTCTTTTCACATATCTAAAAATTAAGAATTTTGATTTTAGTTTGATCCACATGGAGATGCTCAATTTAAAAATTTCTTCGGGTTGATACAAAATCAATTCAAATATCTAAAGGTTGCGAACGCAAGTTTCTTATATTTTTAAGTTTTTTGCATAATTATAGAATTTAAAACCTTTCGAAATATCTTAATATTAGAACATCAAGATTATAATATTTTATCATATCTATGGAAGGAACTTCAAACTACATTATGGAAATAATTGAAGAAAAAACCACCAATAATTGATAATAACGAAATCACTGTTGGAAAAAACAATAGAAAATATTGTCAAAAATTCTAAAACAAATGTCAGTCCACAAAAAGATTTAAATTTTTGAAAAGAATCGTTATCTATAGCCGATCTTTCTTTAATTTAACAAATACTTGTCTAACGAAATTCTAAAATAATGTAATTGATAAAATAATTAAATTTACTTAAAATACTGACACAGCATATGGTTTCAAAAATGTTTTTATTATTTTACGACAATGTTTCACCACACAGTGGCTTCGTCAGGTAGATAAAAAATGAATGAATAATATAAACATTTTTGAAACCATATACTGTTTTAGTATTTTATTAAGTGATGTGGAGTTTCAACAAGTAACAGCCTAATCAAGCCAATTGAAATGATTAGATATTTGTAAAAAAAATCAATTGATAATTGAAAATTTTGGAAAAAATCTGTAAATATATCGAAAAATAGAGAATACATAACAATTATGTATTCTCTATTTTGCGATATATTTACATCTAACTCCAATTTCTTCAAATCAAATATCGTCCAACATTCATTATGAATGAATTCCCGATATTGTGCTACGCACTTTCCAAATCTCCTCACTTATTCAATCTGTTACACTAATTCCCGATCTACGCTGATCACTTGTCCATCCAGTATGACTTAAATACTCAACCAGTCATATGACTACATACATAATATTAAAGACCAAATTGAGGGTTCCCTGTTGACTGATGATTTATCAATTGTTACAGCTTTTTCGGGACAGTTAGAGTGTACAGTCAAACCATCAGAAAATAATGACTTCGACGAATACTTTTAAATTAATTAATTATTTAATGATTGGTATTATTCATTTGATAAGTCTTTACTAGAACCTTTAAATTACGATTCAATAGACGAGATAGATTACTATTTAATATTACACTCTGGTAAAAATTCCTCTCCAGGTAAAATAATGAAAAAATCCCAGATCAAACCTTAAAAAACTGTCACAACAGGACATCAATTAGCCGACATCAAACCAATCCGCTTTGCAGAAAAAGGCCGAAAATTCAATCTCCTTGAAGGCCTGGAGATTAAGAGAGCAATTAGGAATGGTGTTAATCTCCTAGACAACCAGAACAAACTATTAACAAGTTCGAATCTCTTAATCTCTGGACTTTCTTACAATTAACCCCATAATATAAATACATTGTAACAACTTCTTTTTAATTAGTTATTTTTGTAATTCCTTTGAGAATGGTCGTCATTGACCGAAACACGTGTAAGGAAACTGAATATTACAATATGAAACTAAACAAGTGTTTTAATTTGAAATTACCTAATATTATAATACTATCATTCATCCCACCTACAACTCTAAATACATTGGCAATAAATAAAAACCAGCACTTGAAATTTTAAATTGTTAACCTACAAACGTTCTTACGCGGCACTCCAAAATCGTTTCGTGTCAAAAAATTGAAAAATCCTGTCTCTTTGATTTTGATTTTATCGATCTACATATCGAATCAAACGTTGAACTCTAAAATTTCTTACTCGCAACTCCAAAATGATTTCAAATTCTCCATATTTGAATCAAAAGGGTTTCCTTTCTTTTTATCAGCATCAAAACAAATATCATTTTTTATATATTCACATGTTTCACGAAGAGAGAAGGTGTTCAAGAAAATATCAAAAACAATGTTAGATTTCAATTTTTTTTAGAGTTAATGACATAACTATCGAAACCAACAAAGCATTTTAAATTGGAATAATAAACTTCAAACCAAAAAAGTAATTCAAAATGATACATAAAATAAAAAAATGTAAATATTCATTAAAATAGTTCCCAGAAACATTTTAATCTAACAAAAATTGTGTCGAAAAATAGAGTGAATAATTTTAAATTTGTTTAATAACTAACATAAATAAATATTGTTACTTAACATCAAAAGTACTTTTCAATATGAATAAATTGTACGTTTGAACTAGCGTACTCATGACCTAGGTTAATGCGTAGTTTATTAAGGTAAGTCGGGAGTACGATAGGCCATTGTATTAATTGTTGTTATAGGTCAAGAGTACGCTTGAATAAATAATCATTAATTTCTCAATAAAAAATAATTAATATTACTTGACTTATAATCTGACAATCGATAAAAAAAACATTAAAAACGCTTAAATAATTGAATTTCACTTCAGAAAATATTTCAAATAGGCAGAAGCACTAAAACAAGTAAATGTCACTAGGTCTTTTAGAGTGACATTTACTTGTTTTAGTGCTTCTGCCTATTTGAAATATTTTCTGAAGTGAAATTCAATTATTTTAGCGTTTGGATATTTGTAACAAAAAATACAATATTTAAACACTAATAAAAAGAATGAAATTATTTGTAAAAAAAAATTAAACAAAGCTGAACAGTTGAATGAATGAACAAAAAAATAAGAGAAAATCCTTTACGGTAATCACAATGAAAATAATGACAATTTATTTAAAAAATACAGTAAACATTGAGAAAACTGTGAATAAATTGATAAAAGCAATGAAAGAAAAAGAAATTATTAATGGTTAATGGTGAAAAGAATTTAAAATAATTGCAAAGAAAATAGTATCAGTTACCCGATTACCCTACATTTACGATTAAACTTAAGCTATAAGAGTGCTTTCAATATCTTTTACAAATGTTAATAAATTGTACGCTTGAAATTGCGTATCATGACCTAGGCTAATGCGTAGTTTATTGAGATAGGTTGAGAGCACGATTGGTAATTATTGTGGTAGGTTTGAGTAAATAATCTTTAATTTAATATTTACAATGATTTAAACACATTTATTTACAGAGAAAATGTAACTAATAAAATAAATTATAATGTACGGCAATTGTTCATTTTGCTGTTCAACAGATATCGCCTAATAATAATATTAGGTATATTATAAAATAAAGGAAGTGCAGTTTAAATTGACAGTGGGCAGAAACAATTGACTTTCTTAAATGAAAATAATTTATATTACTTAAATTAAAAACCGACAAATGGCAAACAAAAAACTGCTAAAACTTTGAAAATGATTGAATCTCATTATCTGAAATTGTAGAAACAACAGAACTGAAAATAATTAAAATGATTAGAAATAACAGAAAAAGTTGTCACAAAAAAAACAATCAAAAATTAATTTTAAAACATACGGATGAAATAGAGATGTATGAAAACTAAAAATTTAAAGGAATCAAAGAAAAAGAAATTAATAATTGATAATAGTACAATCATTTAAAAATAATAGTTTAAAGTATCAAAAACTCCAAAATAGAATACAATTGAAATACTTGCATAACAAAATCGTCTATAGATATGACAATAATGTTTGAGAGTATAAATTTATTGAATAAAACACAATTAATAATAGATTTTAAAAAAGGTTAAAAATACTCAAAGCGTTAAAAAAAATTATTGCTACTACAAAAAATTAAATATCATAACAAAGACAAAGTTAAAGTTGTAAAAATTAGAAAACAAGCTATTAAAACCGTAACCACTAAGACACTTGAAAAATTTTAATATGAACAACCCAAACTTTCACAAGAATTAATGGAAACAAGTTTGCTAATAGTAAATTCAAAAAACAATTGAAATTAGAAGAAATGCAATATTAAAAAAAGTTAAATTTGTCTACATGATTAAAACATTTAATGATAATTCAGACTTTGTATTTTTTATAAGGAAATTAACGTTTATAATTTAAAATTTAAAGGTTACCCACCAAATATATTACTGGAACTTAAGCCACAATAGTGCTTATAAAATCATTTACAACATACACATAATCTCAGTGAGTTTTTTCAGGGAAATAAAACACTGACAGTGGTGAAAGAACTAATATATATGTAGGGTGGGTGGGTGGCCCTATTTCACCCTTCAGCCTATAAATCATACACGAGTGTTTTTTTTGCTAGATATAAATTTGATTACTAACAGGTTTATGCTGAATTTGACACTTAATTTTTTTAATGTTGTTTTTTAAGAACATTATGGCTTACAGTTTAAAAATAAAGTTTATGATCGTGGCTACCTTACCTATATAATTAAACCTAAGCTACAATAGTATTTGTAAAATCACTTGCAATATCTACATAATCTCAGTCTTTGTTTTTAAGGAATTAATATTCTTTCAGTTTTGAAAGTAATAGTACCTCGATATGTAGGCTGGATGGGTGATCCTATACCAATCTTCAGCCTATAGATAATAGACGATTGTTTAGCTGGATATTAATTCAATTACAAACATATTTGTGTGATAAATTTAATATGTAAACTTTCTTAAAATAATGTAATCAATTTGTAGTACAGCTTTTAAAATATTTTTTGTGAAGAATTTATGGTTTATAATTTAAAACTAAAGAGTAAGTTATTGGTCATCCGATCATCCTACGTATATAATCAAGCTTAGTGCTTACAATATCTTTTGCATCTATATATTTTCAGTTTTTTTTTTTCAAGGGACTAAATCGTGTACAGTGGAGTAATTACCAATATAATAGGTGTTGTAAAAAGAAAATCTATTTTTTGCATAAAATTTGAGGCATTAATTACCATAGTTACAATTATCCGATTTAGGTCAAATTTGCCGTTTTGTTCGATAACTTGTTGCCATTTTGAAGGTAATTTCATTATGCTTGTTATAGAAGCCCTCGCTCCTATTGGTGAAAAAAATGAGACAGTTGATTTTTACAAGCCTCTCTTTTTATTTATTTATTTATTTATTTATTTCCCAACAGAAATACATCCAGTTACAGGGAAACTTAACAATAAGATACATATGATAAATTAAAATTATTCTAATTACAAACTACAACTTTACAATACGCTTAATATCGGAAGAAAACCTTGAAAGATTAGGACTAAATATGTCAACAAAACATTGAATTTCGTGGTAACTATTCAGCATTTGATACAGAAGGGAGTTAAAAAATGTGTGGTATTGGCTTTATGGTAATAAAATGTCAATGAATTACGTGTAAAAAGTTTAGGAGCATAGAAGTGAAGAAGGTTCAGAAAAAATGTATTATCAATATGGCTGTGAATATGTTTATATAATGTAAGGATTTGGATGTACCTATGACGTTGTAACATTATTGGCATCGAGAATTTACTGAGCAGCATATCGCAATTAACGGAATTTGGAGGATATACCCCGAATTTAAAGTAATATAAATACTTCACGAACTTCTTCTGGACCTTCTCCAATAAATTAATATAACTTAAATAATTAGGGCTCCAAACCGGCGCACAATAATTCATTTTACTAAGAACGAATGAGTGATATAAGGTAATAATACTCAGGACATTTTTAAATTGTCTACAGCTTCGGATAATGAAACCTAACATCTTTAATGATGATTGAATAGTATTATTTAAATGCGGTATAAAAGTCAACCGTTGATCAAATATTTCACCAAGGTCAGTTGTTACACTTACTATATTGATAATTTTATTATTGATTCTGTAATCAAATATTATAGGATTTGATTTACGATAGAATGACATAATGTTACATTTTTTTACATTAAGACTTAGGCAATGTCCACGGCACCATTTAAATAAGTTATTCAAATTGTACTGTAGCTCTACACAGTCAGCCAATGTGTGAATAGTCCGAAATATCTTAATATCATCCGCAAACATTAGAAATTCACAATTAAAGCTTCTAGCAACAGAGTTTATAAAAATTATGAATAATAATGGCCCCAGGTTGGGCCCTTGGGGTACACCACTTGAAGCGAATGTTTTATCCAGCCTTATTCAAATGGTTCAAAACGGTTTTTTATAAAATATTTAGCTTTTGGGCAATCGAAGCAATGCTTATATAACGGTGGAACTCGACAATTTGCCTTCCAGTGTGTGGTGCATTTCTGATATCGAAATTACAGTAACGAAATCGACGAAACCAAAATTGCCCGTGATTTTCTGTTGCAGTATCGTGACCATCAGAACATTGTTCAACCGTCTGGCTTTTTGCCTTTACCAAAGAAAAACTGTAGAATGTAACGTATTTTTCTTTGCCATCTTTAACTCGAGCTCAATCCAAACTGAGTCAACTAATCACAAAACTACCAAGAAAGTTTTTTTAGTAAGAAATCTCATCTTTCTAACGCCCTCTAGTGGAACCCGATCGGATTTATACAACGCGAGTTACAGATCACTAAAGCCATTTAATGAAAAAATAATTGATTTCTCTTTACTAAACCTCTTATATGTATCCACCCTACATAGGTCATCCCTATCCCACCAGATATCTCCAGATCTCTACGTTTACATCATATGAACCTTCAATTGTTCCGTCGTTAACTGCACAGGACTGATGATCGAAACTGTTGATTATTGTAAAAACTATTATTCAGATTTTAGGTACTTTCAATTAAAGTTACCACGCAATAAACTACCGAATGGTAGTCTACGTCTCTCTGTAAATTAATTGTTACATACGCAAGTGGGCTCATTGTAGTCGTCCCCCCACGGTGAAAATCCATTTCGTTTTTTGGTAATTTATCGCCCTGTCATCGGCCTTTTCTATGCAAGGGAGTGTCTTGCATTTTAATTACCGAGGTGTTGCCCATTAATTACATACGCAGGAGGAAGCAAAATTTACAGAAAAAAAAATATAGTGTACAATAGAAGACGTATACAATAAACCTTTATATTTTGAAAACGTATGGTTTTAATGTAGAAATAAAACTCTAATGATTTTTTAAATAAAATCAACTTAAAAAATGAAATAATAAAACTAATAGATTACAAAACTAACTAGAAATACAGATTGTCTAAAAATTATAAAAAGAAAGCGATGATTTTATAGTATTGTTTATAAATATATAAAAGTAATGCAATTATAATTACGAAATATTATTTATTTTTGCGGGTTTTTCTTCGTTATACATGTTGAGTATAAATAATAAACACTTTGTAACTTTGTTTGTATAACACAATTTAAATTGTGTTATACAAACAAAGTTACAAAGTATTTATTATTTATAATTACGAAACTTAGATTAACTTGGATTATAAAGTTAAAATTAATTTAAAACTTAGTTTGAATCAATTATAAGGATTTCCATCGGCATTTGCAAATTACGTGAATAGAATTCATTTTCATTTTATATTCGTTTAAACTTTCTTTACTTTTAATTTCAGTATTAAGTGCATTTTTGGAGAAGTGATATTTTTAGGGTGTTTAAATTGATGGTTTTTTAAGTTTTAAAATGTTGCGTGTTCTCCATTCTCGAAACCACCAATTTAAGTGCCCAATTTCCCCAAAAAGATCACTCTTCTCCAAAAATAATACAGAGCTTTCGGCCGACACAAGTGTGCGTGTTTATATGTGACTGTCTCTGAAAAGAAAGTACCAAAACCAGAAATAGATTAATTGCCCGCATCGGCATCTCGCAAGGTATAAATTATCCCGAAGTAATGAGATTTCCAGATTTTACTAATTGCCAATAATTCGACTCGTGAGTAGATGTGTGTTATAGATTCGTTTCAGGTGAAACGCCGGTGGAGTAAAAGTTTGGCATTTTTATTGTTTGTCTCGGCGATGTTTTCTTTAATGGGAACCGATGGGCTTAATTTTTTTTTATTTTCTGCCCGGCGGCCCGTTTTCATTAATCGGAGATAATAAAAGAGCAGCAGTTACGTTCGATTTTAATTAATCGTAAGTTCGGGTCTTCTTTACAATCCTGATGCTTAATACTGAATCAAGTTGTACTAAATATTTCTTCACTTTTTTTATGAATAATGAATGTATTTTTTATCGTTAGTGGTAGAATAAGAGTTGTTTTAGAAATCGAAATTTTATTCTTATAAAAGGAACTTTATATATTGCTAGAAACTTATTTTTTAATGAGGAATTTTAAAACTATTTTACTTCCAGAGTCAAGTCCTATTACACACTTCATACGTTCTAGTGTGTATTAGGCTCTAAATCGAAGAAAAATTTGTTATTGTAACCTATGTCTTCTATCCAATGTGAGCTTAAGATATATTTAGAAATAGTACGCCCAAAATTAACAGCGCGCAAACCACCTTAACTTTTGTAGATCCCAAGGTCACATACAGAAAGGAAGATTTTTAGAAATTTTCATTTCATTGTTTCATTGTATTTGATCAGCAAAAAATCAAAATATCTGAAATCTGAAAGCTATGATTGATATTTAAATGATTTTGATTTTAATTTTTGTGGTTTAATTTCAACTCAAGCCCTCAAACCGTATTTAATAATGTATGATTTATGATTTGAAACGCTATTTTTACATTGTCATTAAAGAATGGTTTAAAATCTGATTCTGTATCCCTATTTCAACTGAATGGAGGTTTTTAATTATGCAAAGATGTTGTCAAAATGTCTCAAGCGTAACTAAACGTCATAAGTGATAATTAAATTCTTGACCTTGAAGTTTGCAATTAGATTTTGCATTTTAATTTAATTTTGAATTAGATTTTGACCTTAATATCTAAGATGGTTTATAAACTGATTATATAGCCTTATTTCATGTTCACACAAAGGTGAAGCGTAGCCAAAAGTCAATATGAATATGTAAATTCTTGACCTTGAAATCCTACATAAAATTTTCCATTTCAAAACCAAGATTTTTATAGCAATAAGATTATACATTTCTTTAAACTAAAGAAGTTTAATAATTGTCTAAGAAAATAAGGACCAATGTTTCAAACAAACAAATCTGTAATAAGCTTTTATCTTCCTCTATTTAATCAGTTCTGTAATTCTGTAACATTTGTGTAATTAAATTATAAACATCGCAATCTCAAAATGCTTCTAGGGATTATAAAACCAAGCATCTACAACACTCGGCACGCATAATATAAATTAAAAAAGCAACGTGACCTCAACAATAGAAATGTTTCTCTCGAAATCTGGGACTCGTCCTAATTCGCTTACGTCTGTGCCTTTTGGTCCGTCCTCCGCGGCGATTATTATTTATTTTTATTGGTTTTACTTTCCATTTATTTAATCGGCCATCGGACAATAATCTCGGCCCGAACAAGTGGATTTCAGAATCGAAGAGACGTAAGTTACCCGACGGTCATGAAAAGTGACGAGCGCCGGAGCTTTCGCGCTTTCTTTCTCATCATCATCATCCTTCGGCCAGTTCGGATTTCGTGGATTCCTCACGGTCGGCCTTTTACGATGCATAAAAAATTAATTAGCGGCTTTAATTGTGCCCAATACCTCCTAAATAATGCGTCCCAGAAATCCATTAACGCCATAGGAGAAACAAAAAAAATTATTCGTCCCGTGTACGCTGACACCCTTTTCTCGAACAGCAAACAAACCACCAGATAAATTTTATGGCGACGGCTTAGATTATAAATGTCCCCGCCCGAAAAGATGAGCAATCGTTTACGATTAGAGGGAGTCGCGCGGCACGAAGGAACGTTTCATCCATTGTGGACCCTTCTCAGTGCCTAATTCCACGTTTCCGAAGATTCGGACCCGTTGATAAATCCTCGGACCGCGGGTGGTCCCGATGGTCGTGTGATTTTTTGGTCACTGTCGGTACAGTCCTCTCATTAGTACGTAGAAGGGTCGGAGATGTGATCTTATCGGGACGCGTTTTATTTTGTTTTGTTGTTTTTTTCTATTTCATTTCCCAAAGACGGCCATTTGTCATTAGATTTTTTCGGGGCGGGACGGGACGCGAAGAACAAAGTCATTTTGGGAAAGTGGTCGTTATCGGGACATGATCGACTCGTGTTTGTGCTTGTTGGGCACGATCAGTTCTTCGAAGAAGAAAAACAAAAGAACGAAGCTGTTATGTAATTCGATGATTAGGTTGCGACACAATGGAATGGATTAAAGAATTATACTGTAATGAACAAAAAACTGCAAGTTCTTTTCAGCACAAAAAAAAGAAAAATTGAAATTCTTTGGGCACAACTCAAAATATGAAATTCTGCAGCTCATTATACAAGGCAAAATCATAGAACGTTGAAGCGTAGGTCGTCGCAGAGTCTCATGTAAAATTGACCTGTCAAATAATGATTCCTTTTATAATTTTACTTGACCAATTAAGTTTTGAATTTGAATGCAACCTACGGGATTGTTTCAAACTATCATCCACTTAATTATTCCGCGCAGCCATCTCTAAAGTAAGGATTGCTATGTTTAACACCAACCTCCAAGGGAGACGATGAATAGAAGAAGAAGATTGTAATGATTGAAAGTTTTAACCATAAGTAAACATAATTTGTACAAAATTGGCCGTTTCTTATAAAAAACTGAGAAGCTTTTCTTTGGTCAAAATTGTTAAATATTTTAGTAAACTAGAAAACAAATTGATGAAGAATAAAATGAGGCAAGAGATGCTGCAAAATTCTAAAAGTGTCCAGAGAATGGTTTCTGAAAATTCGAAGAGATAAAAAAAATACTATCAATTTCAACAAATATTTATTAAATTTGATAAAAATTTTGGAAAATGCTCGAACAACAGAATAGAAATTGCTAAAGAATAACATGAGAATAAAAATGCTGAAAAATCTATGGAAAGAAGAAATTTTAAACAGTTCAATACATTTGAATTTTAAAATTGTTAAATATACTCGAAAAGTAGAAAACAATATTTTGGAAAATAAGGTTGGATATGCTGGAAATTCTAAAAGTGTCAAGAAAGAATCTCTAATAAAATCCGAGAGAAAATTGACCACAGACGTGAGAAAATGTTAATATTTTTTTTTTAAGTTTGGAAACTACTCAAAACAATAGAAGCTAGAGAATTAAATTAAGCAAGGGATGTTGAAATATTCTAAAAGTCTTAAGAATGGGTTTCTAAAAAATGCTGAGAGTTTGGATTGACTAACAACTTTTGATAAAGTAAAAGAAAAAATGCTAAAAAATTCTATGAACATCAAGATAATTTGCTGAAAAATATAATGAGGCAAGAGATTCTGAAAAATGTTAAAATATATCTTAAAAAAACCGTGAAATAAACCACCTTTACTTCAGAAAATTATGTAAAATATTTGAAGAATAAAAGATACATTTCTGGAGAAGAAATTGAGGCAATAGATGCTGTAAAATTCTAAAGTATTTCTTAAAAATCTAATATATTAAATATAATTGACCAACAACTCCAAGATTTTGATTAAAATGTGGAAAATACTCAAAAATAGAAGAAAAATTGCTAAAGGCAAAATATACTCCAAAATTTTAAAACTATAAGAAAAAGTCACTATTTGAGTTTACGTAAAGTGTTTTTAAAATGAAAATAACACTCAGTTTGAGTGAAGTAAGGAATAAACTAAGTGTTGTTTTCATATTAGGAAAAGGGTTTCTTGGAAATTTTGAGGTTTTGAATTAAATTGAATACAATTGCGGAAAATTTTGATCAAATCAAACCAAAAATTGTGTAAAAATAAATAGAAGAAAAAGTGAAATTGACATTTTGGTTAAAATTTACTCCCAACTACAGAAAATTTTAATAAAATTAAAGAAAAAATGTAGAACATACTCAAAAATAAAGACAAATTGTTGAAGAATAAAATGAGATAGAGGTGCAAGAAAATTCTTAAATTACCAAGAAAAGGTTTCTGGAAAAGTCTGAGATCAAATAAACCATCAACTTTTATTTTAGTAAAACAAAACCTTGCGGAAAATAAGTAATTCTACTTTGTGATACATTGTAAATTATTAAAAACACGAGTACCTTTTTAAATATCACACATTGTTTATTTTAGTTGTGGAAAATATTAGAAAATTGGTGGACATGAGACAAGAGTAGCTTGAAAATTTAAGAAATGTCAAGAAAGGGTTTCTACAAAATTTATAGATTGCTAGAATTGTAATATAATTGCGAAAAATTCTCAAAAAGAGTATGCATAAGATGGTAGAAAGTATCGTGAAACGGTTTTTGAAAAAATATAAGAGATTGGATAAAATTTACTATCAACTTTTTATACAAAAACAGAAGTAAAATTGTCAACAGATGTAGAAAAATTCTTGAAGTGTCAAAAAATAGTTTCTCCAAATTACTGAGAGATTGGATAAAGTTGACTACTAACTTCAAAAATTATGACAAAAGAAAACAAAGTATTGTGGAAAATAATGTGAAAACACAACCAACCCCTGTAAACCAAATTTTGCATCCCCAAAAACCTAAATATTCGCACAAAATGAATTCAATAATTATGAGGGGAGGATGTTGTTAACCAAAATCTGCATCCAAAACCCAAATTACCATTCTAAAAATTTGTACAAAGGAATTCAAGAATTGTGAGGGGAGGTTGTTGATATTTAAAAGGAATATTTGGGTTTCGGGGGATTCAGAATTTGATTAACAAGGACTTGTGTTTCCAAAAATTTTTTTTTTCTTTTGTCATAATTTTTGAAGTTAGTAGTCAACTTTTTCCATTGTGTTGTTAATTTGGAAAAACTATTTCCTATTTAATATTCCTTCCAAATATCAACATCCTCCCCTCATAATTCTTGAATTCATTTGTGCAAATCATCAGGATTGTTCAGCTAATTATCTTTGCTAGATTTTTTCTCTCCTTATTAAATTCAAGACAGAAATACCTCATGTATATAGCCAAAACGGACTAACGCCATCAATTTGCATTCGTTTTTAATGTTAATAAAGATTATTATATCTTATCTTATAGTACAAAAAATAGAAGAGAAATTGCTGAAAAAAAAGAAACAATGCTGGAAAATTATAGTGGCATTAAAGGTTTTCTACAAAATTCTGTGAGAATGCAAGACTTGCTGGTCTCTAGAAAAAATTGCTGAAGAATAAAATAAAACAAGAGATGATGAAGGAATATTATAAAACAAGTAAGTAAAAGGTTAAAAATATTCGCCCAGCCCAAAATACTCGCAAAACCGTGATACGTATAGACTGCATTATTTTTTTTATAAAACACATAACGATGATTACAACCCCAAATGAGAAGTTTTGACGACTAACAAAAAGGATTTTAAAATACTGAAAAATACTAGAGATTACATTGAATTGACTACTGACGTCAAAAAAAAATGTGTAAAATCCTCGAAACGAAATTAGTGAGGAATAAAATGTAGCAAATATGCTGGAAAATTCTAGAAGTGTTATGAATGGCATTGTTGAAATTCTAAGAGATTGGATAAAATTGGCTACCTATTTCTGAAAATTTTGATAAAATATAACCAAAATTTGAAAACACATAAAAAAATAAACAGAAAGGAAACCAAAGCAACAGTTTCTTCAAAATTTGAAAAGTGCCAAAAAGGGGTTTCTAGAAAATTCAGAGGGATTGGATTCAATTGATTACCAACTTCAGCAAATTTTGCTAAAATTAAACAAAAATTTTGAAAACGTCCAAACAAACCGGAACAGAAATTGCTGGATACAAAAATAAGACAAGAGAGAAAATTTAAAAAGTGACTCGAAACCGTTTTGAGTCACTTTTTAAACTTTCAAGCAACTTTTGTCTTATTTTTGTATCCAGCAATTTCTGTTCCGGTTTGTTTGGATATTTTCAAAATTTTTGTTTAATTTTAGCAAAATTTGCTGAAGTTGGTAATCAATTGAATCCAATCTCTCTGTATTATTAGCATAATGTGGTTTATTTTCGTATTATTTTATTATTAAAAGAATGTTTATGACATGGCATATACATATCAGATGAAGTTTTTTTTTACAAAATTCAGAGGGATTAAATTAAAATTGACTAACAATTTCAACAAATTCAGAAATAAAATAGAAAATGCTCGAAAATAAAGGTAAATTGCTAGGACATAAATTGAGGCACAAAAGATCCTAGCAAATTCTTAAAGTGTTTAGAAAAGTTCTTTGGAGAATGCCAAGTTTAGAAAATTGTCATAAAATAAAATCATAATTGAAGAAAAATCTCAAAACACTAAATCAAAATTACAAAAATTATAATGATACAAGAGCTGCTGGAATATATTTATTAATACTTTAGTATATTATATATGATACAATATATTCCGAAAAGTTAATTACAAAATTTAAAAAAGATATTTTAGAAGTGTTTAAAAAAAGTATTTACAATCATTTGTTTCTCGAAAATTCTAATTAGATGAATAAAATGAAATACCAATTTCCGAAAATTTTGATATAATTAAATTAAAACTGTGGACTAAAATAATGCAACAGATCTTAGGAACTTTTTAAAGTGCTAAGAAAGATTTTTTGAAAAATTAAACTTCAGAAGATTTTAATACAAAAAACTATTTTTAAGTTCAAAAACTAGAAGAGAAATGGATAGAGAAGAAAATTAAGCATAAGATACTAAAAATACTAAAAATGTCAAAAAAGGGTTTATGAAAAATTAAAAGAGAATTTTTTCAATAGACTTCAAACTTTAAAATACTCTAAAAATAGGAGAGAATATTTTACAGTATAAAATGAGGAAATAGATGCATGAAAATTCTAGAAACGTCAAGAAAGGGTTTCTACAAAATTCCAAGATTCCAAGAATTTTAATAAAATTAAAGAAAAAATTCTGGAAATAACATTTCAAAATAAAATTCCAAATTGCTGAAAAACAAAAGTAGACATGGTTCTAAAAAAGAAAGTGCTAGAGAATAGAATGCGACCAGATATCTTAGAAAATTCCAGAAATTTCAAGAGGTTTCTGGAAAATTTCAAGAAATTGGCAAAATTATTTACCAACGTCAGAATATTTTGATAGAAGTAAAGAAATTGTAGAAAATACTTTTAAAAAAATTAGAGTGTAGCATAAGGCAAGGGAAGAAATCTAAAAGTTATATTAAAAGATTTTTGGAAAATTCCGAGAAATTGAATAAACCTGATCAACAACTTTGGAATTTTTTGATAAATTTGAACAAAATCTGAAAAAAAAATAATTAACAATTAATTTGCTGGAGATCAAAATAAGGCAAGAGATTCATGTATTCATTTTTACTATACAATATCCTGTTAACGTAAGATTGAAGAACTGAAAATTCCCGAAACGTCAAAAAAGGTTTTCTTCAAAATTACTAGATTCCTAGAATGTTAATAAAATTAAAGAAGAAATTCTGAAAAACACTCCAAAATAAAAATCTAAATTGCTGGAAAACACACGTAGACATAAGATGCTAGAAAGTTCTAAAAGTACCAAGAAACTGTTTCTGTAGAATTCTAAGAGATTGGATAAACTCATAATATCTTTATATAATTAAAGAAATTAATTTGGAATATAAAAGAAGAATAGAAGACAAATAGCGAGAAAATAAAAAGAGTCAACAGATGCTGCAATATTTTTGCAGTGTCAAGAAAGAATTTCGAAAAATTACTGAGAGAAAAGTTCAAATTCAAAAAAATTTGATAAAACTTAAAAACGGTTTATATTACTCTAAAAATAGAAAAGCTATTGCTGGCGTATAAAATGAGGCAATATATATCAAACACTATAACACTTGGATAAAATTGATTATCCACTTGAATTAATTAAACAAAATGATGAGAAAAATACTTAATAATAGGAGAGAAACCGCTGCAAAACAAAAATAAGTCAGAAGAAGTTAGAAAATTCCAAAATTTAATAAACAAGCTTTCTAAATACTCTAATAATTAAAGAGAAATTGCAGAATGAGGCAAGAGATATCGTAAAATTCTAATAATGTCCAGAAAGGGTTTTTGAAAAGTTTGTATAAAAATGACTACCAACTTCAAATATGTTTGTTTATATTAAACAAAATGTTGTTGAAGATACACTTACAAAATAGAAGATTGTTGGAGAATAAATTAAGACAAGATATGTTTTTTAATTTCAAGATTGAAAAAAGGGATTCTGGAATAATTAGAATTTTCTACAACGTAAAGGACTTACATATTTTATGGATTCTGGAATATTCTGAGAAATTCGTTAAAATTGGTTACTAGGAAATTTCTATAAACTTAACCATTTAATATTGTGAAAAATACTAGAAAAATTAAAGAGAAATTTGTGAAGAATAAAATGAGAGAAGATATGGTTTAAAATTCCAAAAGTTTTCTAGAAAATTTCGAAAAATTAGCAAACTTTATTACAATTATAAGAGCAAGTAAAAAATACTAAGAAACTAGAAAACAATAACTTAAAAATAAATATATAAAAAAGTAAGATATATTGGAGAAATCCAAAAGTTTTAATAAAAAGTTTCTGTCAAATTCCAAGAGATTAAAAAATTGACCACTTTAATAATAATAACAATAATATTTATTGGTGCTAATAAGTTTTTGAAAATAAAATAAGGCAAGAAAAGCTGGAAATTTATTACAAAAGTGCGCAATTCGGAGAAATTTGTTTAAATTGTTTACAACGTCAAATAATTTTGTTATAAATAAACGAAAAGTTGTAGAACATACATAAAAACAGAATTCAAATTGCTAAAGAATAAAATGATGTAACTTGTGCTGAAAAATTCGAGAAGTTTAAAGAAAAAGTTTTTGGAAAATCCTGAGAGATTCAATAAAATTGACTCCCAACCTTAGAATATTTTATAAAACAAAAACATTAAACAAGATGTGCTGGAAAATTCTAGAAGTATCGAAAAATTTGTTTTAAGCCAATTTTTTTTTGAAAAATGCTCAAAATTAATAAAATTAAACTAATAAATATGCGTAATATAGAAAAGAAATATCTGCATTATAAAAGGAAGATATTCTGGGAAATTTTCTATAGTGTCAAGAGAGGATTTTTTCGAGAGACTTTATAATATTGACAATTTCAGAAAAGTGTAATTATTATTTATTATTATTATTACTTATTATTATTATATTTGGATTACCTGTTAACTGAGGAAAATACTCGATAAATAGAAGAGAAATTAAAATACGGCAAGAAATTTCAGGAAAATCTAGAAGTGTCCTGAAAGAGTTTCAGAAAAAGGATTTTTGAGAAACTCCGAGAGATTAGATAAATGTAACCATCAACTTGAGAAACATTTTAATAATACTGAAGGTAAAAGTATGAAAAATCTTCAAAATATACAAGAGAAATTGTTGGAGAATAAAATGCGACAAGAAATTCTTGAAAAGTATCCTGAAATACTAAAAGATTTTATAGCCTAGAAAAATTTAGATAAAAAAAACAAAATATTTAATAAGGCAAGAGATGTTAAAAAATTCTATAAATTCCGGAATTTTTGAAATTTCCTGCAATTCACTTTCCACTTTCCAAGAATTTTTCTTTATTTCTTTAAGCTTTATAAAATATTCCATATTTGTTTAGCTGTGTACACATTTCTTTTACATTTCTAGACCTTTGTAGCAACACTTGATTTCAGAAGTTATTTGGACGAATTTAAAATTTTCTAACAAATTTCTTCCAGATTTTTAGAAATTTCCAACAATTTTCTTTTTACTTTCGAAGAATTTCTCTTTGATTCTTTAAGCTTTATAGAATTTTTTATATTTGTTTAGCTTTCTACACATTTCTTCCAGATTTCTAGATTTTTCTAGCAATAATTCATTTCCAACTTTCAAAAGTTTTTTGATTAAATTTAAAAGTTTCTGACAATATTTCTTCCAGATTTCTAGAAATTTTCAACAATTCTCTTTCCACTTTCCAAGAAATTTTCTTTGTTTCTTTAAGCTTTATAACGTTTTTCATTTTTTAGCTTTCTACACATTTCTCACAAATTTCTAGATTTTTCTAGCAACAATTCATTTATAGCTATTAAAAAAATATTTGGACTGATAGACTATTTTCTGGCAATATTTCTTCCAGATTTCTAGAAATTTCCAACAATTCTTTTTCCACTTTCCAAGAATTTTTCTTTCTTTCTTAAAGCTTTATAGAATTTTTCATATTTGTTTAGCATTCTACACATTTGTTCCAGATGTCTATACTTTTCTAGCAACTCTCCATTTCCATCTTTCCAAAACTTCTTTGGATAATTTAAAATTTTCTTCCGGATTCCTACAAATTTTAAACAATTCTGTTTTTAGTTTTTAAGAATTTTCCTTTATTTCTTCAAACATTATAGAATTTTCCAGATCTTTTTTTACCTTTTTAATTTTCTAACAATATTTCTTCTAGATTCCTAGAAATTTCCAGCAATTCCTCTATTTCTCCAAACGTTATAGAATCTTACAGGTTTTTTTGATCTTTTTGCACATTCTATGTAGAGTTTTAGATTTATCTAGAAATATTTCATTTCTAGCTTTCTAAAAGCTATTTGGACGATTAAAAATAATAAACGGATTTCTGAATAACTCCGAGAGATTTGATAAATATTGTGGAAAATAGTAAAAAAGTAAAAAAAACACATATCTTAAGAATATAATAAAGCAAGAGATGTTATAATTATGAGAAACTGGATAAAATTTTATCTACAAACTTCATAAAATTAAGCAAAAAAAAACTGTGGAAATACACAATAATAAAAAGAGAAATTGCTTAAGATTAAAAAATCAGATAATCTGAATATTCTACAAATGACAAGGAAAAGTTTCTCGGAAATTGTGAAAAGTTGGAAAAACTAGGAAAAAATTTATTTTCTTATGTTGACGATTAAACAAACAAATGTGAAAAACACTTGAAATACAGAAGAGAAATTGCTGGAGAACCAAATATTTCAAGAGTTCAAGAAAGGGTTTTTGGAAAAAAATATTTAATAATATTGTGGATAAAGTTAAATACGAACAAAAATGTCCACTGACACAAGTTTGATAAGAAATTTAAAAAAAACTATAAATAGTATTGTCACAGTTTATCATTTGTATCTATTTTGAGTACATTTTTGTAAAAGTCATCAAAATCCGCCGAAAGGTTTTCCTGAAAACTCATGAAAACTATATGAAAGTGTTTTATACACTAACACAAAGTTTCATAAGAAATTTCAAATAAACTATTAACAGTATGGCCACAGTTTATTATTTGTTTTATGACTGTATCTATTTTAAGTATATTTGTAAAGTCATCAATTATGAAATGAGGCAAGAAATGCTAAAAAATATAAAAGGCTTTGTATCATTCAATGTCTGTCGAAGTATTAGCTAGAGAAGTAGTTGTTTCAAAAGTGGTTTGTTCTTGTAGTCTTAATAAGACTCACTTGTTGTAGATTTTACGAAATATTTTCGTGTTTTTTTCTAATTAATGTAAAAGGCTATAAAAAATTCCAAGCGCTTATAAATATTGACTACAATTCAGAAAACTATGACCAACTTGAACTAAAAATATGGAAAATATTGGGAAATATAGAAGAAATTGCTGGGGATTAGTTAAAATTGACAAAAAATTGATAACATTTTAAAAAACTTCTTATATTCATAAGAAAAATTGCTAGAGATTAAAATAAAGCAAGAAATTCTGGAGAATTTTACTAATATGAAGAATAAGTTCTTGAATTAAAATAACAGATTAAATAATATTAGGCATTAACTTCAGAAAATATAAATTAAATTAAAGAAAAAAATGTTGAAAATACAAAAAAATAGAAGTGAAATTGTTTTAGAAGGACGTACAGTAAAAAAAATATCAGAAAAATCAAGGGTGTAGAAAGATTCAGAAAATTGTATTAAAAAAATCTGAAGAATAAACTAAATGCATAAAATTTTATTTCTAAAACCAAAAGATTGCATCAAATTGACTACCAACTTTTAATAAATTTAGATAAGAAAATGAAAAAATAGAAATTTTGTTCCTAAATTACCAAGATCAAGTAGATTTAGCTATATAAACAAAAAAAATGTTTTGAATATTCATTTTGGTATAAAAAATATGCAAAGTAAAATCAACATCCTATAACATTGAATACACTTAAAAATCCTGTCTTACTGATTAGTGGAACAAATTAAAATAAGTTATATCAAATGCTAAACAAAAAACAATAAAAAAAGAAAGGCAAACATAGATAGTCTTTAAAGGCCAAAAAGTTAAACTCCACATATAAATATCAAAATGCAAATTGAAATTCCTGGATTTATAAATTAATAACTAAAATTTCTGTATATAAAGTATAAATCACCTAAATTCAATAAAGTTTAATTTCTGATTCATCTGAATTTAAATTAATGCAATACATCTCCTCCTCTCTTAACGAAATTAAAACTGGTTTGTGAGTAAATACAGCGCATTTTTTGTCTCCGTAAAATAATTTTATGTCGTGACGTTATTAATAGCTTCAATATCTCAATTAATTATCTTTTGCCGCCTCGAGAGCCGGCAATTAATGCACAATCCTCTTCGAAATAATAATTATAATTAGACCCAATTTTTTTATTTGGGAGACAGAAAAAAAAACACTTTTACCGCCGGCCCCTGCGCTAATCAACACCTATACCAAATTATAGGATATGAAAAAAAAAAATATGTTTGCCGTTAATTACGGTCGAAAAATTTCGTTTTGGGCAATTTTGACACAAAAATCATCCGATGAAAGTCCGAATCACGAAGATTTATTCGAGCGTGCGACGAAGAGGAAAAAAAATTAATGGATGTATTTGGCCATTAAAAATTATTGCCTTTTTATAAGTATATTAATCATTAAATTTAAAGGTCTTGGTGTTGATGGCTACTTGTGGTTCTGATGTAATTAAGTTGTAAATTATTTCTTACTTTCGTAATCGTAGCCAGAGAAAAAGTTATTTTAATCGATTCAAGAAAAGTTTCTTATTTTTAGGTTATAAAATATGAATTAATCAGAAATACCTTACCTTAATTCGTTGTAGCAGCTTAGCAGCAGGTATGCAGAACTCATCCTCGAACTTATGTAGGCACCCATGGTACTCACACACCAATAAATCCCTTGCTTGTCGGACCAAACTTCTCCTTGTACGTTTATAGTTTCCATACAATCCTCCGAAGTGTTTATCCACCAAACTGGCAACATCATGTTTGGCCTGTAAGAAAATATTCATTATATATAATTGAGAAACTTCATGACTTCGTTCCAAAATTGCTTTGTGTATAATTATATAAAAAACCATTAGTTTTTTTTAATTATAATTATTGGATATTGATATATATATATATATATATATATATATATATATATATATACCAATCCACCAGTCACCTAAACCATTAGTTTATATTAATTAAACAATTGAAAATTTTATATCAGGAACTTTATCAAAAGATAAAAAAACTTACTTTGTTAATATCACACACGGAAAATTTTATATATGAAATAGATTATAATTAGTAATATATCATTGTATTGATGGAGAAAATCAATCCATTATAAAAATATTTACGTCGTTTCCATGAGCGAAATTTCAAGGATAGAATTTTATTGTCCAAACACACAGTGCATCGACGTTTATGGGCCAATAAAAAGACAATTTCGTTTCGTTGCGGCGGTCATATCCCATTGTCTGGGCTTTTATGGGCCCTTAAAACATTTTCACGCCGCCCCCCTGCGAAGGGTTGTAATCGGCCGCTTTGTAGTCACCGATAGCCACGGAATATTATATTAGCATTCATCAATCATCGAGCGGATAAGATGAATTTTCTAAGAACTGATTAGCATAATTCATCGTGCGCATAAATCACACGCAAAGCTAGTACGAATTTCTACACTAATGGTGGTGTTATTGGAGATCAGACATTATTTACGTTATGGTTATTTATTATGAAGTTGAAACCATGAAATATAAATCAATAGCATCTCTAGTGATAATAATCCTTTTTACTTCTTGAATGCTCAAATATAAAAAAAAAATTGGCGCCCAACACAGGTCCTCCTACAAAATGCTACAAGTCACACTAAAAATCTAAACGTTATAAATATTTTCGCTAAAAAATATGTCTACAATTTAATCAACATCTATGTAATAGTTAAACTTGGCCAGTTTTCTTAATTGGTTTTATTATTAATTAGCGAATCCGATAAGCCAGTGACATGTTTTATTGATTATTATTTACTGTTACACCGTCTAGTTAACTGGACCATTAACAGATAGAAAAGTACGTTGACGTCTTTGGATAACGCTGGTTCGCAGGGAAATCAATTAGCGAAATTTTATCTCGTAATATAATTAGTGTTACAAGGTAAATTTACATTAGGCGACTTATTTGCTAACGGTACTGGCATGATAATTAAGAATAAATTTCAAAGACCACAGTTTAACTAATGAAAATAAAGTTTACCAGATAGTGTATACACATATAATAATAACAATTAAATTAAACTGGCCAAGTTATTTATTTATTTAATTCATTTTGCATTTTAAAACAATTTAATTTTTTTAAATATCACATTATTCGAGATGTTAAGTGTACTTTTTAAATTAGAATGTGAAGTAGTCAACTACTGAATGGAAAGAATAAAGTCCAAGTGAGAATTTAAACACGAAAAAAACTTAAGTATAACATTAATAATTAGGTACAAAATCTATTGCAAAATTTAAACCAACAGTAAGTCCAAGTTAAGATCTAAAGACAATATCTTAATTCATAGTCTAAATCAAAATGTAAGGTTAAAGTATATAAATAAATCTAATTAAAAATCTAAAGTCTAAAATCATACACTTAAAATAAACTTAAAGTCTAAAAACTAAAAACCTATAGTCAATATTTTAAATTCAATACTCGAAAGCTAAAATCAAAGCCTAAAGTCTAAGAATTCAGCTTCAAAGCTAAGTTTGAAATCAAACGTAACGCGAAAGTTTAAAATCAAAGTCTAATTTCTGTAGCAATGTTATTTTTAGGTAAAGCATATTGTATTGCCGCAGAAATTGAAAAAACGGGCTTGTAATATATAAAAATCGAAAGTCAATTTTGGAAATACCTTTGAAATCAAAATGTAACGTTGTAACTTATAATATAATTATTAACAATTAACGTCGAAATCTAAAATCAAAAAATATAGTTAAAGATAATTATAATTTCAAACTCATAAGATAAAATTTAATGTCCAAAGTCAAAGTCTAAAGTTAAAGGCTAAAGTTAATGTCTAAAATTAAAGTCCAAAGTCAGTGTCCAAATTATAATTTGAAAATCTTGAATTAATGTTCAAAAACAATTTTAAAAACAAGATTAACAGCAAACTGTAATGTTAAAATGTTAAATTAAAATTTAATGTAAATATCCATAATTGAAAGTCTAAATTCAAAATCAAAGGCTAAATGTAAAATACAAGCTCAAAGATTTAAGTGAAAATTTAAAGTCAAATGTCGAAGACTAAAGTAAAAATTAAAGTCAAAATCTGAGATTAAAGTATATAATAAAAGTCTTATTTAAACTATAATCTCATGACAAATTTCAAATCTAAACTCAAAGTCTAAAGTCAAAGAATAAAGCGAAAGCTTAAAGCCAAAGTCTAAAGTCAAAGTTTAGAGGTAAAGCGGAAAGTTGGAATCCAAAGGCAAATTCAAAAGTGTTAAATTAAAATAGAATGTTAATATCGATAATTAAAGTGTAAAGTCAAAGTCCAAATCCAAATTTAAAGTCAAATCTAAAGTACATAATAAAAATATTAGGTTTAATTATTATTTCAAAATCTTACGGAAAATTTAAAGTCTAAAGTCCTAATTCAAAGCCTGAAGTTAAAATCTAAAATTTAAAACACTTAAGTAAAAATTTTAAGACAAAGTCTAAAATTAAAATTAAAGCCGAAATCAAAATTCAAAATATATAATTAAAATTGTAATAAAATAATAAGCTTAACATCTTAAGCAAAAATTTAAAGTCTAAACTTAATTTCTACATTCTAAGTCTAAAGTCAAAGTCAAAAGTCAAAGTTTAAAGTCAAACTCTAAAGTAAAGTCTAAAGTCAAAGTCTAAAATCAAAATCTAAAGTCAAAGATGTTTAAAATCAAACTGTAAATTTGTTAATGTTTTAAATTAAAATATAATAAATATATCTATAATGAAAGTCAAGATTGAAAATTACAGTCGAAATATAAAAATAATGAATGAAGTCCAAGCCTAAAGGCAAATTGTAAAATAAAAGTCTTTAGTAAAAATATAAATTTTAAAGTCGAAGTCAAAAGTCAAAATTTAAAGACAAAGTCAGAAGTTAGTCTAAAATCAAATTCTAAAATCTAAAATAAATACTTGAAATTAAGTTTAAAATCAAACTGTAAGGTTGAAGTGTCAAATTAAAATATAATCTCAATATATATAATTAAAGTGTATAGTCAAAGTCTAAATTTAAACTTAAAATCAAAATAAATACATAATAAAATACTTAATTTAAATTATCTCAAAATTTTAGGGTAAAATTAATAGTCTAAAGTCAGAGTCTAAAGCTAAAGTCTTAATTCAAATCCCAAAGTCAAAGTGTAAAATTAAAATTAAAGTCCAAATTAAAATTAAACAAGCTTTAGAGCAAACACTTAAGTTGTAGGATTAAATTAAAATGTAATGTAATGTTGATAATCAAATTATAATATCAAAGTCTAAATTCATAATTAAAATTAAAGGTGAAGTTTTAGCTCGAAGACTTAGGTAAAAATTAAAAATTAAAAGTGAAATTAAAAATCAAATTTATAGTCTAAATCTAAAGTCAAAGTATATAATCAAAATCTTAATTAAATCATAAGTTAAAAATGAAAATATTACAGCCTCAGCGCAAAGTTTAAGTTGAAGTCTATAGTCAAAGTCTGAAGTCAATGTCTATAGTCAAGGTCTAAAATCAAAGTCTAAAGTCATGGTTTAAAGTCAAAACATAAAGTCAAAGTCTAAAGTAAAAGTCTGAAGTCAAAGTCTAAAATTAATTTTAAACATTATAAATTATTGTCTGATATCAAATTTAAAAAGAAGTTTAAAACTGTAAGGTTAATGGGTCAAATTAAAATGTAATAAAAATTACCATAATCAAAGTGTAAAGTCATTGTCAAAATTAAAAATTAAAGACGAAATATAAAGACAATGAATAAGTCAAAGCCGAATTACAAATTATAAGGTAAAAGTCTTAAGTAAAAATATAAAGTCTAAAGTCACAACCTCAAGTCAAAATTTAAATTCAAAGTCGAAAGTTAAAGTCAAAAGTCAAATTCTGAAGTCAAAGTCTAAAGTGAATGTCTAAAGTCAATGTCTAAAGTCAAAATATAACGTCAAGGTCTAAAGTTGATGTTTAAAGTTAAAGTCTAAAGAAAAAGTTTTAATCTAACGTCAAAGTTTAAAGTCAACGTCTAAAGTCAAAGTCAAAAAATCAAAATCTAAATGCAACGTCTACAATCAAAGTCTAAAGCCAAAGTCGAAAAGCAAAGACAATATCTAAAATTAAATTTAAGTTAGAGGCTCAAGAGTTTTTAGTGAATAATTTATGTCGAAAGTCAAAGTCAAAATGTATGTGAATACTTTAAGTCAAAGTCTTAAGTCAGAGTCTTAAGTCAAAATCTAGAATCAAAGACTAAAGTTAAAGGTAACGTCTAAAATCAGAGTACAAAGTCAATGACCAAAATCAATGTTCACGGTCAATGTCCAAAGAATAATTGTAAAATCTTGAATTAATGTCCAAAGTCAATTTTAAAAACAAGCTTAAAAGCAAACTTTAAGGTTGATGTATTACCTTAATGTTAATAGATAGAGTCAAAGTGTAAAGTCTAAATTTGAAATTAAAGTCAAAATCTAAAAATCGTAGCCTAAAGATAGAATATAAGTCGAAAGATTATAATAAAGAATAAAAAGAAAACTATAATAATCTAAAAATTTTATGAAAAAAATATAAAGCATTCAAATTGAAAGTCTAAAATCAAAATTAAAGTCGAAATCAAAAGTCAAAATATATAAACAAAATCTTAATTAAAATATTAGCTTAGAATTTTATAAGAAAACATAAAGACCCAACACAATGTCTACATTTTGACTTTAAAAGTTTAGTTAAAAGTCAAAGAGAGAAGTCAAAATTTAATGCAATAATCTAGAGTCAATGATTAAGATAAATGTCTAAAATGAAAGACTAAAGTCGAAGTCAAAATTCAAGTTGTAAATTCAAAGTCTACAGTTAAAGTTTAAAATCAGAGTAAGAGACTCAAGCCAAAATTTAAAGTCAAAGACTAAAGTTAAAGTCTAAAATCAAAGACTAAAGTTAAAGTCTAAAATAAAAGTCTAACATTAAGAAATTAAAATTGAAATAGAAATCTGTAGTCAAATTATACAATAAAAATCTATTATTATTATTATTATAAAAGTCCAAATGTAATGTTTACAGTCAAAGTCTAAAATCAAAGTCTAACCTCAAACTTCAAACCTCGTAGGTTAGGATGTAAAATCAAAGCCTAAATGAAATTTCTGCAGACAAAGTCTAATTTTAATGTCAATCTGTAATCTTGAAGTCTTTAATAACATTGTAATCTCATTTAGAGTGCAAAGCAAAAGTAACGAATTAAAGTAGAAACCTGAAGTGAATGTATACAATTCAAATCTGATGTTACAAGTTCAAAGTTTTTAGTGGAGGTTTATAAGGTCAAAAGCCAAAGTCTAAATTCATAATTAAAATCGAAATTTCATGGACAGTTATGGTTAAAGTCTAAAGTCAAAATATTAATTCATAGTCTAAAATCAAATTCTAAAGTCAAAGTATATAGTCGAAATCCAAAGTCAAAATTAAAATTTAAAGACAATGTCCAAATTAAACATTTAAATCTTAAATTAATGTTTCTAATCAACTTTAAATTTAGGGTTAGGTCTGACATTAAAATATGATTTTAGAATGAAAATTAAAACAGAAATCTATAGTCAAAGATTAATGTTAAATTATAATCTCAAAGTTTTAAGTGAAATTTGAAACTTTTAGATATATTAAAATTAAAGTGCGCATTATATAAATAAATCAAGTTATGCAATCAAAATCCTTAAGTTAATTATAAACTCATCCTTGAAGTTATAGTTTTGATATCTAAAGTCAAAGTAAAAAGTCAAAATCTTACATTAAATTCTTAAGGTAGAGTATTAAGTTAAAGTTTATGTTTAAATAATAAACTCAAAGTCAAATTCTAGACCTTAAAACGTCTAAAAGCTTTGAATTTCACTATTGGAGTTAAAATTCAAAGCCAAAAGTCGAAAATCTAAAACTCATTCGAAATAAAACTTAAGGCAGGTTTAAAATTGACCAATAAGCTTGAAGCATCAAATAAAATCGTAATCTCAGTAACGAAGTCTAAAATCAAAGTTAAAATTTAAAGTACAAGCTTAAAGTCTGATTTGAAAATTTAAAATCTGAATTTTATGTTTTAAGTGTAAATTTTAAAGAAACCATGTAAAATTCTTGAGGCAGAATTTGAAGTAAAAAAGTAGAACGTCAAAATTTGAAGTTCAAAGTAGAATGCTTAGCTCCAAAAAGTTAAGTGTAAATATGAAAACTGAAATTAATGGCTAAAATCATGGTCTAAATTTAAAGGCTTAAAAAGAGTTTAATGCCAGAGTCTAAAATCAAAATTAATGTATAAAGTTAAAATCGTCAAAGACTAAGTGGCTAAAGTCGAAAGTCAAAAGCCTAAGTTTAATAGCTTATCTTAATTCTAAACTCAAAATCTAAGGCAAAGTCACAAATCAAAGTCTAAAGTTATAGATGCAAATAAAAGTGCAAGGTCTAAGTCTGTGCAGAAACTTGAGTCGAAAGTTATTTAATATTGAAATCTAGAATTAAAGTTTAAAGACAATGTGTAAAATCAAAGTCTTAAGTCAAAGTCTGAAGTCAAAGTCTAAAGTAAAAGTCTAAATTCAAAATAAGTAAAACAATTAACTTTGTTGGTATAATTTTTTTGAATAATAAAAAGTGATACCAACAAAGTTAATTGTTTTACTTATTTTGAATTATCAAAATGTATCACGAAGTGAAAGCCTCCACAATTACATATTTAAAGTCTAAAGTCAAATCTCAAAGTCAAAGCTTAAAGTCAAAGTGTAAAGTCAAAGTCTAATGTCAAAGTGTAAAGTCAAAGCCTAAATTCATAAATTCTTTAAAGTCCAAAATTTAATACCTGTGTCTAAAGTTAAATTCTAAAGACAAATTTTGAAGTAAAACTCTGTAATCAATATCAAAGGCTAATGTTTCGAAACAGAATATAAAATATAATGAGTAAATTTAAAGTTAAGGCATAAAAACAAAGATAAATTTGAAATTTATACAATAATAATAATATAGTCAAGATTTAAAAAATACGGAACATTAAAAATGTTTTTGACATCAAGTTAAAAAAGAAAATTAGAGTTATATGTTCTTTGACATAAATTCAGAATATAAGTTAGAATTTAACTGAGACTTTTCCTTTGATTTTAGTTAAGATCTAAATTGAAAAATTTAATTATAAAACGACTATTTTATATCAAAATCAATAAAGAATTATAAATATGTTGGAAGTAGATATTGTAAAAAAGTGGCCATAAAAAACTTTATGTTCTTGAAATGAAAAGATGGAAAAGTTTTAATTTAGTATACAAAACGTACTAAGATATTAAGTATATAAGCAGAATTGATGTCTTACGAAAATTGATTTTTTTCTTGTACGGCATTTTTGCATTTATCTGTTTAACTAACCAGTGCAAAACTGAAGAACATTACATGCCATCGGTATCGATATATTTTCGTGCGACCCGCAACGTACCGTCTTAATTTAAAATCTTCACGAGATCATAAATACGTCGACAACGAGATTCTCATGTAATAACGAACGAAACAATTAACGGTTCAATACCCTGCACGATGTATAAATTACACGTTCGCCAATTTTTTCGCGCATACGGTGCCAAAAGCAGCCGAAGGGAGGAACCTCGTTCATAATTGCGTTTACAGTAATCAATGCGTGAACATTTCGGCGCGCCCACGCCGCGAAAAGAATTCGGGCCTTTGGGCCCCGTCGGTTGGCCCCTTTTTTTTTTGTTTCTTACTCGCACTCGGAATCCCGCTATAGCCGCGAAAAGGGCCGGCCGTAATTACTAACGACCGGGATTTATCAATTAATGATCGCGCGAATAAATTTCGCTTCGCAGGTGTAATTGCATGTAATTTCGCGTGTCCGAGTGACAAATGTTTGCGAGAGGAGTTACCCGGTGTTTATTTATTTACTCGCAAGGTTTAATTGGAGGTGTTACCGTATGGGAAATTATTACTTACTGCGGATGATTTAACTGCGCGTTTTATTGTGAAGAAGAAATGTTACGGAGGATTGTTTATTTTATATCATGTACACCGTTATAGTACTTTTGAATAAAGAATAAAGTAACTAAACGCTTGAAATTTGTTCAGGATAGTCATAATAATTATTTCAAAGTCGTGACCCTTGTAATTAACCAGAAATTCTTGTTAATTCTTTGTTATCATGCTAGTTTTAAATTATTTATTTTTCAAATGGTTGTTAATAAAGATCCTCTCTGGAAAACTAGCTTGGGATAAACTTGGAATCTTCTGTCTGAGAATGTAAAGCAATTTCTACTTTTTGAAACGACCTAATAAGGTGTGTTCTATAGAACAGAGTACTTCTATCAAATGTGGACAAGAAAATCCTCTTTTTGTTTACTGTATAATAGTTTCACTAAAAATTTAGTAAAAGTAAACATATTCCTGGAAGGCTGTTTACTCGTGGTTTTTTTGTATAAAATTCATATCAATAAGCGACAAAAAAGCGTCAGATCATCTTTTTGGTCAATGTCAAATAGTTTTATTGAACGTTTATCAAAATTTTAAGTATTCTTCCTTCTAAAAGTCCATCTACTCCTCGTGGATTTTTTCTGCAATCAAATTGAAGTGGAGAAACAAAAAATTAGTCGTTATCCAGTAGTTTTTCTAAATATTTTCAAAAATTATAAGTAAACTACCTTTATAAAGTTTGTCTACACATTTCAAGATTTTTATGTTTTCTGGTTGATTGATTAATTTTATATCGTTGCCCAATAGTTTTTCTGAATATTTCCAAAAATTTAAGTGAAGTCTGTCTACTCGTTGAAGTTTTATTCTGCTATCAAATTAATGGTGATACGCGGAAAATCAACTTTTTGGACACTTTTCGATAGTTTTTGCTGGAATATTTAATACAATTTTGAGTGAATTTTCTCCTGGTAGACAGTTTATTCGTAGTGGGAGTGTTCTGCTAACAAATACATGTGAAAAAAATGCCGAATCGTATTTTTGATCTTCCACCTAAAAGTTTGTGCAGAAAAGTGCTGGATTGTTTATTTGATCTTCTACCTGATATTTTCTACTATCAAAATTAATGTGCAAAAGCGTAAATCTCCCGTTCCCCCTTTCTCTCCCAAAATTTTAAGTAAATGCAATCAAGTAATAGTTATTTATCTAACTAGTGGGATAAGAGCATCATTAACTGACGAATGCGGTGAGTTGCTGAGACGAGGGCGTAGCCCGAGTCGAAGTAAGAGCATGAGTCTCAGTTAATATGCCTTATCCCACGTATTAGATACAACTTTTTATCTACGACTGCTCAGAATTACGGAAATTATACTTTTGAATTGAATTCGACGAAAAATCGGAATATCATAGTATGTATGTAGAACCATAGCAACATGTAATTTGAATGTCAACAATTTAAGTCAAAACTTCAAGAATTAATTTTCTAATTTCTGTTTTTCTGTGAAATAATGAGCGACTCCGAATCTCTGCCTTCGGATATCGAAGAATCGGCCACGCAGGTAGTTTCAACGTTATTGCCGGAAAAATCAAAAATTAAATATGAGCAAGCTTATGAATGTTTGCGGAAATGATGCGATGAGAAGAAAATAAAAAATGAAGCAAGTGAAAAGGTACTTCTAGTATATTTTGAAAATATTTCGAAACGCTATAAACGTTCAAGTCTGTGTGATCGTTAGTTGGTATTAAAAAATGAGTGTGTTTTTGATTTCATTACCTCACTAGTTAGGTAATAAGTTTCATTACGTAACTCAAATGAATTTCAAATTCGTCACTTATCTAAGCAGTCGTAGATAAAGTAATAAAAAGCGTTATAATATCTTTTTACTTAATGTACAATAGTTATTCCGAACGTTTTCTTAAATTTTAAGTCATCTCTCTTTTGGAAGTCTGTTTTGGACACTTTTTGGTTAATAAGCGGCCAATCCTGTTTTGTTTCAACTCTTCTAAAAAGATTTAGAGAACTTCCTCCTGAAAGTCTGTCAATTCATTATGTTATGAAATTGATGCCGACAATAAAATTTTCCCTTTAGTTGTGCTAAACATTACCTCTAATTTTGGGCCAACTTTTTTATGCTGTTCTGAATCATAATCTCGTTTCGTTCATTTTAATTTTTGTCTATATTGTCATTTTTTGTACCAAAGCTTACAACTTAACTATTCTTTTGCATATTTCTTCTCTGTTTTCAGCAATTACGCATGTAGATTTAAGATATACTCCTTACTTCTTAATCAAATTGCAAGAAATTCCTACGAGAATTTTAGATTTCTTTAGTATGTCTGTCATTTTTCGAAAAGTTTCGATTATCTTTCCCAATATTTCATCTGATTCTTTTTAAAAACTTGTTTAGATCTCTACAATTTTCCAGATTTATTTATTTATTTTTCTACAGAAAATATCGATAATATTGAACAAGAATTGGTGGAGAGTGTGAGATCTAAACAAGTTTTCAAAAAGAATTAGATGAAATATTGGAAGAGATAATCGAAACTTTCGAAAAATGAAAGACATACTAGAAAAATTTAAAATCCTGACAAGAATTTTAAGCTCTTAAGCTTCTGCTGTATTTTTAAAGCATTTTACATTTATTTGTTTTATCTTAATAAAAATTTCCTGTACATCTTTTTTTAATAGATTGAATTTTTTTGAATTTATTTTTATAAATGTAGGTATATATATTCCTCAAAGACTTTAGAAATTTTCCGCAACTATTTTTTAAGAACTTTGTTAATTCATTTTTAGGTTAGAGAAAGAAAACATCTGTACTCTAGATAGTATACAATATATAATTATATTAATTATTACGTTTCTTCGTCCTTTTCTTGGCCGTCGACACGTCTTTCAGTTTGTTTTTGGATTATTTTATTGATTTTTATTTTATTTCATCGGAATTTTGTAGAACTTTTCCTAGATAGATAATGTTAATTTTGTTTTAATCCCATTCAATTTGTGTACTATTCTCCTGCATTTTTCTTCTTTGTTTTAGCAATGTTTCATCCAGAAATTCCAAATATTCCAAAAATCTTTTTTCCAAATTACGAGAATATCGTAGGTGGATTCAGATTGTTTTTTTCAATTTTATTTGATTTTATAGCAATTTTCCTGATTGAAACTATTCTTCAGATTAATTTTCGTTTTTCTAGAAGTTTTTGCCAGTTCTTGTCAAAAACCTCAGCTTTATCAAAAAATATTTAATAATAAAATATATAAGTCCTTTACGTTGTAGAAAATTCACTAGCTAGAAGTAGTTATTTCAAAAGTGATTTGTTCTTGTAGTCTTAATAAGACTCATTTGTGGTAGATTTTAGGAAAATATTTTTGTGTTTTTTCTATTTTATACAAAAAATATTTGATTAATTTGTTTAATTATCTTTTTTTTATTCAAATTTAATTATTGTTCCCTGCCAACAACAGCCACGGACCGGTTTCTATCTATTCTGGACCTCATCAGCACAGCGTAGTTGTAAAAAAGGGAAAACTTTTGAATTTTTAACCTGAATTTAAATTTTCCAGCAATTCTTTACCTCAATGTAACGTGAGAATATTCTTTAATGGTTTTTTTGAATTTGCAGCAATCATTGTTTAATTTTTAATTAAGGTTTGCTTCATCTAATTAAATTTTATTTTATTTATTTTATTCTATTGAAATTTTCCTTCGAAATTTTCATATTTTTTTAGACCTATAAATTAAAATTTTTATTCAAGATGTTTATCAATTTTCTTCTTAGCCAACCTTTAAATATAATCCAGAAATTTCTTTACCAAATTGATAGGATATACATTTATCTAATTTTAATTAAAGCTTGTATTATTCTTCTACATTTAATTTTTTATTTTAACAGTTTTTCATCCAGATTTTTAGTACATCAGAGAAAGTTTCTGCGAAGATTCTAGATTTTTCTAGTATTTCTTCCATTTATTTCATAATTTCTCTAAATTTTTAGACTTTTAATTATTTTGCAGAAATCTCAAATTTCGAAAATATTTTGACAGTATTATAAATTTTATTAGTATATCTTAACTTTTATAGAACTTATCATAATCTTTTAGAATATTTTTTTTATTAGCTATTTCTCATACAGATTCCTAAAATTTCTCTACAGTTCGTCGTTTATGTTCTCTCTCTTAATTTGGCTGTAGAGAAAACTCAAAACTTTTGCCTAGGTATTCCAAAACAATTACTAGTTTTTGAAATGATCTCGATAAGTAGCAGAAAAGATAAAGACTTTCTTAGATTAGCTTCGCTTTTCCAAATTACCATATTTTGGTTGTTTGTTTCTGGACATTATTCTATTTCTACAAATTTCTAGCAGGAAAATCTTGAAGAGAAGCGAGATTTATTTTGTTTTTTTTTTTCTAGAACTTATCACCAATTCTTATTTAATCTTATTAGAATTTTCAGTAAACTTCTGTTATATTTTAAAAAGATTTTATCGTTTTGCTTTATCTCTTTGACATTTTTCTGTAAATCTTGTTTTATTACATCAAATTGTTTCACCAATTTCTTTTTTTATGTAAAAATATTCTTCCAAAGATCTCGGACCTTTCACTTGTTTCATTTTTGATTTTTTCTTATTAACGTCTGTTCATCGAAAAGATAAAGACTTTCTTAGATTAGCTTCGCTTTTCCAAATTACCATATTTTGATTGTTTGTTTCTGGACATTATTCTATTTCTACAAATTTCTAGCAGGAAAATCTTGAAGAGAAGCGAGATTTATTTTGTTTTTTTTTTTTCTAGAACTTCACACCAATTCGTATTTAATCTTATTGGAATTTTCAGTAAACTTCTGTTTTATTTTAAAAAGATTTTATCGTTTTGCTTTATCTTTTTGACATTTTTCTGTAAATCTTGTTTTATTACATCAAATTGTTTCACCAATTTCTTTTTTTATGTAAAAATATTCTTCCAAAGATCTCGGACCTTTCACTTGTTTCATTTTTGATTTTTTCTTATTAACGTTTGTCCATCGAAATGATTAAGTAATTTTTGTTTTACCTTATCGGAATTTTCCAGAAATTTTTCTTACTTATTTTAATAATTTCCCTCGAGTGCTTTTTAATTCTACAATAGATTTTTTGACATTTTTATTTAAGGTTTAAACTATCATCCGAAAAGATTATTTTTGTTTTAGAATATTTTCATCCAGATTTTTAATATTTATTTCAGGAACTTCTTTGTGTAACTACAAGAAATTTCAGCAAAGATTCTAAATTTTTCTAGCATTATTTAAATTTTTCGAGCATTTCCTATAATCTCTGTTTTTTTTTTAATTTGAAATTAATTCTAGAAATCTCCAATTTCGGGAACTTTTCTGAGAAGATTCTAGATTTTTCTTCTATTTTATCTGATTTTATAGCAATTTCATTTCCTGATTTAGAGTTTAGAGAGAACTTTTCATCACCTTTTGGAATATTTAACTGATTGTGTTGAAATTTCATTATTATGAACTATAGATTTACAGTTTATAGATATTTGAAAACGTTTGTTTAGATATGTAAAACAACTTGCAAAGGTGTGAACGCCAGCGTGAACGCCACGTTTTAATTTAGCTCCAGTGTTTATCGCGATAAATAGTGTAATAGTTAATTAAATTTCACAAATTTTAACTCGATTATTTTGATAATGACATGTGTTACATTGTGAAAATTTAAACAAAATCGATCCAGTAGTTTTCTTGGAAATACCGTTTAATTGTAAGTACATGCTCACAAATTTAGTGTCGGTCGACTGTTTTTTTTTCCCATCCGACTTTTGATAAGATACGCCATCGCCCCTCAAATTTTTGAGTGCGATCGTTTGTATCATTTATCATTTACATTTATTGTTCCGATTAAATTAATTACACCTTTTCCTAACCTTGCCCTACTGTTCATTTTGTGCTACCTTTCCGCGGTCTGCTTTACGTTGTGTGTTTATTTGTTAGTCACCACGAAAGACCCCGTTGGTGTGAAGTGTGTATCCCTCGTTTCTACTCCTATTTTAATTACTCTGATTGTTCAGTTTATGACATATTTTAAATTTTATTTACATTATGGTGAATAAATGTGGCGTTTGTTTTCAAGGAATCACTCCTAATACGCCTTATATTAAATGCAACGGAGCTTGTAAAAAATCAATACATATTCGTTGTTCTGGCCTTAAAGATATTGAATTCAATTTTATAAGTAATTTTAAAACAAGCTGGGTTTGTCAGAAATGTATTAGTTCTAACCCTGTTACTACTGGAGATATGGTTAGTCTTGAAACCCTAAATAAAGTCCTTTCTGATCAATTCAAGGCATTTAAAGACGAAATAATGAACACAATAGCGTTACGCATTGACAAACTAGAATCGCGTATTGAACATCTTGAGAATTCCGTGGCTGCGTCTAGTCTAGGAGTGAATGAAAATTTAAATTTAAATGCGAATGAAGATTTTCTTGAAAATATAATTATGGAAATGGAGGATAGACAAAAACGATTATGTAATGTACTTCTATATGATATACCAGAATCATCGGCGACTGTCGTGGAAAATAAAATTAAAGACGATACAGATTTTACACAAAATATTCTGACGACTCGTGGGTTGGATATTCGACCGCATAAAGTTTTAAGACTGGGTAGGTACAAGTCTGGTTCTAAACCTAGGCCTCTGAAAATAGTTTTTCGTAAGGAATCTGATGCAAAAGAAGCTCTTAAGAGCAATGCTCTGGATAGTGTTCGTTGCCATCAATTTCGAGCGGACCGTACAGTGAAGCAAATTAGTTATTTTAAAAAAATTAAAAGTGAGCTCGTCAGAAGGAAATCGAATGGAGAATCCAATTTAGGTATTAAATTTAAAAAAGACATCCCATTTATTATAGAAAATTCAGGGTTCCCAAATTCTTCAACTACAAAAAACTAACATTATATTATCAAAATGTGGGTGGGGCACGTACAAAAATTAAGGAATTGATGTTGGGTGTTAATAGGAATAGTTTTGATATTATAATTATTACGGAAACGTGGTTTTATGATGAAATTCTTAATAGCCAATTACAGTTGAACGGCTACAATATATATAGAACTAATCGTACTGTGCATGGCGATATAAGAGGTGGTGGCATATTAATCGCGATTAAGCGCACATTCAGATCATCCTTAATTCTCTTTAACAACACGATTGAACACATTTTTGTCTCAGTGAAAATTAATAATTTGAATTACGTTATTGGTGGTTTATACATTCCTCCTGGATCTCCTCCAGGTATATACGAAATGCATGGTAATGCTGTAGAATCCTTATTTCAGTCAAATAATTCGTCAAAGTTTTTAATTTGTGGAGACTATAACCTTCCGTCCCTTGAATGGAATATGCATGGTCTTGCTCATAACTCCACATACTCATATGACCAAAAAGTTGAGTCAATCATTAGCTCATACTCTATCGTTAATTTCAATCAAATTAATATTTTACCCAATGCAAGAGGAGTATTTTTAGATCTGTTTTTCACAAACTTACTTAATGTCAATGTTGATATATCTGTCGACAATTTGCTAGCTACAAGTTGTCATCATTATGCCTACTGTTTAAATTTTCCTATAGAAACTCCACTACATAATTTAGAAACCAATAAAAAAGTGTATCTATATAATTTAGCCGATTGGCATGCTCTTAACAATTATTTTGCTGCAGTAAATTGGAATGATTTGTTAAAAAATGATAATGTTGATGTAATTGTTGAATCATTTTATGAAATAATTCATAATGGTATTGACTCATTTATTCCATTTAAGTATATAAAATCCCGTCACTCAAATTATCCAAAGTGGGTTTCTAAGGAATTACGTGAACTTATCTTGAAAAAGAAAATTGCTCATAAAAAATATAAGAAAAGTGGCTCTGTACTTGACTATTCGGCTTTCACGGACCTTCGTTCAGCTTGTTCGTCATTGTCAGAAGACCTATATAACACTCACATTAATAATGTTCAATCCAACATTAAAACCAATCCACGTTCTTTCTTTAAATATGTTCGTGATCTGAAAAATGAGGACGGAATCCCTAAAGAAATGCATTTCAAAAATAAGACCGCGTCCGACGGGAAAGATATTGCCAATGCTTTCTCTGATATTTTTTCCTCCGTTTTTGTCAAGGACGATTCTCACACTATATCACACACCTACGACAACAACTCGCAAATTAATGACTCAATGATAGATGTAAGTTTAGAGCAAGTGTTCGACGGTATAATGAGTCTCGGTGACAGTTTCTCTTCAGGTCCAGATGGGATTCCAAGTGTTTTTCTAAAAAACTGTGTTTGTACTCTGAGCAATCCGATTCATGGCATATTCCGTAAATCATTAATATCAGGAAAATTTCCTTCAAAATGGAAGGATAGCTTTGTTAAACCAATTTTTAAATCTGGTGCTCGAAACATGGTTGAAAATTATAGAGGTGTGTGTATCCAGTCAGTGATACCCAAGCTTTTGGATAATCTCGTTGCAAAGCAGTTGATATGGATGTCTCGCCAAATAATTTCATTTAATCAGCATGGTTTTGTAGCGGGGCGATCTACTACCACAAATCTACTCGTCTACAAGCAATTTCTGTCAATTGCTTTGGAGAACGGTTGTCAGGTGGATGCCTTATATACTGACTTCTCAAAAGCGTTCGACCGGGTAAATCATAAAATTTTGTTAAATAAACTGAAATCTTTGGGATTTAATGATGTTACTATGTCTTGGTTAAAATCTTTCCTATCTGATCGCCGACTTAGTGTCCAAATAAATAATTATGAATCTGATTATTTTAATGTGAGTTCGGGTGTCCCGCAGGGCTCTCATTGTGGTCCTCTATTATTTGTACTATTTGTAAATGATATACAAAATATAATTAAACATTCTAACTTTTTACTTTATGCCGACGACTTAAAGTTATTCAAAACAATTAGTACTCCTAATGATTGTATAGAGTTACAGAATGATTTGATAAATGTAAGCAATTGGTGCCAAACAAACCTGCTATTTTTGAATATAACCAAGTGCAATTCAATAACGTTTTGCAAAGGTAGAGTCGTTAATGATTTTGTTTACGATATCAATGGGGTGGAATTAAATAAGGTTAGTGTCATAAAAGATTTAGGCGTGCTATTTGATCAAAAATTAAATTTTAAAAATCATATATCATTCATCTGTGACAAGGCAAGGAGAATGTGGGGCTTTGTATCATTAACAGCTAGAGACCTATCCTGGGAGTGCTTAAAAGTTCTATATTGTTCCTTTGTTCGATGCCATCTTGAGTACGCTTCTCCAATTTGGTCACCTCAATTTCAAGTTGATACAAATAGATTAGAACAAATTCAAAATAAGTTTTTCCGTGCTGTTGAATGGAAGCTAGGTCAGCGGCATACGATTGGGTTATACTCAAATATAAAATGCAAACTAAAAATGCACTCTCTAAGTGCTAGAAGAACCATCGCCGAGTTATGTACCCTATATAGGATAGTTAATGGCATCAGCGATTGTCCAGATTTACTAGCTCAGATAGACTTTTACATATCTAACTCCTCCCGGAAGCTCAGAAGAACCCCTCTATTTAGGATAAAAACCCACAACACTAGCTTTGGCCACAACAACGCCATTACGAGAATGACGAGATGTGCCAATAACTACTCCCAATACAACTGGTTTGATTTATCGGCTGGATCACTGGATACATTTAAGAGATTACTACTACAATTTATTAGTGTTATAACCTGAATGACAAAATACACTTTCTGTTCGGTTTATAGCTGAATTCTTCTTATTCTTAGTTTTAATTTTTGTTAACTACAATTTTCATTTTATATTTCTTTTTTTTTTAATATTTTTTTTTTGTGTATGCATATGTATGTATATATGTATATGTGTATGTATGTATGTGTATGTATTTATATTATTCTCTTTTTCTTTAATTATTAAGTAATTATTAAGTTATGTTATATTAGTATTAATTACTATTTATATTATATTTTATGTAAATGGGGTTTCCCGTCAATAAAGTATTATTATTATTATTAATCTCTACTTTTTAAAATAGCCTTAACAATCTGCAAAAAGATAAGGCATTTTTATTATCATCCTTTTGTTGTTTGCTTTTTTTGCAAATCTTCTGTTTGAAATTTGTTCTGCATATTCATAATTTGCTTTCCACATTTTTATAACTTTCTATTGGATCATATTTGAAATTAGTAAAACTTTCGACTAATTCTCGTTCAATCTTATAAAAATGCTCTAAAAACCTGTGTTTTCTTTTCTAAAATTTTAAATTTTTCGTTATCTCATTCAAAACATTTCTTATATGATAAACGAGAATAGCTATAAGATTCATTTTGGATAGACAATCTGCATTCATTCTTATTATAAGTGGTATTTAATTTTTTGATCGTTCAAGGAACATCAAAATTCAAATTTCTCTATAAATAAGAAACATAGGCTGAAAGACCTACGATTGATAGCCAAGGAGAGGACGAATAAATACAATAATTATTATATTTAATTGTAATACTATATACAATAAAGATGTTTTCTCTCTCTAAAAAAAATGTTTGGCCAAAAAAAATCTTCTCAGTTTGGTGAAGAAAAATATATATCCGGTTCCATCAAGAATGTAGCATAACAAGCATTACCTTTAAAAATCTTCTCTTTGAACCTATAACGAAACAATAATTCTTCCTATCGACTTTCATCATACATTTTGCTTTTATTTCAGTAGTTTTTCACCAAAATTTTTAATATATTCCAGAAAATTTCTGATGTTTCTAGTATTTCTTACATTTTTTCATAATATTTAATTATGTCTTGCAATAATTTCGGTAAATTTTTAGATTTTGAATTATTTTGCAGGAATCTCAAATTTCGAGGATTATAAATCTTAATTTTTAGAGAACTTACTATAATCTCTTGGAATATTTTATCTAATTTATTAGCTGTTTCTCATCCAGATTCCTACAATTATCCTAAAATTTCTCTTTTAGATTCTCTCCGTTAATTTGGAAACAATCTCTACTTTTTGAAATGACCTCGATAAATTTAAAAAAAGTATTTTTTGGGATTAACTACGCTTTTTCAAATTACCATCTTTTGGTTGTTTGTTTTTGGACATTATTCTCTTTAAAATTGATTCTGTATATTCATAATTTCTTCTTTCACACTTCTACAATTTCTAGCAGTTACTCTTTTAGATTTATTTTTATTACTTTAGAATTTTCCACCAATTCTTCTTCAATCTAATCGAAAGTTTCTAGAAGCTTTTATTTTATTTTTTAAAGATTTCACAATTGTTGCTTTATCTTATTGAAATGTTTCTGTAAATCTTGTTCTATTGAAACGAAATTCATCAAAGATTTATTTTCTTATATGTGAGAATATTCTTCAAGAAGTCTAGACTTAAACTTATTTTTTATACCACTTTAAACTTTATTCGCAGTGACTACTTTCGACTACACGTTAATAATTATCAAACTAAGTCAAACTTGGTTTGATGTTGCCGTTTAAAATAATACAAAAAAGTAAAAGTGTTTTCTTTATTCTTAATATCGAAATGTAGCACGAAGTAAAAGCCTTTAAGATTTAAGAACTTAAATTTTTGTATTAACTTCTTTTCATTAAAATATTTTTGTAAATCTTGTTGTCTTTATCGAAGCATTTGAAAAAATATCAAAATTTGAAAGAATTCGAAAAATTTTAAGAATACTTTAAAAATAAGTAAAGAAGATTTTTATTACTAATCAAGATCAAAATTTATAAGAAAGGAAGGTCTTTCTTACTACTTTTGACAGTATTCTTTAAGCTATCTTAAATTCTTTCAAGTTTTGACCTCTTTTCGAATAATTTTAGATTTACAGCATTAAGTTTTTCGAGAATTTTCCATTATTTGTTGTAATATTTTATATGATTGTTTTTTTAGAAATTTCAACAATTTTCTAACAGTTTCTTTTATAATTGTGTTTTATTTAGAACCTTCCAAAAGTTCTTGTTCAATCATTTCAAGATCTTCTAAAAACCTATGCTTTATTTTTAAAAGATGAAATTACAAAATCTTTTTCCTTTTATTGAATTACTTGATTTATTTTCATTTTTTAGATCTATAAATTAAAATGTTTGTTTTTACCAATTTTCTTCATTGCTTTTAACAATTTTTTTTGACCATACTTTTTATATAATACAGAAATTTCTTTAAAAAATTGAGGTAATTTTAATTATTCAACTATTCTCTTACATTTTGTATTTTATTTTAGCAGTTTTTCATCCAGATTTTTAATATAATCGAGAAAATTTCTGGAAGGATTCTAAATCTTTCAAGTATTTCTTCCATTTTTTCATAATATTTCATTATCTCTCGCCATAATTTCCCAATTTTTTTTAGATTTTTAATTTTTATTTTGCAGAAGTCTCAAATTTCGAGAATATTCTGAGAGGATTATAAATTTTATTACTATATCCTAACTTTTAGAGAACTTACCATAATAATAATAATTAATCTCTTAGAATATTTTATCTGGTTTATTGTCTGTTTCTCATTCAGATTTCCACAATTTTCCGACAGTTTCTCTTTTGGATTCCCTCTGTTAATTTGGTTTTAGAAAAAACTCAAAACTTTTGCCTAGGTATTCGAAACTATCTCTATATTTTAAAATGACCTTAAATTAAATTGCCGAAGAGAAAAAGCCTTTTTTGGATTAGCTTCGCTTTTCCAAATTATCATCTTTTGGTTGTTTGATTTTGGGAATTATTATTTTTCAAATAGGTTCTGTGTATATATAATTTCTTCTTCTAGATTTCTGCAATTTTCTAGCGGTTTCAGATTTATTTCCATTACTGTAAAACTTTTCACCAAAAGTTTCTAGAAATTTTGTTTTATTTTTTAAAGGTTTTACAATTTTCGATTTGTCTTCCTGAAATTTTCCTGTAAATCTTGTTCTATTTAAATAAAATTCACCAAAGATTTATTTTCTTTATTTCTTTCTTATATGTGAGAATATCCTTCAAGAAGTTTTCAGTAACCTATGTTTAATTTTTTTATTAATTAACTTTTTTCATTAAAATGTTTTATTAAATATTGTTGCTAATAAAAATATATAATTTCTTTACGTTGTAGAAAATTAACTAATAGTTAGAAAAAAACACGAAAATATTGTTGCCTTTATCGGAATTTATCAAAACATTTGAAAAAACATCAAAATTTGAAACAATTCGAGAAAACTTAAAACACTTTAAAAATTAGTAAAAAAGATCTTTCTATAAGATGAATTTCTCACATGTTTATATTAATTAGAAGGTTATTTGAAATAGTAAAACAAAACCATGTGTTTAATCAACTTTCTAATTAAAGATCTTTGTTACTAATCAAGATCAAAATTTGTAAGAAAAGTCTTTCTTACTAATTTTAATAGTATTCTTTAAATTCTCTCGAATTCTTCCAAATATTGACGTGTTTTTAATTTAAATGTTTTTAAATTTACAGCTGCAAGTTTTTCAATTTTTTCAAAAAATTTCAATTATTTTTTATAAGATTTTTCAGAAATTTCTTTTCTAACAGTTTCTCTTCTGAATTTAATTTTTTAGAACCTTCTACAAGTTCTTGTTCAATCATTTCACAATTTTCTAAAAACCTCTGCTATATTTTTAAAAGGTAAAATTATAAAACATTATTGAACTTTTCCCGTAATTCGAGTTTTATTTTATGAAATTTTTTTAAAAATTTTCTGTCCAAAGTTAATATAGGCATTCAACTTTTAAAATTTTTATTTAAGGTTTCAAATATTATTCTAGACTTTTCTTCCTGGTTTTCGCAATTTTCTTTTTGACTTTGTTTCCTAGATTAAAGTAAGTTTATGGGAGGATTCTAAATTTTTCTCGAATCTCTTAAGTTTTTCTAAAATTTTACAATCTTATTGCAATATTTTATCTGATATTTTTAGAAATTTCTCTTGCAACTGTCCACCAATTCAAAACCCAAGTGTTTTATTTATCACCTTAAATAAAACACTTGGGTTTTGAGAATTTACACAATTTAATGTCGATGCCACACAGTGGCTTCATCGGGCATATGATGAATTCTTGGTAAATCTTATCTAATAATTTTTGCTTTATCGAAATTCTCTTGTTATATTCAAAATATCAAAAATTTCTTTTGTTAATTCTGAGAATTATATTCAGGATTCTTCAAAAAGTTCCTGTTTTAATTATTAATTGTTTTATTAATTTTTGCTTCATTTCATTGAAGTATTTCAGTAATACTTTATTTTAAGTGGAAAAATTTAAAGAAACTCGATGTATGTTTTAAAATTTTTCAACTTACAGCTTCTCTAAAATTTACATTCAGAGTTCCTACTACCATCCAAATTCCTCTTCTTTGTTTGAGGATCTAGATTTCAAAAATATTTTTGGACTTGTCCTCCAAATTACGAGAATTCTAAATTTTTGTATGATATTTTCTATTTTTTGAGAATTATCAAAATCTTACATTTCTATCTGATTTTTTTCTACAAATTTTCTTCTTGGTCAAAATGTTTCATATTTATTGTTGAATTCTGAAACATATTTCATCCCAAAGTGACTTCATCAGGCAGATGAATACTTATAAATCTACAGACAACTTGTAATTGATCTTATCATTATCATAGGTGTTATTAAATTTTCCAGAACATCAAAATATTAAAGATAAGGATTTCCTAAACATCTAGTTAAGTACCTAAATTACATTTCTTCGATTCTTTTTCCAATGAACTTGATGATCTCTTTCATCAAGTTCTGTATGAAAGAAGTGTTCAACTGGTACACGTTCTTAATGGCTTATATGATAACAAGGATAGCTTAAACGTTATTTTTTAATAAACCACTCATTCATCATTCTTAATCATAAGTAAAATTAACTTTTATGATCGTTTAAAGAAGATCAAAATATTAAAGGTAATATTCTAATGCTTTTCAAAGTACTACATTTTTAGATTTCTATACTATAAAGAAGTTTGGCCAAAAAATTAATTTTAGTTGTTTGTTCCATCCAGAATCCAACAATAAATAGCTATATTGATTTGGCCTCGAATAAACCTGAAAACTTCTTGCCAAGGTGTATGAAACAATCGCTACGTTCTGAAATCGCCTGACAAATTGCTGATGGGGTAAAAATGTTTTACGTTGTTTTGAATAATAATTTCGGTGCGTTGTTTACTTATAAATGAAGCATGGAAACTTTGTATATCTTCCTCCTTGTTCAAGAAACTTGTAAATTGTTTTAAACAAACTATAGTCGTCATCTTTTAATTTGTTGCAGATCAGGTTTTCATAATAATCTTTTAAATACACTTAGTTAAAGTGTAAAGAAAAGTTATTCGTGGTTTATTTGTCAATAACGTAACTCAATAAATCAATTCACTTAGTAACAAAGTGCCTTCCGAAGTATAGATCATCAAAGTACTAACCAAATGAGGGCTTATGTAAAGTCAGAAAATTGAAGAGAAGGATCTCAAAGTACTTAACATATTCTTTTTTGATTTCTACATAAATAAAAAGGAAGTTTGGCCAAAATTTCTTCTCTTTTGATCTAAAGCCCAACAAAAATTTCCTCTCTCAGCTTGGCTTCAAATAAACTTTTTTGCCCAAGTATTTGAAACAATCACTACGTATTTCTTCTCAAAATTTATAAGTTTCTAATAAGATCCTTTAGTTCAATACGGTAGAAGAATTGAGGTATACTCCTTCCAAAAGGATTGTTATCAACATTGGAGCCCTGAATTTCTGTATGATCTAAAAATTTCGAAGAGATGATTATTGTAATTCATTTAAAGGCAAAAAACTGGTACATCAGGTTAATTAGGTGGATACTTACCTAGAAATTTTACAAGAGCGATGTTTTCATGCCAAAGGAATTCGATTTTTTTCAATCTTATGCTTTGTAATTTAAGATTATCTTTATTTACAATTTTTGGGCATTGATAGTGTTAATTAAATTAATTAATTAACATTCTTTATATCGAATATTTACGACAGTATTTATAGTACGATTTAAAATAGGACCATGGTTTCCGAAAATAATTAGACAAAATTCCACCGAAGCAAAATCCGTTAATTAATCCCATCAGAAACAGTAATTTCACTACAAAAAAAAAACTTTACGAATTAATAAGGAAAAGGACGTCACCATAAATCGGTCGGGGGTCCGCGATGAATCCAATCGGATCGTGCGCGCAGCAACGGGCAAAAATGTCGCTTCCAATAATTACGCCGGCGTTTCCTCGTCGTGCTCATCTCCATCTCTTCATCTTCCGGAATATCTTTATTTATTAATTGCATGAAATGTTCGCTTCGTGTGCCGTTCGTCTCCGTTTTTTTGCCTCGTGCTCCCCAGGAAATTCTTACTCGCGAACGGCGAGGAGAGCTTTCTAATTCAATTTGCGATTGACGCCTCAGCGTTTCGTGAGGTGCACTGCGAATTTAATTACACATTCCTCGGATGGAAAAGAGTGCGAAATCTACGAGTCGACATGTGTATTTGGTTAGTACATGTGTCTGGCTTGTTGCTACATTCGATTATTGCATAATTTTTGGACGTGTCTCACGAGTTACAGACTTCAAAAATTGCATTCGCCATGCCAAAGAGAATTTTTACGAAGTATCAATGGATGATGAGACTTTCATCTTCCTTGATATACAAAGTTGCCTTAGAAATAACCGGAATTGCAATGTTGCGCATCAAGAACATGTAATACCAGGTTTCTTCACCAAAGGGCTGGTGTAGGACCTATGTTAGTCCTGCCAATAACAAGTGTGGTTTCTCTGGAACTTTTATGAGTAGGTACAGTACAGACTTAAGAGAAAGAAGAAGAAAGAAAATGGCTAGTTCTTGTGAACAAAATGTTGCTGAGAAATATTGTTGTAAAGGACGCATCCAAAACAATCCATTAAAAAAATGGTCATAGTACTCTAGATATGATGCAAAAAGTAAACAACTGCAATATCAAAGGAAGTCAATTGTTTATACAGCTATTGATAATGTTGGGTAAACAAAATGTATATTAAGGAAGTCAATTGACTCACCTGGACCAGAAAAGCTCGACAGGTAAAATCGAATGTGAAAACGATATTAATTTGTTGCTTTTTTGACATCAAAGGGATCATACACTAAATTTTTTCCCTGAAAATGAGGCAGGAAACAATATTTTTTTTTGGAGGTTGTGTTTGCTTTCTAAATTCCGGTTATTTTGTACAAGAACTTAATATTACATGTTTAGCAGACAAAAATAAAATAAACACACTTAATATGAATTAGTTAACTAATAAGGAATATGTAAAACTGCGGAAGTCATTTCAATCCGCTTAATTCGAGGAATATCATTCCAGATTCTCCGAGAGCGGCTCTTCTCACAAGGCCCATTAGCCTTCCAATTAAACGTTTGTCTTAATCCGATTTAAAAGCCCCCATAGAACGCGCTAATTATTCATATCGCCAATTATAATTTGTTGCATGGACGACACTCACGAGAAAAAGGCGAAATTATCTCGATGATCGGATCGGGCCGCTCCAATTTAAATAATTGGAAAACGCTACACACGTGAATAATTAATTACGGACGGACGCTAATGATGAAAGCGAAAATTTATTCCCGATCACAGCGACAGGGGTTAGAGATCAGGGTTGACCTATGGAAACGAGGACGCCGCCATTGCCGTTTCTTAAGAGTCATCGGATTTGTGCTATTATCAATCGGATTCGATCTGGCCCCGGTGTTTGGGGCCCCTCTGCCAGATGATTAAAAGAGCGCCGTTGCACAAGACTACGACAATGGCTTTATTACGGAGGTGAAGTTCACACATGGCCGTAATTACACGTGCGTTCCGCGTAATTAGTACTTCACCTCTTTCGGATCCGAACAGATGGTCTCTGGATAAGATCTAGAACAGGGGTGATCGGACCTGGTTGTGCAACGCAACTGATGGCGATGACGAAATCGTTAATAATAAAGTTAAATAAATACCTACCTATCTGGTGAGCACATCTAGGTGATTAGTGTTTGAGAAATCGTTTTGGAATCGTACCATGAAATTCAATGAAAATAAGTACTATTCATTAAAAGAAGTGAAAACGTTTTTTTTTTCTCTTCAAATAGCTGCCAAGATTTCTTGTGTTATGCCAAAGCTTTAACAGTGTCAAACAGAAAAACCTTTCCCACAATCATTTTGGAATTTGGTAAGTCGCTCTAGAGAGATCATCCTAGTAATTAGGTGTTGTTGACAGCGCACATGAGATTCGTTCTTACTTGTAGAAACTCGTAAAGTAGCTTGCATCGTAAATTATAATCAATGTGGTAAATCCTAATAATCGAAAGTTCTTTTACTAAAATTTTATTTTCAGGTCCCATATTCTTGATACTGCTGCCTCTTTAAGGTCAATATTATCTGGTTATCAAATGACTTAAGTTTCTGCCATCATGGATTTGTAGTTCTGAATTTTTAGACCCTAATGAGTAATTAAACTCACAAATTGGTTTAAATTGATAGATAAAAGGGAAATCAATAAATTATCAATACAAAATTAGACTTTAAAGCAGCTTACTCCTCATTTTATTATCCATACAACTCTCATAGTGAGCATAACAGAAGAAAGATTTCTTGTTGCGCTCACAACTCTTAGAGAAAATGACTCTCTTTATATCCAAACTAAACCAAAATCGCTTAATAAAGATAATAATCATAAAAAATCTTGCCTAGTGTAGACAGGCTTGCAAAGTGAGAGAAAAATTAGCATATTTCTTTATTCGAACTTCTCTTGTTTGATATTTTCTATAAAATATCAATCGCAATTCAAAACTATGTTGTTATTGTGTTGTCTACCTTGGCCACAGCATGATGTGATATATAGTATACGGGTTACTGATGTGCTTGAGGATCTAGTAGTTTTATAAGGGGGTCTGGCATAAATTTTGAGTATCCTTTACTGTGTGTTCTAATTTTTGCAAACTGTTGACTAAACGAAAACTCATACTTAGTATAGAAGTTCTTTAAAACTCTTAAGGAAAATCATAATAATAATCAAGGGTTACATGGTGAAAGCAAAGTTTTTATTAAAGTTTAGGATTTTGCTGATTCACTAGAACGACAATTTACTCTAAATTCAATTATAACTTTATATCTGAAATTAGAGCTCTGTATATTCGAAACAACGATAGAAAGTGGACTTTTAACCGAGTCACACTCAACGAGTCTCAAAAAAGCAAATCTGTGATAGTAAATCACATCGACGGTCAAAAACCTCGGTTAATAAGGTAGACTTGCTTTTGAATATATCTCATGTACCAATGCATTTGAGGTCTTTTTCATCCTCAAAGTTAGAAAATCAACAACTTTTTCCTAAAATAAGCCCAATTAGCTTGCTCAACGTGTTAGACAAGCCTCTTGAGAAAAAAATGAATTACCTTTAATAGTTCTAGAAATTCTTTCCAAATTTTAAGTATTTTTCAGTAGCTTTTGTTTTTGATTTTTCCATTCTTTCATCGGAAGATCTAAAAATTTTCCATAAACTTAATTTCTAGCTTTCTAAAAACTTTTATGATGACTATTTTTAACTTACTATTATAATAATAGTAAACTATTTATGATTTTCAAATTTTTTATTTTATTCACTACAATTGTTTCGCTACACTGTAGCTTCTTTAGGTAAAGAAATATTATTTTCTTTAATAATTTCATCAAATTCTAATCTCTGATAATAATATAATAATAAACTTATGATCACTTTCTCCAGACTTTCTAATTCTTATATTCAAACTCAAATTATTAAACTATAAACTGTAAATTAGAATTTTGAAACTCTATACTGCAAACTTTAAATTCAAACCTTTAAACTATAAATTCTATATTAACAAATTCGAACTTTAAACTCTATATACATTCTGAATTCTAAACAGGACTTGCGTTTAAACTGTAAACTCTAAATTTAAAAATTCTAATCTTGAATCATTAAACTAAAAACTCCAAAATCTAAATTACCTCCCTCTCCTTCTATTGATGGTTCTTCTATACTGTCAACGTTTACGAATTGTTTAGGTTTAGATAAGTCGAAATGTTAAAATGTATCGATTATTTTATGGCCAAAAGATCTAAGTTATAAAATATGAACTTGATATAAATTATCTAATTCTTAGAAATAATCATTTTAGATTTATAGAATTGGCCGACAATTCGATTTTCCTTTATTTCTTCAAGCGTTATTGAATTTTCCTGGTTTTTTATCTTTTTGCATCTAGATTTCTAAATTATTCTAGCAAAATTTCATTTCTAGCTTTCGAAAAGCTACTATTTTAAAATTTCCTAACAAATTTCTTTCTAGGTTTCTAGAAATTTCCAATATTTTTTTTGCCTTCCTAGAATTTTGCTTTCTACTTCATTTTTTACAGATTTTTAGAAATACTTTCTTTACAGCTTTTTAAAACGTTTTATGTGATTCAAAAATTTTATAACAATACTTCTTCCAGATTTCCAATGTTTTGTTCTTGCTTCTCTTTAACACCACTATGCTGCTAGGTTGTGAGTGTAAAGTGTTATCTTTAAGTACTTTAATTGCCCTGATTAACTAAACTTTATTATGTAACGACCAAATACACACTAAAAATGTTTAACAATTCGTTTACCACTTTTCACAAATTTTTCCATATATTTTTAGCTAATATTTATTCCAGATTTCTATATTTCTCTAGCAACACTTCATTTGTGTTTAGTTTTTTGAATTAATTTAAAATTTTCTGACAATATTTCTTCTTCTACTTTCGAAGAATTTCTCTTTGATTTTTTAAGCTTTATAGAACTTTCCATATTTGTTTAGCTTTTTACACATTTTTTCTACATTTCTAAACTTTTCTAGCAACAATTCATTAATTAAAAATTTTTCTAATAATATATCTTTCAGATTTCTAGAAATTTCCAACAATTCTCTTTTCACTTTAGAAGAATTTTTCTTTGTTTCTTTAAGCTTTGTAGAATTTTCTATTGGGTCTAAATCCAAATTTCTAGACTTTTATAGCAACAATTCATTTTCAGGTTTCAAAAAACTTTTGAGCAAATTTAAAATTTTCTGACAATATTTCTTACGGAATTCTTGAAATTTCCTACAATTCTCTTTCCACTTTCAAAGAATTTTTCTTTATTTCTTCAAGCTTTATAAAATATTCCATATTTGTTTAGCTGTGTACACATTTCTTTTACATTTCTAGACCTTTCTAGCAACACTCGATTTCAGACGTTATTTGGACGAATTTAAAATTTTCTAACAATATTTCTTCCAGATTTTTCGAAATTTCCAACAATTTTCTTTTTACTTTTGAAGAATTTCTCTTTGAGTCTTTAAGCTTTATAGAATTTTCTATATTTGTTTAGCTTTCTACACATTTCTTCTTTCTAGATTTTTTTTAGCAATAATTTATTTCCAACATTCAAAAGTTTTTTGATCAAATTTAAAAGTTTCTGACAATATTTCTTCCAGATTTCTAGAAATTTCCAACAATTCATTTTCCACTTTCCAAGAATTTTTCTTTTTTTCTTTAAGCGTTATTAAGTTTTCCATTTTTTTAGCTTTCTACGCATTTCTTACAAATTACAAAAAAAATGGTCTGATAGACTATTTTCTGGCAATATTTCTTCCAGATTTCTAGAAATTTCCAACAATTTTTTTCCACTTTCCAAAAAATTTTCTTTGTTTCTTTAAGCTTTATAGAATTTTCCATATTTGTTTAGCTTTTTATACATTTATTCCAGATGTCTATACTTTTCTAGCAACACTCCATTTCCATCTTTCCAAAACTTCTTTGGATGATTTAAAATTTTCTTCCGGATTCCTACAAATTTTAAACAATTCTGTTTTTAGTTTTAAAGATTTTTTCTGTATTTCTTCAAACATTTAGAATTTTCCAGATTTTTTTTATCTTTTTAATTTTCTAACAATATTTTTTCTTGATTCCTAGAAATTTCCAGCAATTCCTCTATTTCTCCAAACGTTATAGAATCTTACAGTTTTTTTTTATCTTTTTGTACATTCTATGTAGAGTTTTAGATTTATCTAGAAATATTTCATTTCTAACTTTATAAAAGCTATTTGGACGATTAAAAATTTTTCTAAAAATATTTATTTCTGATTTCTAGAAATTTCCAACAATTTTCTTTCTGGTTTTTAAGAATTTTCTTTCTAAAAGCAATTTGGACGATTAAAAATTTTTCTAAAAATATTTATTCCTGATTTCTAGAAATTTCCAACAATTTTCTTTTTGGTTTTTAAGAATATTCCTTTATTTCTTCAAATGATTAAAATCATTTTAGACATTCTTTCTAGATTTTTCAAGCAACATTTCATTTCTACCTTTCCAAAAGCTATTTGGACGACTTTAAAATTTTTTAACACTATTTCTTAGAAATTTCCAATAAATATATTTTTACCTTCCTAGAATTTTCCTTTCAGTTTTTATGAGTTTCCAAACAAATATTCCTGATTTTCTTTGTTTTCTACATAATTTTACCAGATTTTTAAGCTTTACTAGGAACATTACATGTCCAGCCTGCCAGAAGTTTTTGGAGAATTTTAAAATTATCTAAAATCTTTCTTTTAGATTCCTTAATATTTCCAAAAATTCTTTTTTTACTTTTTTCTTTGATTCTTCAAACGTTATAGAACTTGCCAGATTTGTTTGGCTTTCTACATTTTTCTAGCAACGTTTCCTTTACTATTCGAACATTTTCTATCATTTAAAATTGTCTAAAAATTCTTTCCCACGTGACAAGAACAATTTTCTTTTATATATTTATAATTTTTTACACTATTGCCTTGTTTATACTTTATTTATTATTTCTTCCAGAGTTTTAAAATATTCCAGATTTTTTTATTTCCATTTGTTCAAGTGAATTTCTACAGATGATTTGTGTAAGATTTAAAAAATCTAGCTATTTTTTTTTTTTAAGATTATTTATTCCATTACTTCTAAAATTCTCCAAATATATCCTTTATAGTTTTCCGAAAGATTTTTTTTTTAATTTTCCAGCAATATTTTAAATTTCTAGTAATTACATTTTTAAAAATTTTAGTTTTATAAAATAACTTGTAATCACTTTCTCCACAGTTTATTTTCAATTTTGTTTTTACTTTTCAAGAATTTTTCAATTTTTCCTTCAATGGTTTTAAAGTTTTTCAAAAATATTTTGTTTTAGCAACATTTTAAAAAAGTAATAAAATAATTTCTCGTAAAGAAAGCCTTTTTTAGTATTGATGGATGTATTTCTAATGGATCTGAAGGTTTAAAATTTTAATATGTTTGTACTAAAGTGTTTATTAAATATTTACTATTTTAATGTATTTATTTATTTATTTATCTATGTAATTTAAGTTTTATTTATTGACTTTAATTGTATTTTATTTACTTTTATTGTGTTTATTTTAAAATGTGTGTATTGTTCAATTTTTATTGTAATCAATTATGTATCCATTGCTATCTATGACGAATGTAAACCCCTTGGTAAAACATGAATAAATTACTTACTTACTTATTTACATTTATTCCATTTTTCAAGAATTTTTAATGATACATTTTCCAGAAATTTATCTTCACAACTTTAAGAAGCTTCTTATAGTGAAATAATTTTTTTCTTCTACAAGTTTCTTCCAGATTTATTAAAATTTCTAACAAGTTTTCTTCCAGAGAGAGAATAACATCTTTATTTAACCAATTATAACATATATACAATTTAAAGGAACATACAAGTATCAAACCATATGGTTTGCCTGTCCATTTGGGCTATCGACCATCGATCTTTGTCACCATTTTTTTTCCATCTTCATAAATTTTTCATTAAAAAATTATTCAGAAATTTCTTTCTTAGATTACAAGAACGCACAATTTCTCTTCTAGATATTTAGAATTTATCAATAACTTTTCATCATTTAGTATATTTTAACATTTATCTCCACACCAAAGTTCATAAAATCATTTGTAGCTCATAATTTGTTTTCCATGATTCCGTATTTCCGTTGAAGGTAACAGAAAACATTGTCGAATGCTCTATAAAAATAGATACTGCGACAGATTTTCTCGGCGTTTTAAAGGTGCTTAACAAAGTCTAACAAGACTAATAAGATTACATAGTCCAAAAAATACCTGATAAGATACAAGATGTCCTTCATGACAGTAAATTTTGTACAAAACTCAAAGTTTACTAACGCTATTTGATTAGTTATGGAGAATTTCCTTTAAGACATAAAATTCTGTACAAAAGTCAAGGTCTACTGTGAATGCACACTGCGCAGTGAAGTGCGTGGGTTCTGGGGTAGAACTAGTCTACACGGTAGGGCACTATAAGTTATGAGCCTTTGTGACTGTTTGTTAACGCTAGTTGTAAAACAGTGGAAAAAACAAACAACATGGGAAGAAATTGTGCTCTGAGGTTCTTAGGCTCGTTGATGAGATACAGCGAGTTCTACTTAAAACTTACACTCCTAGTTCACAGGTTACCTTCGATACTTCCATACTCTCGACTAACTATTGATGGTAGCATAAAACATTGCCGAAAGCTTTTCTATGAAAATAGACTCTGTGACAAGAGTGAATAAGACGAACTTATTTTCAAACTGATAAAACTACATTACCCAAAATACCAGATAAGTTATAAAGAAATGCCTTCACTGCATGAAATTCTGTACAAAAGTCTTGAAGAGTTCTTTTGGGTATATTTGCTTTAAAGTCCTCGAACTTTATGGGAATTCGTCAGTCTATTGTTGTTGTGGCTTGTACTGATCAGGGTAAAAATTTCTGCACTAACAACGTTCTACGATGATCCATGAGAAGTGTAATCCGTTAGTAGCCATTACATGTATACACTATGTTCTTCGCAGATGTTCCTCAAGGTTCTACAATGACTCCAGTCTTGTGTAATATCTTGGTAATAAAATACATTAATAATATTCATCTCAATGCTTATAACGTATTTAATAAATACCTTATATAACTTGTAATGCTCACTTTTATGTCCGTACAATTTTTTTTATGAATTAATTTAATCGGCGAGGGCATTCGCGCCGAGCTTATTAATTATGTAATTTTGCATATTTCTCATTAATGATTTTGGGTTAAATGATCCCTGTCTCGATTATGTCGGGCCGCGTGCACCTTTTTTGATTAATGGCCGGTGCGAAAATTAAGACCGAGAACGGGTTTCCAGTTTGCACAATATGAATAGCATTATCAACAGGTGCACCCCGGCAGGGTTATATAATAAATGTTTTAAAACATCGATCAAATATATAATTTATAACCGTTTAAACACTAATAGCGTTAGCTGGAAGATAATAAACATTTTGAAATTTGCATACCAATGCCGTTTTCATTTTTAGACCGTTAATCAAAATCGATAATTTAAACCGCCATACGAGGTGGAGTCAATTATAAGCGGAATCGTAATGTACTTGTATTATCATTTTGCTCCACCAGAGGGCTATTGTGAGAAGATTTATTTAGTGCTTTCAATACTGAAATGATAAATAAGTTTAAAGAGAAAGTTTTTATCAATTATTTACCTATTATTTCATAATGTTTCACCAAGAGATAAGTGAGGAAATTATTTAAGTATTTTGAAAAATAATAAAGTAAAGTAACTTTCTACAAAGAAACTTCGGTTATTTTCGGATTTCCCTTCGTACTTCAATCGAAATTTTTGCTCCACTCAGAAAATAACACTTCCAGGAATAAACACGCATGAGAACATTGGCGAAACAAGCATTGAACTTCAAACAAACAATAACGAGATTAGTTATGGGGCAGTATAAATAGAAATCTCGACGCCAGTTTACAGCCAGCAATAGAAATAAATAATAACAATAATATTTAATTAGCATATCCCGTTTTGCATTTTACTATTCACTTCACACGCATTAATTATCCGGAATGGAAGATAATTGTTTAATTCAGTCGACACATTTCGCCGCAAAACAAACATAAACAATTTGGTGCACCGTCGGGGCACTTTAGAAAGTCCTCCAATTTCCATTAGATAACGCCGACACTGACCCACTTGCGCGCGCCCATCGCTTCCGACTTTTGGTGAGACCATTTCCCCGGGTGTAAATGCACTCTTTTAATTGTGCCCCGATCGGAATTTTGATTCTGTTTCGTCCGTCTTTAAGTGCCTTATCGGACGAGAGTGTTCGACACACTTTTTGTTTTTTTTTTATTATTTGGTTTCCAGCTGGGTCAGGTTTTAATTAGTGAGCCGTGATCGTATGTAAATTTCATTATGAATTGAGGAAACAATGGGAGAGCCGACGTGTGGGCCTTTCGAATCGTTAAATTCTAATTTTGTATGTGTGGTCATATTGGTCAGTTTGGTTGTAAAGTATTTTTTGACCTTCTTCAGATAGATAGTTGGTCTTTCTTTTTTAGATTTGGCATAGATAATAATTTTGAGCAGTTTAGAATAACCTGTGATCTTATTGGTCACTTAGGTTGTAAAATATGTTTTGTCTTTCTTTAGGTAAAAAGTTGGTCTTTCCATTTAGATTTCACATAGATTTTTTTGAATACAAAAATTACTCAGATATATATTTGATCTACAAAAATTTACATATTTCCAATGATTTTGAGCAGTTTAGAATAACATTTGCTCTTAATGGTCACTTAGGATGTAAAATATTTCAGTCTTTCTTTAGTTAGATAGTTGGTTTCTACATTTAGATTTGACATACATTTTTTGGATACAAAAATTATTTAGATATTAATTATTTTGAGAGGTTTAGAATCATGTGTGGTTTTTCTGGTCACTTCGGTTGTAAAATATTTTTTGTCTTAATTTAGATAAACAGTAGGTTTTTCCATTTAGATTTGCCATAGATTTTTTTGGATAGAAAAATTATTCAGATATTAATTTGGTCTACCAAAATTACATATAAATAAATACATAAATACATAAATACATATCCAATCCAATTATTTTGAGCAGTTTAGAATCAATTATAATCATATTGGTCCCTTAGATTGCAATTTTTTTTTATTTTACTTTAGATAAACAGTTGGTCTTTCCATTTAGAATTAGCTTAGATTTTTTGGAAAAAAAAATTATTCATATATTTATTTGATTACATATTTTCAATTATTTGGAGTATTTTAGAATGACGTTATTTCATATTTACATTTGGGTCCTTTAATTGAAATAAAGTTTATACAGTTTAAAAACCGGTAGCAATTTAATTTAGGGCATTCAACCCCTTTCGAAGAATTTATGGGACCAAATCAAATAAATAACCATTAGGAAGGAGCGCATTTAACGCCACTTCATTGTTTAAATATCGCGGTACGTGACCAGCATCTGATTTATGTATTTACACACTTGTGGAGCGGTCTACTTACCGGCGAGGGGTGGATTCTCGCCCCGATGGGGGTACATTGTACGGCAAAAACGAGGGGATATTAATTATAAGGGTCGCGGCTTTATTGTATAAAAGGCGGAGGATCGGGAGGGCGCTACAAATTGTATTCATTGGTTTAAGGGTTGATCGTCGAACGTTATTAGATGGTATCTGTTTGGGTATAATTTAATAGTATTATTTTTTTATAAGCTATTATTTAGGGCAATTATTCGTTCAGTTGTATTGTTCAATCATTTAATGACATATGGTATAAGGTTTTTGTAGTTAGAATTGAAATTTGTATTTCTATTCCCATTCTATTAATTGGATCATATTTTTTTTTAAATTTATTTTTATAAGTTTATTGTAACAAAGTATAGGGTAGATTACTTTGTTACAATAAACCTAACTGTAAAAGTAAATATAATTCATGATCCATTAATTAAATACTAATAAAAACATGAAAAAAAAAATACATTTTAATGTTGGAATTATGTTAATTGCACTTTCAATTGGAAATTGGTGTATACTTATACAGGGTTCATTATAAAATTAATGCACTTTTTCCTGAGAACATATATATTTATTGATCGTACAAACTCAAAATGAAATCAAAAAACAATAGAGAGCATCATTTTGATGCAAGACTTGCTAATTCGCGCTTTTTTGGGACGGGGTGATGATCCTCAGTCACTATTCCATGTACTGCAATGCTGACATATGTCAACGATTTGCCGACGTTGTTGGGCCTCCAGAAGGGGGTTCGTCGGCGATCAGATCTCATCCGTCCTTGAACGTCTCTTCCAGACTGTTGCCTTAAAATTCAATCATTCTTGAAGCCTTATACAAAACTTAAGCAAATGCTTCATTACGTCGCATTAAAAAGTTAAAAAACACACTTCATCCGGAGGCACGTCTTTTCACCCAAACTGCTCAGATCAAACTGGCAAACTGGCTGTATTGGAAGAGTAGATCCTTACTTCGCTGCGATGAATAGTCACGTCGTAATAAAATCATGCGCATTACTTTAATAATAGACCCTGTATTAAGGCATTGTTCCAAATAAAGTAAACGCTAGATTATCTTAACACTTAGTAATGGAACATTGAGGTTATGTAAATAGAAAATTCAGCATCGAATTTTTTACTATTTCATATATGGTACATGAATTCTGTTTTTACTTCTAAAATGTTTCTTGTTAAAATTATAAATATAGTTTCTTATTTATTTGTTTTATTTTTACTTATTCATTAATGAATTAACTTTACAAAATCTATTAAAAAATAAGCAGATATATACATGCATAGAAATTAAATCACTTCAAAATGTGATGCATAGATCTTGAAAGCAGGGTTCATTTTTTGTTTGTTTCATTGCAATTATTTTAAAGCAAACTTTAAAGATGCATTAAAGAAATCAAATGTTTATTAACGAAATTCCAATGATTTCTTTTAAATTGTTATTAGTAGATATGTTTCTTACCAAATTTGATGTTATTTTTTTGTAAAATATAAGCTGTTTATTTAATTTTCAGTTATTTTTCCTTCGAAAATTTTAATGAATTATTAAACTCCAACTTTCTGGAAAGTTATTTTTAAATGTTATTGATTTTTATTTTATCCAAGCTTTAATTGTTTTGAACATAATATCAATTATTTCTAATAAAATTTCAGCTATTTGTAAAGAATTTCTTTGAAAATTTTAAATTGTATTTTCGCATAATTTTTTTCCAACTGTGATTCTGGAAAAATTTCAGCTACTTGTTTTTATCAAATTTCTGTTTTATTTAAATTTTCTTACACAATTGTCTCTATTTTTGAGAAACCCTTCTTTTTGTTGAAGAAATAAAAAAAAAACTGTTTCTTTCTTAACAAATTTTAATTGTTTTCATTAGTTTGGTAAAATTTTAAAATTCTTAAAGTTTTAAGACAGATTTTCAATTATTTCTTTTAGGTAAAATTTAATTTAATTTCAAGAAATATTTATAGAAATTTTTTGGTTTTTTCTTTATCAAACTTGAATGAGTTTTGCAGCTAGTTTTAAGCAAAGTATATATTTTTTTTATATTTTTGACCTTTCTATTAACAATTTTTTGCAATGTTTACTCTTATTTCTCAATAAATTGCTTCTTTCTTCAAAAATTATTTAATATTCATTAGACGCTAATATTTTTTCTTAAGAAAGTTCAATTATTTTTTTACAACCCTCATTAGATTAGCTTTAGAGTTATTAACTGTTTTATAGTAAATTTTTATTTGTTTTTTTGTAAAATTTAAACTATTTTGTTTTAAATTTTTAAAGTTAGTTTTTCTAGAAAGCTTTTAACTCTTAATTTGCAAAAAAGTTAAAAATAATTTCTTTTCTTAAGCAAGCTCATTTTTTTAACAGATTAACCGTCTGTCGATTCAGTGTTTTTTAAGAGTTTTCAACTGATTTGTAATAAAATCACAATTGTCATTATTTTTCTAAAATTTACACTACTGTGAACTATTTCTTTTTAATTCTAAAATTTGTTCCAGACAGTTTTTAATTGTTTTCAAAAATATCTGATAGAAAGTTTTTAATTATTTTTATCGAACATTTTCAACTGCTTATTTAATTAATGTTCAGCGGTTTTTCCTTTTTTGCTACGTTTTTCCCTTAAATTATTGTTTACTGTACAATTTTCCATTGTATATATTTTTGAAAATAGTTTTGAAGTAAACTTCGTTTAGAATTTTTTCCAATGTTTGCTGGTAAAATTTCAATAAAAGTTTAATCTGTTTTTTCCTCAAATTTCAACTTTTTTCTTTGTATTTGTTTTTGGTAGAACTTTGCAGATTTTCATTTTTTGGTAAAATTTGAGCCATTTATTTAATTTTCAAAGACTTATCCTTAGTACATATAAATGTTTTCTCATTTCAACTTTTTGGGATTACATTTTAAAATGCTCCTGATTGGATTTGTCTTTTTATTAAGTTTCCAATTGTTTCTAACAGTTTTTTAATTCTTATCGATAAAACTGTATCTACTTGTAAAAAGCTTTTTTCTAAAGTTTTCAATTGTTTTTTCATCGCAAATTTAAAATTTAATAAATCTGTTAATTTACTTTTCAGTGTTTTTTCTTTAAATTTCAACTTATTGAAAATAAAAACAATTTAAAATGCACTTTATTTGAACATTTTCTTAAATTGTTTTTAACAGTTTTTCACTTTGATTATCAATTGTTATTTTAATTTTTTTGGCTACTTATATTAGAAAAAAGTCAATTTAATGAAGAAGTAGAAACCGTGACCTTCTTTAATACTTTATTTGTAATAAAACAAAGTCATAGCATCTTTTTCTTCATTATATTTAAGATGTACTAAACAGTAAACGTATCCACAATTAAACATTCAATTGTTTTATAATTACGAGTTTTCAACTGTTGTTGAAAAATGTTTGTTGTTTTTTTAAATTCTTACATGATTGTTTGCTTTTTGAATTATGTCTTCCAATTTCAATTAATTTTACGCTAAGGTCGTTTTTTTATGAATAGTTTTTTAGCAGCTTATTTGCAAACGTTTAAGTAAAGTTGACACGAATGACCAAAAATATCGAAGCGTTTTATAAAAACCTTTAAATAAAGTTTAATATATCCTTTCCTTAAACTGTTTAACTATTATTAACAAATCTTATTCTTTTAAAGCTTTTAACATTATTTCATTCGTGTCTCTTTAAATAAAATAAATACTATAATTAGTTTTTATAAAAATATTTCAATGTGTTTTTCAATAAAAAAAAGTTTTATTGTATGAAATTTAAACACTTTTAAGGGAGTTAGATAATATTTTTTAGATAATTCTTAATTGCTTTTAATAGATTTTTAATTATTTTGATAAAGTTTTAACTAGCTAGTAGTAATAAATTCTTTTTCGGATGTTTTTGGAAATGTTTTATTAGACAAATTTTCATTTATTTTTATAAAATAATTGCTCTATTTTCTAGAATTTTTAACTGCTCTTTAAAGATATTTTTAATATCTTTTGTAACTTTTCTTTTTTGCAAATATCTTTTCGTGTCAAAATTGAATTGCGTTTTATTTCAACAATCTTTACACTTAAAGTATTAAATTTTTAATTGTAGTTATTTAAAAAAAAATTCTAGAGAATACTTTGCAAATAAAAAAATGTTGATGTGGCCATCATAATACTTTCCCTATATTTTTTTGTGGTTTACGCAAAAATTTTGGATCGTTATAATTACTTGTCATATAAGTTTCCTGAAACTGCAATTGCAATTATTTCAAACTTTAAAAAAGCCCTTTTTCAAATTTTTTGTAGTGATATTCCAATGAAGATTATGAAAGATGCTTTTCGTAAAAATTTACAACAGTTTTCTTTTAAATTGCTTTTTGTTGATTTTTTTTAACGAATTCTATTTTGATGTAAAATTTGAGCCACTTACTTAATTTTCAGTTATTTCTTCTTGAAAAATGTTAATGTTTCTTTAAACTCAAACTTAATGAAAAAAAAACATTTTAAAATGCTCTTGATTAAAATTTTTATTTTTCCAGAAAATTTACAATTATTTTGAATAGATTTTCCATTATTTCTTCTCAAATTTCAGCTACTTGTAAACAATAGTCTTTTTAGAAAATTTTTGAAAACTATTTGAAAAAACTTTTTAAAATTCTCTTGATTTTATATTTTATTCAATTGTTGCTTGTGATAAAATATCAGCTGCTTGTAAAAAATACCGTTTTTCCTGTTTTCAATTAATTTCTTTTATTATTAGAATTTGAAACTGTTTTTAGCAAATATCTGTTTCTGTTTCTTGCACGATTGTTTATGTTTTGAGAAATTTCACCATTATTATTTTTTTGAATATTTGATCTAATTTCAAGATCGGTTTTATAACTTTAAAGTTATCGACTGTGTTTGTTTTCTTTCTGAGCAATTCTTAATTGTTTCGTTTTTGTTTAGCCAAATTTCAAAAGTCTTAATTAATATCTTAAGACAGATTTTCACTTATTTATTTTAGGTAAAATTAAAACCATGTTTAAGAAATATTTATAGTTTTTTTTTCTGTTTTTTCCTTTATCAAATCTGAATAGTTTTTTTTTAAATAAAGTTTAAGCTGCTCTAAGAGAATAAAAATATATTTTTTAGATAGTTTTCAATTGTTTACAAGAGACCTTTAATTATTTTGATAAAGTTGCTGCAAAATATTTTTTTATAATGTTTTTGACGATTTTATTCACGATGCAATTTCTACTAGCGTTTCTCAAAAATGGTTTCTTTTTCCCAAAATTTTTTACTGTTCTTAGTTCAATTGTTTATTTTACTTTTCCAACCGTCTCTAGATTAGCTTCAACCCAAGGCATTGGCAAACGCTAGGACTGCAGCAAGAGGGACTCTTAGGGTGTCTGATGATTTTAGACATCCCTCTCCCATTGTAGATCCACGTAGGTTGGATAATACCGGGCAGTCTAGAAGTACATGTTCCGCGGTTTCCTCTTCCTCTTTACACCCTCTGCAGATAGGACTAGATTGTAGTTTGTTTAGGTGAGATCTTAAATTGCAGTCCCTCTTAGGAGCCCTACGACCTTCCGTAGGGTTTCTCTAGATAGTTGCATACAGTATCTGGCCGTTTTGATGTTCATTGCGATAAACAAATTTGAGACCCTACAGGCAGGTATGTTGTTCTCTGGCTGTTTGTGGCATCTTATTGATTCAATTTTCAATAGGGTACTCGGATTTAGCAGGAAGAGTGGCAGGGAGAGGTTAAGTCCGCATACCGTTCGTCAGGATGCCTTCCTCGCCAAACCAACAGCTATTCTGTTACCTCTGCTGTTTTTGTGTCACCTTGTTGTCTCGAGCCACTTCTTCCAAGGCTTCGCAACATTTCAGTGTTAATGCTGAGGTAATTTTGCAGCTGGCAATGGACAAGATTGCTGCTCTGCTGTCCTTTATAAAGTATACGTTTTTTTCCCTTGATCTTCTTTTCAGAGATTGCCTTTGCTGCATATAGTATACCCACGAGTTTCACCATTGTTGGTATGCTCATTGTCTGACCTATTGCAGTACTATTTTTAGGGACAGGTTTTTGCAGAAAATTCCTACAGCAGCCCTTGCTTCCGTTTATGACACGTCAGTGTATATGTGAATGTCTTTGTGCTTGCTTCCTATTCCTGAGTCTTCGTATCTCAGGTTTTTTGGAGGCTTTCTTGTAAAAATGTATTTTCGAGAGATATGGTCCACCGGCATCATAATCTCGGGATTTGTTTTTCCTGAAATCCTTGTAAGATTTTGAAGTGTTTACCTCCACTGTTTTTAGAAGCCATCTCTTTGTTGCTCGTAGCCTTATAGCTATCGCCGCTGCCTGTTCTCTGATAAACATGTTCAAGGGTGACAGGTGCAGCAAGGCTTGTTCTCATGCCTCCTGTCGCGCTGAACAGACTTTTGAAATATCTTAAAGTATAACAAATACAAAATTCATCCAGTAAGTCTTTGTGGATTACGAAAGAATATATAATTACGTTTTGTAAAATTTTTGACCTATTGAACACGTGAGTAATCTTCGTAGAAGAAATGAACGCGTATTCATGCTTACATCGTTATTGACACAAAATGCAGAAACGCTCCGAGCGGGCAATTGTCGGCGCGCTCCGATCGGTAAAGTGTGATTTCGCGATTACATATTATTGAATATATGTGAAACCGTGGAGAAGGCATAGTTTATACATTTCCTATTAGTTATGCACAGCAATTTATTCTAATCCCAGACATTTTCCATATAATAACGTGTAGTTATATGACGGTTTACGTCTTCAATCCGTTTCCTATGTGCAGAGAAACGGATAGATGGGATGCAATTTGTGTACCATCCACGATTATTTACTACTAACGAGTGCTTATTTCACGTTTACACACTCGTAACTCGTGTCGGTTTCCATCGGTCCAGAAACGCGAGTGTGCTGAATAAAAATCGAATCGACTTTTTTACGTGTTTAACGCGCTTATTACAGTGTCGAAATTGTATGGAATGTAATATTCAGACTTAAAATATTATTACACTCTAAAAAATACTAAGCGATGTGCATGAAATTGACTTCAGAATATTCTAAAAAGTTTTAGAAGTAACCTGAATATTGATAGCACCTCACATGAATATTTTTGTACTTTGGCTATTGCCATCATAGATAATTATGGCGTTATACCACGCCATAATATAACGTGCACCAGAATGAATTGCAAATATTCTAGAACATTTTGAGAAATTAATACATGGAAGGATTTACAGTTGTGGCAATGGTGGTGTGGAGTTAGAGGTAAACAAAGAAATTGATGCTATGTTACAAATTTGAATTGATTTTTACTACATTAATCTTTAGAAGATTTGGTGATCAGCTAATCGTCTTTATCGCCAAGTTGATGAGATGAAGTCTCGAAAAGCTACACAATTAACTGCACTATCTTCAAAATCAATAGTTCATCTGGGATGTTAAAGACTTTGTCTTCTATCCTTATTATTTTCTGACCATGGCAAATATGGCATGGGGTAATTGTAGCAACACTACATACATCGCCAAGTTGATGATACTAAGTCTCCAAAAGCTACAAATTAAGTCCACTATGCTCAAAATCAATAGTTCATCTTAGATAGACTTTGTCTTCTATCTTATTATTATTTTCTGACCATCTTTGCCAGCATGGGATAGTTGTAGTAACACTACATCCATCGCCAAGTTGATGAGATAAAGTCTCGAAAAGCTACAAAATTAAGGGCACTATCCTCAAAATCAATAGTTCATCTAGGATGTCCAAGACTTTGTCTTCTATCTTTATTATTTTCTGACCACTTTTGCCAGCATAGGATAATTGTAGTAATACTATATTCATCGCCATGTTGATTTGATGAAGTTTCGAAAAGCTACAAAATTAAGTTCACTATCCTCAAAATCAACAGTTCATCTAGGGTGTCCAAGACTTTGTATTCTATCCTTATTATTTTCTGACCATATTTGCCAGCATAGGATAATTGTAGTAACACTACATCCATCGCCAAGTTGATGAATAGAAATCTTGGAAAGCTACGAAATTAGGTCCATTATCTTTAAAATGAATAGTTTATCTAGGATTCAAGACTTCGTCTTCATTCATAATAATTTTTTGACCATCTTTTTAAGCATAGGGTTTTTGTAACAATACTACATCCTACAGCACTACGAATTGATAATACAGCTTCTTGTAGAATGATTATTCTACGATGTTCAGTTTATTTTACTGAACAAAATTTGCACAGGAGACATTATTTTAACTTTAATATTTTTTTTGTAGTAACTAATAGGTTAATAATTATGATTAATGATACATCTGGGAATTATAACCTGACGTTATTTGTATGATTAAAAGAGAGTAATCAAATTGTTTGATCAATTTATCAGTTTTATATGATCCTAAGCTTACATTTCACAAACATACTTTCCCTCTTCCCTTCTTCTGTCATCAGCATTTTCCCATGAACCTACACGCTCGTCCAAAGAGATAACAATAACAGGATTCTTACGGCGATTGAGCCTAATTTAAGTTTCCGCATGAAATCTGTCCACGCATACTCTTGTGCCCAACCCTCCTGCAAATGGGGTTGTTGCTCCACTGAGCGCGTTTCATTCAAACGCCCCTCTTTTAGGACGCATTCAGGAAATCCCAGTCACGGTAACAACTCCATCCATTTCCTGGATGGATTATTATTTGCTGCCACGAACGCATTTTAAGTTTCAAGGGTAAATATTTTTATTATTATTCAATAAATTGAAAGTTACCTCTCACATATATATTTTTTCATTTTGTAAAAAATAAATTTTCTGTGCAAACTTAAATTGTTTCAGTATGAAACATTTTAGAGAACAATTTTTAGGCGCAATATTCTTCAAATCAAATTATTACAACACGGCATTTTCTGGGCGTATATTTACCAAACTATTGAATTTTCCGTGCATGGAATCTAAGTAGACAATTTTCTGATCGTGTAATTATCAAACGGTTGTTTTTTCGTGGAGAGAATTTGCTGTACGTGGATTTTTCTAAATAAATTTTCTGTCCAAAAAAACCTAAAAATTGAACTTTCTGTGCATAGAATCATCTAAAAATTATTCTTTGATTAACAAGACAAAGAATTTCATGTTATCAGGACTCATGTGGCCTTGAGGAGACCCAGTCTTTCACAACATCCTTGAGTCCGTCGTCAGAGTTGAAGCACTACCCATTTAAATGTTTTTTGGGACCTAACATATGGAAATTGCAGGGCGACATGTCTAGACTTTAGGGTGGATGTTCAACATATTTTTAGAGTATGTAATTTTCTGAAATTTTAATTATCAATAATTAGAATTTTGTGTGCATGGAGTTTAAAGAATTAAATTTGCTGTTCCTAAAAATCCAATCGTTTGTACTGAAAAGTTGAATTAGCTGTGCTGAAAAATTGCCAAAATTTACTTTTCTCTGCATAGAATCTCCTAAATTTAAATTTTCACAGTGTGAAAATTTCTGTGCGTATAATTACCAAAAAGTGATATTTCTGATCATGGAGTTTTCTAAATTTTAATTTTCTGTGCTTGGAAGTTTTTCAGAAGTGAATTGTTTAGAATAAAATTTCAGTGCGTTTAATTATCAAACATTTGAAATTTCTGTACATTGAATTTTCTAAAACTTATATTTTCTCGGTGTAGAATTATAAAAAATTCAATATTCTATATTTTTTAAAAATTGAAGTTTCTGTGCATGGAATTTTCTAAAAATTCTGGAAATTGAATTGTTACAGCGTAGAATTTTCTGGCCTTATAATTATTTCAAATTTTCATTTTTCATCCATTTAATTTTCTGGGTTTTTCTGTACATTCTAAAAATTGAATTATTACGATATGAAAACTTCTTGTTCTAGAATTAATTAGGCATTAATTTAGATTCAAATTACATCTCTATTGCACTTTTATTGTAAATAAACATTAAATAAAGGTGTTACGTTATCATCAAATCGACCTACATCTACTGCTATTATTAATTTATTTACAATTCCAATTAACAAGCATAATCGTGTGACAATTGATTCCGTAGGGAAATTAAGCGGTGGAAACGGGTTTTATTAGTGGTTATTGGCTGATGGTTATCGCGGAGAAAGCTATACGTATTAGGGATTTATAGACTATTATTGGTTAAAGACTTTGATTGGAAGTGCGATTGCTGGCGATGACTTATGGAATTGAAAAGCTCGCCTTATACGGCTTCAATATTAAAACGATATATCCGTACATCACGTGCATCATGTATACACGGTGTCTTTAATTAGACGCTAGGAAAAATTGTTTTAAACAATGGTTACACGCTCGAGAAGTTTCTTTTTATTTTGGAAATATCAATAATACATAATTCAAACGGTCCATCCATGTGAAATCACTCAATCGTATGTATAACTTCCTGATGGCGGAAACGCATCTAATATCCAACTCTGGGCCATTAGGCGCGTCTATGAGGAATTGGGGTGGCTCCATGGAAGTCCCGTGGGGTGCATAAAGATCGGAAGTTTTCCACGAAAACACAGCATCCCGTCATTTACTCTAATCGAGCTCCATAGTTCTGTCGTAATGAAATTATCCGGAATGATCGCCAGGGCTCTTATCATTATCTTTGATAGCGTTGTGGGGAGAACGATAAAAAAAAAGTTTGTCCTGTTTTTATTCAACACGGTTATTAGTTTCAAATGTAGGGTGGAGACTAGATAAAGTAATACAGCAATTTATTTTTTAACTAAAGTATTCATTATTATAATCATAATGATATTTGCGACCTAATATATGTTTATAAAATTTAATTTAATCACTATTGAGATATTACCATACCATCTATTGTCTAAATGTTACACTATTTCCCTTGACAGGGAACAATTATTTAATTCCCATTTTAATCGTTTTAAAACTAGATTTGCGAATTTAATAGTAATAGTTGCCACAATTTACAACTTTTAATTAAAACTCTCGCTTATGTTTTACTGATTGGAGGGTGGATAGAGGCCACCCACCCACCCTTCATATACATAATAAGTTGAATTGCCAATCGCTGATGATTTTGCTGCTAAAAACAATAAAACCCTTTATGTAATAAAAAAATTAAACAAAAACAAAATTTAAGTTTAAATATAAATGAGTTTCTATAGTTAACCTTATCTAATTTAAATTTAAAGACTGCCCACCCATCATGCATCAATTCTTTAACAATTTACTCACTCAAAAATTTTGCCTTTTTAATATCGTTTTCATTCAAAAAGTTTTGTAATTAACTTTATTAGAAACCGCGAGACGATAAGGAATTAAAGTTTATATGTATATATAGGGTGGGTGGGTGATCTCTATAGCACACTCCAATCAGTAAAACATCATCAAAAATTATTTGAAAAATTTGTTTGAATAAATCTATTAAAATTTGCAATAATGTTATGTTTATTTACGTTTTACAACTTTTTATTAAAACCTTCGCTTAGGTTTTACTGTTTGGAGGGTGGGTTAGAGGACACCCACCCACCCTGCACATACATGGTATCTTTAATTATTGATTGTTGATGGATAATACATTTTTTTACTTTCCCTATATAGAATTTGAAAAATATTACATAATTTTTCAAACAAAAGTTAAACCTTTTTTGCCTATTTGTAATAATCTATAGCAGCTACATAAAATTTATATCAAAAGTAATTGTAAAGAATCCAAAATTGAACAAATTGTCAAGAATAACCATTTTTGCGTAAACCTCATAGTTTTCAAAAACATATAGGGAAAGTACTATGATGGCCACATCACCATTTTATTAAACTGTTGTAGTTTAAGTTTAAATTTTACAGGCAGCGAGGATTTTAAGTGAAAACTTTATATATGTAGGGTGGGTGGGTGGCCACTATCCCACAATCCAAATAGTAAAACATAAGCAAGGGTTAGTAAAATAATAAAGTGTTTAAATTTTGAGAATTTTGTTTTAACGCAAATTATTTTCATTCAAACGTTTGCTGGTGTGAATTAAATTAGAGGGAAAGTTAGCGAGCACCCACCCACCCGAACTGTATATTTACAATTTAATGTACAAACCCTCTTTTAGGCTTAAATTATGGGAATTATAGTTTAGTGCAAATTGCTTTCATCCAAATTTTCACAGATTTTAAATTATTTAGATGGTCAGATAATAATCACCTACACTTTTATTCTGTATTTATCTGATTAAAAAGTACACTACAGGTCACCCACCCATCTTACTTATATTTTTTTTCATAGACTGTTAAAATTTAAAAACATTTCTGCTTTAATTTCTGGAAATATAAAGCAGGGTTTGTAGCTTACATTTCACTATATATGTAGGGTGGGTGGCCACTATCCCACAATCTAAACCGTAAAACATAAGCAAGGGTTAATAATATAATAATTGGTTAATATATACATCGTTCAATCAATGACAATTTTGTTTTATTGCAAATTATGTTCACTCAAACGTTTGCTGATGTGAAAAGAATTGAAGGGTGGAGTAGTGGCCACCCATCCACCTTAAATATACATCTAAAATTTAAGGTACAAACCCTCCTTTGTGATTAAATTGTAAGAATTGTATTTTAGTGTAAATTATTTTCTAATAAAATGTATTAAAATCCTTTCGTTGTGGAAAATTAAATAATAATTTAATTATTAAAATACTTTCATTCAAAGTTTCGCAGATGTAAAATTATCTAGAATATAATGGTCACCCATCAATTTATTCTTTATTTAGCTAATTACAAAGTACACTACAGATTACCCATCCATGTTACTTATATTTTTTCCATGGACTATTAACTGTTAAAATTTAAAAACATCATCAAAAATTTCGGCTTTAATTTCTGGAAACTTAACAGAGTTTGTAGCTTAAATTTCTAAACATATGTAGGGTGGGTGGGTGGCCACTATCCCATAATCCAAACCGTAGAATATAAGCAAGGGTTAGTAAAATAATAATTGGTTAATATAAACGGTGTCTCAATTATGATAATTTTGTTTTAACGCAAATAATTTCCATTTAAACGTTTGCTGATATGAAATTAATTGGAGGGTAGGATAGTGGACACCCACACACCCTGCATATACATTTAAAATTTAAGGTGCAAACTCTTCTTTGTGTTAGAATTATGAGAAATGTATTTCATTTAAACTTTTCTACTTAGAAAATAATACGCAACAGTTTAATACCATTAAATCATCTCTGTTTTAATTTTAAACACCATAAAATACAATTTGTAAATTTAATTTAAATTATTTATGTAGGGAGGGTAGGTGGCCACCATCTTACCCTTCAATTTATTTAATATTATTATAGGATTAAGTTAAAATAAATGTGCCAAAACAGACGACATTATTTTTTAAATAATTAATAGCACAAACTTTGATGATGTTTAAGGAATTAGAGGGTGTGATAGTGGACACCCACCCACCCTACACGTATAATTTAATTTAAACGGCAGATAGTGAATACAGTTGTTAAAATTTAAAACCAAAAGTTATGGATGCTGATATTGATTTAAAAAAATATCTAACTTTTCTGATTTAGTTTCTAGAAAATAAAACGGCGGTTTGACCCTACATATATATTTAAAATGTAAGATACAGACCCTTCTTTGTTTTTAAATTGTAGGAATTATATTTTAGTGCAAATTATTTTCGCCCATGAAAATTTTTTTTAGAAGATAATTTTCACCCAACAATGTATTCTGTGTTTAATTAAACAGTGCACTATACCCACCCATCTTACATATAATTATTTTCATAGACTATCAAGTGTTAAAATTTGTAAACATCATTAAACATTTCTGCTTTAATAAATTTAAAAATACGAAAACATATTTAAATTTATTATTTAATTTTCTACATCGAACTAAAGGATTTTAATACATTTTATTATTTCTGCTTCAATTTCTGGAAACATAAAACAGAGTTTGTAACTTAGATATCAATGTATATGTAGGGTGGGTGGGTGGCCACTATCCCACAATCCAAACCGTAAAACATAAGCAAGGGTTAGTAAAATAATAATTGGTTAATATAAACAGGTCATAAATTATGAGAATTTTGTTTTAATGCAAATTATTTTCATTCTAACATTTGCTGATGTGAAATTAATTGAAGGGTGGAATAGTATACACCCACCCATCCTGTATATACATTTAAAACTTAAGGTACAAACTCTCCATTGTGTTCAAATTATGAGAATATTACTTTAGTGCAAATTATTTTCATTCAATTTTGTTACAACGCAAATTATTTTTATTCAAACATTTGCTTATGTAAAATAAATTGGAGAGTGTAATATTGGCCGCCCACCCACCATACATATATAATTTAATTTAAACCGCAGATAGTGAGTATGGTTGTTACAATCTAAAATAAAAATTGTTGGTATTGATTTAAAAAAATTCTAACTTCTGATTTATTTTCTAGAAAATCAAACGGCGGTTTGACCCTACATATATATTTAAAATGTAAGATACAGACCCTCCTTTGTTTTTAAATTGTAGGAATTATATTTTAGTGCAAATTATTTTCGCCCATGAAAAATTTTTTTAGAAGATAATTTTCACCCAACAATGTATTCTGTGTTTAATTAAACAGTGCACTTTACCCACCCATCTTACATATAATTATTTTCATAGACTATCAAGTGTTAAAATTTGTAAACATCATTAAACATTTCTGCTTTAATAAATTTAAAAATACGAAAACAAATTTAAATTTATTATTTAATTTTCTACATCGAACTAATGGATTTTAATACATTTTATTATTTCTGCTTTAATTTCTGGAAACATAAAAGAGAGTTTGTAACTTAAATATCAATGAATATGTAGGGTGGGTAAGTGGCCACTATCCCACAATCCAAACCGTAAAACATAAGCAAAGATTAGTAAAATAATAATTGGTTAATATAATAAATTCTCATAAATTATGAGAATTTTGTTTTAATGCAAATTATTTTTATTCAAACATTTGCTGATGTGAAATTAATTGGAGGGTGGAATAGTATACACCCACCCATCCTGTATATACATTTAAAACTTAAGGTACAAACCCTCCATGAGGTGTTCAAATTATGAGAATATTACTTTAGTGCAAATTATTTTCATTCAATTTTGTTATAACGCAAATTATTTTTATTCAAACATTTGCTTATGTAAAATAAATTCGAGAGTGTAATAGTGGCCGCCCACCCACCTTACATATATAATTTAATTTAAACCGCAGATAGTGAGTATGGTTGTTACAACCTAAAATAAAAATTGTTGGTATTGATTTAAAAAAATTCTAACTTTTCTGATTTATTTTCTAGATATACTTTCAAATTTTCAAACTGTACACAAGGAAAGTAGAAATATATATTTAAGCTAAATATATATGCTTTTCATAAATTATAATCAATAATTGATTGAGATTGTATTTTATTGTATCTTGTAATTACTTCTTCATTAATATTTGCCTATGATTGAAAGTTTGGAGGGTGTGATAGTGAGCGCTCAAACATCTTGCACATGTTTTAGCTATTGTTTATATTTAGGAAATTGGTGGGTTGGATAGTGGACACCCACCCACCCTACATCTTTTTGTAAACTCAAACTACAACACTTCTGTATTCGTTATTCTGATCAAATCAAAATCCACACTTTTTGAATTATAATTTTAAATATTACACACACTGAGGGTGAAAACTTTATATATATATATATATATATATATATATATATATATATGTAGGGTGGGTGAATCCATAATAAAAACAGTTAAAACAGTTAAACATACCACAGAGTTATACTTACAATTATAAAAATTAAATTAAACAAATTTTCAAAGGGAAAACTTGAATTTATGATTCAGCCTTAAAAATTTTATTTTCTAGCTGTCAAAACATAAAATTATAAATATATATTTATTCATTCAGGCTTTCATTTTCCCTTTACAATATCCTGCTAAAATAAGGTAAACAAAATTTAGATATATACATTAAAAAATACAAAAATTTAGGTCACAGGACTTGCGGGCGAACTTTCTAAAGATTTTGCATTTTGACATTTTTATTTTGCTGAATTTTTACCATTATAAGTTTTTCTAACTTAGAAATTGATTTTTTGAATTTGAGAAGGCTGATATGACAGTTTTTTTTATGAAACTTCAATTTTGCAATGAGAGTCTTGTTTTTTAAGGCTTTTTGTCATAAAGTTAAGAACGAAATTTGATTTGTACTATTAAGAGAAATTCGAATTTGGATTGTTGAGTTTTTACTTTACAGACCTTAGTGATTTTATTTTCTAAAAGTTTTGTATTTAGCATTTTTGTTTCTAAAGATTTCGGAATTTAAATCTTTGTTTTTTTGACTTTGATAAATTTATTTTAGTGAAATTTTTACTCTTTTTTGTTTGTTAATTTTAAAGTTTTTATAACTTGAAAAATTGATTTTTTCTTCATTTGAAAAAACTTCTAGAACTACTTTTGTCCTTTAAAGTTTTTGAACTTTGGATTTTCGGCATGGAATTTAAATTTAAGATTTAGATTTTGTAAATATTCTAATTTAAATTTTTAGATTTAGTTTTTTTGTACCTTCAAGGTAATAATTATAATGTGTCAGTTGATATATACTCAAGATTTTTCTTAAGGATTTTTGAGTATGTTTTAATGATTAAAGAGTGAAATAGTGGATACCCACCCACCCTACATATATTTTTTGGACTTATACTACAACCCTGTATTCGGCATTTTGTTCAATATCCACACTTACTCGATTATTATTTTAAATATTAAAGTTAGAGAGGGTTTTATATGTGAAAAACTTTATATATGTAGGGTGGATGGGTGGCCTCTAACCACAATCAAAACATTTAATCATACACGAGGGTTTTTCATATAGATTAAATAATTAATTTAAACAGATTTTCAAATAAGTTTGTTTTGAATTTCTGTAATTTGTAATTATTATAAACTTCTGTTCGTGATGACGTAATTCTAGGGTGCGATAGTTCATACCCACCCATTCTGCATATATTTTATTACTTAAACTACTGCACCACCTTCGTCATCCTGATCAAAATCAACATTTATTTGATTATTATTTAAAATAATACATACAGGGGTTTTTAAGCAAAGACTTTATAAATTAAGGGGTGAGAGGGTCGCCATTATCCACAATCAAAATAGTTGAATATACGGCAAGTTTCTACTCGTGAAATAAATAATTAACATGAAAAGATTTTCAAAATAGTCCTTATTTTAATTTTCCTTAAAATAAATACTACAAAATCCTCCTTTATATTAAAATAATTGGAGGGTGAGATAGTGACCACCCACTCACCCTACCTATACTTTTAAAACCTGAACTACACTCTGTATTTGTCTTTTTTGAATCAAAATCCACACTTATTCATTTATTGTCTTATATTAAACAACTGATGAGGATTTTAAGAAAAAGCGCTTCAAATATAGGGCGAGTAGGTGGCTTTTATTCATAATTAAAACAGTTGAACATGCACTAGGATTTACTCACAGATTAAATAATTAACTTTAAAACATTTTCAAATGAGATTTTCTTCTAAATTGTTCGAAATTAATTATCACAAATCCTCGTTTATGATAAAGTAATTGGAAGGTGGAATAGTAGAAACCCACCCACCCTACATATATTTTTTTTACATAAGAAGTTATTATTTTTAATTATACCATTATTAATACTGCACTCAAATTGCAATATTTAATTTGTTTATTATTTTTACTTGTGTTCGATTCTATAGGAATGAAATCAAATAAGATAATATCGAATAGTGTATACCCAGTAATTCTGTTTGTGAATTAACACGGAATGCTTAACCCTATCGAAAGCCTTGGAGAAGTCTGTATAGATAAAATGCACTTGTTTACGTTCGTCTTTTAGGAATTTGAGGAGTCGCAAGAAGCAATATCAATTATGCAGAGAGGAGCAAGTATATGAACAGGATGAAAAAGGCAAATTCTTAGAACTGCTTTTCAAAAGACGTTGTATTTTCAGTCAAATCAGATTCCTTCTGTAATCTCGCCTCCAAATTTTGAAGATCTTAATAAAGCAATAAAGGATTGCCAAATAGCACCAGAGTTGAAGAAAATAGATGAAAATATATCACTTCACAAGCACCTAAATAAAAATAATTATTTTTATTTAGGTGATTTTGAAGTGATATATTTTCATCTATTTTCTTCAACTCTGGTGCTATTTGGCAATCCTTTATTGACATTACTTTAGGTTTGATCTCAGAGTCTTATAAAGCTAATACATCAACATTTGACATCGATGTATCTGCTTTTTTTATCTGTTGTTTTAGCTTTAGATCCCGTCTGTGCAGTAATTCAATATTTTTTGTATCGCTTTTATTGAACAAAATTTGCAACGATACAATATTATTAACAAATGATAAATTAACTGCAGAAGGAAGTGGGGCGTAGTAAATGCATATTAGAGATGAGTTTGACGAAATTGACCATGAATAATCGTTCCTGCTATAAGATGGAAGAAAGACATCAAACATTATTTCTGACCCCAAGCAAAATTGAAAAATAAGCAATACCAATATAAATTGAAGAGATTAGTGTGGAAAATTTGAAACGTGAAAAATCTGCTTTAGAAGTATTATTCGTATACTTAGGTGAAGAGCTTTTGTCATGAATAATCTATCGTTAAAACAAATATACAATGGACAAATAATCACTTTACATTTGAAGATTTAAATAACTTCATCAGGATTATACTTTTAACCGACTAGCACTTTCTTCCGCAAATGCATTTATGATGGTCCAAGGATGGAGATAAAAATGGACATTGTTAGAAAATATATGAGCAGAAATAAAATCAGAAAACTCAGAAGAACTTGCTAAAATGAGAGTAATTTTTGATGCTCTAAATAAATTTAGTTTTTTTTTTCGCTCAAATCAAGAAAGTTATTGGATGCTAGGAGTTTGCATCAAGTTTCTTTAACCAAATCAAAGTATCTATTAAAGCATTTAAAGAATATCCAAAGAAATTATGAAGCTTAAAAAACGCAGTTAAATGTTTATTTAAGCTTTGCTTTAGACCTTAGCAAAGAAATCCCTTAAGCTTCTCAAAGTCAAAAGTATTAAAACGAAACACTAAAATAAAACGCTTAGTAAGTAACTATTTTTACGATTTAAATCAAAATCTAATGAGATTATAAAACTAAAAAAAGCTTAAAAAAGACTCAACATAATTTTGAGTTTTATAATATGCAAGAAAAACTTTTACCACTCATTAAATTTTTATTTTTATTATAACAATAGTTACTTTCTAAGAGTTTAGTTTAGTGTTTAGCTTTAATACTTTTGACTTTGAGAAACTTAAAGGATTTCTGGCTTTTTTAAAGATTATAATCAAAATGTTAAGGTTGTTTTTTTTTGTTTTTAAAAGGAAGGATGTTGGATGGAATTGCGGGTTGGGGTAATGAATGATATAGGGAAATTGGCTTAAGCTACTAGGCTATTCAGCCACGACCGATTATTTGTATTGTTTGTCAAATTAAATTTGAAATGTATCAACGCTCATAACATCCATGCTCGCGCTCGGATTCGAACCGAGGGCCCCTCCGACTACAGTCAGCGCGCTAACCACTGTACCAACGGGGCCGGCAAAAAAATTAAGGTTAAGTCTGGCATTTCTCTGCAAAAAGTTGTCGAAAGTTAACCGTTTCTCAAACTTTTCAAAAAAAATAGAGAATGTAGCAACAATTCGTTAATGTCTTCCATAGAAATTTCAAAGCTTAGAACTGTGTTGAATGTTTTCATATACAATGTTAAATCTGGCATTTCTCTACAAAAAGTTTTTGAATGTTAACCGTTTATCAAGCTCTTCAGAACAAAATAGAATGTAGGAAGAATTTGTTAAACCAGTTAATGTCTCCAATAGAAATTTTAAAGCTTAGAACTGTGTTGAATGTATTCCAAAGCTTATAACTATATAGTTTACTCTTTAAGCTATCCACAACTAAGTTGGATGACATGAGTTTTTTATCAAGCTTCTTAGAATAAATAAAATTTGTTGACATAATTAAGGAATTTAGAAATTATAAAGCTTAAACACCTGCTTGAATATTTTTTTTAAGCTTTTCGAAGAATAAACCATTACTTTGGACTTTCATCAAGAACGTTAATTAATATCTAAGCTGAAGGGATTAAAACAATGATCTTATTAGTGGTAAAAGATTTCCTTGGAAATTATAAAACTTAGAATTATGTTGAAAGTTTCTTAAGCTTTCTAAAAATTAAGGTTAAATTTGGCGTCTCCTTGAAATAAAACCAAGAAGTTATTGAATATCAGGTATGTGGTGGTGGCATGTTTTAAGCTTAAGAGTAATTAAGAATGAGGAAAGAATTTTGTTGAGTATCTAAGAAAATTATAAGGTTTGTGTAAGCTTTTCAAGACGAAGTTTAAATCTGGTATTTTTCTAAAAATGTTGCTATCAGTTTCTTAAGCCTATCACAACATAGGAAAATGTTGCAGGGATTTTTTATATAACTACAATAATAAATAATTTTAATACATAGTAAATAATCAATTGGTATTTTTTAAATAAATACAATACAGACAAGTAGTTGTTAACATACATAATTTGATTGGTTTGATTTGAGTTGTGTGAAGTTATCACTATTAAATTAAAACACTTTGTAATTTCCTTCCTTCACATTTATTTTTATATGTCAGATGTACATTTCGAGTACCATGTACTCATTATCAACTTTAAAGCCTTTAAAATTTTACAACTGTATTGGATGTTCTCTCAAGCTTAGAACTATACGCATTGCTCCCTAAGCTTATCAAAACATGCTTAAATATGACCAAAATCAAAAAAGTCGTTGAATAATAAGTTTTTTTTAAACTTCTCAAAGCACCTTACACTAAAATCAAGGAAGTTATTGGATGACAAAAGTTTAATCAAACTTTTTAAAATAAATGAAATGATCCATTAAGGTATTTCAAAATTTTATTCGATGACAAATTAAGGTATTTTAAAATTTTCTTAGAAATTAACAGAGGCTCAACTACGAGAAAATATCAATCTCAATTAGTAGAAAAAGTTGATCTTGATTGGTTATAATTTTTATTTCAAGAAAAGCACAGAGTAGTTGATAATTGAACAACAAAGCTTACAAAAGTGAGGGCTGAAGATAAAAATTAGTGATTATTATTACAGTGTGAAATTATTTTGCATGTAGAGTTCATTAATTAGATTTCGGTTGAATATTCTGGAATGTTTTACAGATTAGAAGATGGGATAGTGGTCACCCACCCACCCTATATACTCATTCATATTAAAATCACTATTAATAGCTTGGTTTCCTAAAAATACAACTGTGTTAGGATTGGTTTTGCTCAAAAATTCAAAATCAGTGTTGTAGCTTAATTTTTCATATATATGTAGGGTGGGTGGGTGGCCACTATCACACCATTCAATTCCAATACAACAAAATGACGGTTTATTTATAAATTCTTTACAAGACGCAAATGTACACAATAAATAAATGCGTTTTAAAATTATAAACTTACAGAATTAAACTAAGGATATGATTTTATTAATTGGAGAGTGGGAAAAAGGCCATCCCCTTATTGGATTATATTTCAGTCACAATTAGCTGTACGATATTCATTAAAAATTTTGGCAAAATTAATATTAATGAAAAGAAACAAACTAAAAACCGAATTTTAGTCAAAATTCTTGGGAACTACTTGTTCTTCAAGATATTGCAGTGGTAAATTAACCTATCACGTTCAACAGTAAAAAATGGTATTTGTACCTATTTTCTAATATATTAAGTTATATCGTTTGGGAAATAACAGTACAATTATTAAATTAGACCTTATATAGTAGACTCTTAGTAGCCGAAGAACTAACAATAATACCAGAAGTATATTATGACACATAACAGTAAGCAAGATATAAAGTTTGCAAATCAAAACAGTTTTGTTAAAAACATTTAATGTCAGTCATTGTTGAAGATTTTTTGTTATCTATTTTTCGAGAGGTTTCTAGTCCAATTTTGTTAGACTTTTAAATTTTAGTATTTCGAGCAATTCTTGTTTAATTTGATCAAAGTTTTCTGGCAATTACTTTTCCAAATGCAAGAAGAATTTTCAAGAATTCCATCAGTTATGGAATCCCATACCACAATCCCTAAAGTATGATGCACAGGCTTATCAATAGAAATTTTCATGATGCGATGTTCCCTAGGTCTTTGTCTGACCCTCATGGTTCATATGGCCATAATCTACCCCAAACAGAATCAGGATTAATCATTTCAACATCATCCCATGCTATCCTATGGAGTGGTAAAGGCGCAAACTTTACCACTCCAAACATTGTTATGGATTTTAGTGATAACACAAGATGTGACTGATAAGACTGCAAGCCAAAATTCTGATTCTGTGGTAGAAATGTTACAAGATGATCTTCGTCAGTTAAGCATAGATCGGCAATTGATCTGGTACTGGTGTATCGGTCTCTTGTCACAAGTCAAAGATAGCTGTCGTGAACCTCAATTTTCCTTCTTTCTTAGTCACTGCCTGATAGCAACGCATGACAGTTGATTGGTTCTGGTAAGGCGAATAACAACTCTTCTGATCGAAAAACCATCTTTGCGCAAACCAATTTTGGCGGTAATTTTAACGTTGGGGTATTCTAGGTATAATTACCCTTTTAAAATAAACGATGAAAAGCAAAAACTGCAATTTTTCAAAATATTCACCTATTAAAATTGTTAGAAAATTACCACTTGACTCATATGAATTAAACTTTAAGCAATTGTTTTCTTTTTAATATAAACATCAATTATTGTTCCCTGTCAACAACAGCCAGTTTCGATCTATTTTGGATCTCATCAGGTAGCGCAGTTGGAGACAACAGGGAATCGAGTTTTGATACATATACTATGGAGTATTTAATTCTCCGAGTTAACCATCGATTAAGATATTACTATTAAGGCACCATCTATTATCTAAACGTTACACTAGATCTCTATGAGTGAATAACCACCGACTATTAAAGGAATCTGTCAACAACGACAATTATATAGTAGTTAAACGTTTGTGCCAGCTTTGGTCATAACATTCCAACTCTTTAACTTCTTTATGTTCAACTTATTTGAATCATTTATTGAGTTATCAGTTAGTATTCTGGCAGCATTCTACGATATTGTACAACACGCACAATGTAAAATGGACGCGGCGACATCACCGGTCCATTAATTTCCCCTCCGCGTCGATTTATCACCGGCATAAAAATTCCTGTCCAACAGAGACATCATTTTCAATTAGATATTCCGTGGCGTAAATTCACATTATTGTCAGAATCAACACGCACCGCTCCTTATTATATATTACAAACAATCCGAACTGATCCCTATCGCCCGGCCAGAAAACAACTCTCAGAAGTGCGCCATCAACAACGAGGAGGAGAAGAGATACGGCCGGATTGGTGCGAATGGTGGACAAAAGAAGGCGAGAAGCTTTGAAAATCGCGGCGATTCCAGGAAACGCGAATGGCGACGATGGAAAACCAGGTGACGATCGGTCCGATCGAAATTCTATGAGAACGTACTGACCTAATTTGAATGCGTTCGAAGTCAACAGCCGTCGCCTAATCGACGCTGACCTAAAAAGACAGAAACAGACGGCGACACATGCCCAAACTAGGCTAGCGGCATGTCATGACATGTACCAACATTTTTTAACGGCTACGCCGACATCCTTTTGCTGTCATCTATTGTCTACGCATTTCATCTGGTCACTCTCACAACGTCCCACCTATTTAAATAAAATGTATATTGCATAAGAAATGTCGTAAATACATAACATTTTATTGCCAATTTTATGTTAACGTCTATATAATAAATAAATCTCTTGAGGCAAATCTATTCTTTTTAGTGGGACGATTACGATAATGTATAATTTTGCAAAAATTGTAATCTAAAAAGGAAAATTCTTAGATTAAAAATGTTCAACATTTTTATTTAGACAGTGAATGGTAATATAACTTCTTTTCTTACGACAATAGCAAAATGTATATATGTATATTCAAAATTTGGTCAGTCATTTTCAAATATTTCAATTGGTTCTGATATGAAATTATGAATTTTTATAGTTTGTAGTCGATCTGTAAGAAATTATTTATTTGAGCTATGATAAAGTAAGTATTTGAACTAAATCCAAGTAAACGTAATTTCTACAAGAGAACAGCATGGCAAATCACTCATCAATTAATATAATAATAATAGCAAACCATCTATGACTTTTATTTTAACTCATTAAAATTGTTCATCTGAAGAAGCTACACTGTAGCTTCTTCAGGTGAAGAAATATAATATATATTTTAAGAATTTTAGCTGATTCTAATTATTTTTCCATGTTAAAAAAACTTCAGATCAGTTTCTTGTAATCAGGACCTTTAAAGAAACTCCACTTTGTTAATATCACACACAGGATGAATACTATTATGATAACCTTTTAGACAATAGATCATCTATTCTATCGATTTGAGTATTTTTTTAAACTGTAAAACAATTTTGTATATTTTCTAAAGATTGTATAAAATTTCAATAAACATCATTTTTAATGGAAGGCAACACTTTTATTAGATTGTTGACACCTTCAGTATGAAAAAAATTCTTACGATTTATTCAAATATATGTTTATGTACATTTTTTTTGACCAAAAAATCGCAAAGAATTAATGAAACGTAACGACCATTTAAATATTTAGGCCGTCCGCTGGTCGGGTGCCAATTTTTGGAATTCCGTACCGCGCAAAGTGTGCCGGCATTCCCGCGCGACGACGTTTTCTTTAGACTAAAAACTGCTTTGCATGTTAAAGAAGCTGCAAACCGCCACAGGCCCGTTAATGGTTCTCTTAATGCATCTCAAAACTGATATTTTAGGGTCAGTTTATCCGTCGGTCCGTCGTTGAGACGAACTGGAAAAAAATAAGAAGGAGGAGAAGCAGAATAAAATGTGTATGAACGCCGGCAGGTCGCGCTTTTTTGTTTTTCCTTCATCTTCCGATACGAGCAACGGGAGATAAATCAAAATTACTCGCTCCAGATGAGCTAATCCGATAAAGTACCGAATCGTACTCAATTATGCGGTAATGGTGTTTTGTGACAGGAGCGGTACCAACGTGATCAAATTATTGCTTAAAAAATATAAGAGAAAGTATTATTTTGATTGGTTTTAAATGTTACATCTATTAATAAATCTTGATGTTTATTTTTGGCGTAATCCAAAAAATTTTAGCTTATAATAATTATTTACTGATGAATTTTCCAGTTAAATTTGAAGTGTTTATATTGAGAATATATATATTTTTTAATTATGATTTTCTTTAGCAGAACGGTACTTATGCATTAAATTTGCAAGAAATCCAAAAAGTAGTACTTATTGAATCTCGTATTATTCACTTGCAAGTAGTAATCGGAAAAGATTATCTGGCATTGCGTTCGCTCAAGGAGGTGCATTGCCAACATCCAGACTATTTCAATAGAAACAGAATATTTAATTATTATTGATCATTTTGGAAATGCAAGAAACGCTAAACTTAAACCACTACCTCGATCGCTTTATATTACGTCATATGGTTTCTTGGTAATTTGCACATTTTTTTTATTATTGTCCTAATTAAAGTTACTCAGTTTAATGCTATGTATAAATAAGTTTTGTATTTATTTCTGATATTTAAGCCTCTAGAAGATATGTTTTACAGTTTTACCTGCAAGACATTCAGATCCTAAGAAGTTTAAAACAGTTTGACATTTCTAGCGTATATATGAAGTACGACCTCCATAATCTTGAGAATATTTTAAAAAAAAACATAAAATTAAAATTATTTTTACCACCTGTTGTAAATTCACATTCAACTTCCACGATATTTACATGGCGCGATCAAAAAAGGGCGAAGAAGATAGATCTTTATTTTTCATAACTTTGTTCTTCTTGCTTAAAATACATTTACAAATGAATACATAAATTTATAAAACATGTACACAAATTTAGACAGAAAGAATCACGGTCGGAGTTCACTGGTTTCTAATGCCAACAGCTTCTGAATCTTTCATTTGAAATATGTTTGAAAAAATATGATATTTTTGTCCCTTTTTGGGAGATGCATTTGACATTAGTTTGTCATTATGAAAATTAAATTAAAATTCGATCTTTTTCAACTTCCATGAGTTTGTCTGACCATCTACAATCATTGGATTACCAAAAATGACCTGTTTTTCTGTTGTGTTGCATTATATTGTGGCAGTTCATCAAAGACAAACACGATGGCCTCGACATTATTCTCAGAGGTTTTATGCACGTTATCTGGCAAACAGTCATCTTCGTTCTCTTCCAATTTAATAATCTCAACACTATGGCAAAAATCACAATATAGCATTCTAATTGGTTTCCAATTAGTCATTACTATGTCATTTGGACACCTATAGAGAAAAGTATCAGAAACTAATCACGATTATTCATTAATTTGAAAGAACCTCTGTTTCTAGGATACGTTCCTATCAAAGATCATTAAGCATTTTCACTTAAGTGCCTGAAACATTTTGCTGAAATAGCAATTACTAGCAAACCTGGTTCTATTGTAGCTGCAGTGATCTCTCCTTGAAGCTTAAGGAAGTTATCGTTTAGTTCATCGCTATGACATTTCTTAGCACTTCTTCTTTCTTCTTCCTTGCGATGGCCAGGCTTTGGATAATTAACACAGAAAATCTATAACAGTCTAACTCGGACAACAAACTATACAATACTTTATTATCTCAATATCACAGCAGATAAATAAGTCATTCATAGTGGCTTTAGGTGAAGCGAGAATAAGCCACATATTCAGTATCTAATAGTTGTCGACAGCATCGATATTTAGGTTATCCAGGGATCATTTCTATTACTACTGAACTACGAGCAAATATCGTTGGCGATCTAAACGCTAGATATATATCCTTGGATGTATCATTTTCAGTAATAAAATGGAAAGAAGACGGGATTTTCGGATTATGGAATGGTGAACTGGCCTCAGCAGTTTAGACATTTCAGCCAGCTTCGAAATCATTGTAATGACAGACGCACAATAACATCCATGGTCCGTCTGGAATTAGATCTTACTTGGATCACTTCTTGAAATCGTAGATGACTCGGAATTATACCACTTAACCAGCGTCAGGCTTCTTCGTCCGTGGTCAAGCAATTCCGTCGCTAACAATCATACTACTGTTTTAGTCTTTTTTTACTGAGGAGGGGCTTTGATACCGTAGCCTGCTTACAAAAACACCAGCGCCTACAAAAATATCAATCAATGCTACCAATACATCGAAAACGCCACCTTCACACTCATATTCCTACACACCACCCTCCTCTCACTCTAAAAAGCCTTCAATTAATTCAAGCTAAGCACTATTTATGCAGATTGTGGAAAACCACCTAAATTTATCCATATTTAATGATATCTCCTTCCGCTCATTCATTAATAAGCATCACATTTTGTTCTGCTTGGCTGCAACTTTCATTCACAATGAAAAATGGATTTGAATTGTATTTTTTATCATATTATCTCTATTTAAAATGTCTTTATCTTCTTATCTTATCAGCTCCATCAATCGTATTATCCATACACGTCCTTAAAAAATTTGTTCTTCCTTCGTTTAGAAATTTCTTAGTACCTCAATGTATCCTTTCTTTATTACCATTTTCTTTCGCTTACCAAATATCTTATTTGGTTCCCATTACGTTGCTCCAACATTCCTTGTATGTTCTGGTTCACCTTTTCAAACTATATTCTTCTGTTTTTTTTACTCTCACGCGTTATTCATCATAAAATTGCGCTTTAAAAGAAACTGCACTCTGTTGACATCACAGCATGTATGTGACGTTAACAAAGTGCAGATTACTTAATAAAATACTGACATGGTATAGGGTTTCAAACATTTTTGAAACCATATAACATGTCAGTATTTTATTAAGAGATATGGAGTTTCAACAAAGTAACAGCCTCATAAATGCAGTATTTAAAGTGCAGATTTTCAAATTCCTAGATTCAAGGTGTATCCCAAAGCAATGGCTTCCACCATCAATCATAACATTACGCTACTCTAATGCTTTCCTCTATCTCTATTTACTTATTTAATAGGTTATCTTCTTATTTAGAATTTTTAGGCCAGTTTCATACCCAGCGATGTGACCTTCTATATTTCCTACATCAATTTTTATCGTTCTCTAGTTTTTCAGTTTCTAATTTTAGGTCAATCTTAGTCCATACTGGTATGAACTTGTACTTCATCTACACCCATCATATTTCCCATCTCTATCTATATAATTAACACTATTCTATACTTTCTTCACACTTTATTTTCTATGCTTAAATAGATTATTAAATATTAAATATATCTCTTGTTCAGCTTCATATAACTGAAAATCCTATTAGATCCATTCATTTACTAACATGAACGTTTGAATAATTCTGCTGCCATTCTTTTTTTTGCATACAGGGTGACTGGCGAAAAACCTTTGGTGCTGTATCTCACTTATTTTTTATCCGATTTTAATAAATAAAACATTAAATTAAACCATTTTTAAAAGACTTTAATAGGATCTGAACTGTTATTTTTTCTCGCACCCAGTTTTTGACAAAATACGATCAACATTTTTTTTTTAATTGCACTATATATATAATTTTATTGATTCGCAAGGAGATTTTTTTTCTGAATATAAAATTGTAGACAAATTTATCCATACATCAAACTTAAGTCGAGAAATTGAGGATTAAAAAAATAAATAAAAAGTCAAGTATCCATTGTAAACAATATACAGACCCTATTTTAAATGTCAAAAGTGACAGTGACAGCCATTGATACAATACTGCAACGATTTTTAATTATTTCATAATTAAAATGTTTCAATATTTCAAACACTGTACTAGAATTTTGTGCTTCTACAGAAATCGTTTTTCAGTTTTTGAAATCTTGCAACATTTTTATTATTAAATTATTAAAAATCATTGCAGTATTGTACCAATGACTGACACTGTCACTTTTGACATTTGGAATAAGCTCTGTATATTGTTTACTATGGGTATTTGATTTTTAATTTTTTTTTAATCCTCAATTTCTCGACTTTGGTTTGATGAATGGATAAAATCGTTTACAAATTTAGATTCAGAAAAAAATCTCCTTGCGGATCAGTACAAAATATATATACAGTGCAATTTGAATAAAAAAAAGTTGATCGTCTTTTGTCAAAAACTGGATGCAAGAAAAAATATCAGTACATTTCATATTAAAGTCTTTTAAAAATCATTTAATTTGATGTTTTATTTATTCAAATCGCATCAAAAATAAGCGAGATTCAGCACCAAAGGTTTTTCGTCAGTCACCCTGTATAAAACATCTTCTACTTTCTATATGCAAGCATTCGTCGCGCTTAGAAGAAAAATTGCTATAAATTCTAGAACGCTGAAAGAATATTTCTAGAAAACACATTGTTGGAAAATTTTAGTAATTTTGAATAAAAGGTGCTGAAAATTTTTAAAACCTCAAAGAAAATTAATGAAGTCTGGAAAATAATTTGGGAAATGGTAGGAAATTCTAAAAAAATGAAAGAAAAACCTTTGAGAAGTAATAAATGCTCGAAGACATTTTTTGCAGATTACTGAAGAAATTACTAGAAGGTTATGACAAGATAAATTAGGAATTGCTGGAAAATTTATGAAATTTAATTGATTTTATCTTCGCTTTTCATTGTTTTTTTTTATTTTTTTGTTCTGTAATGATCTTATGAATGCTTTTAAATTGTATATTTATTTTTTATATTGTTATAAATGACTATGACTATGACTAAAATTACAAGAAAAATTGCTGAAAAATTTAATGAAAATTTCTAGAACTTTACAAAAGAAATTACTGGAAATCTCGAAGTTAAATTACATAAGTTTCATTAAAATAAAGAAAGCAATAGTAAAATATTCTCGGAAAATGTAAGAGAAGTTGCTAAAAAAATTGAAATCTTTAAAAAAATGCTATAGGATACTAAAAATCTCAAAGAAGTATTTTCTTCTCTTACATTTTACGAGAATATTTTACTATTGTTTTCTTTATTTTAATAAAACTTATGTAATCAATCTGAAGCGATAATTTCTGAAAATAGTGAAACATTTTAGGAAAATTAAAGAAAATTTGAGAATTTCTAAAAGAGAAATTTCTGGAGAATTCTGACAAAATGTAGCAAGAATTGGTGGACAATTTGTATAAATGGAATAGAAATTGCTAATCAATTTTTAGAACCTAAACTTTAATGAAAATCCTCCTAATTTAAAAAGTATATGAATCATTCTAGAAATTTCAAAAATTCTGAAAAGGAAATTATAATAAAATAAAACATTAAATTGTGAAAATTTCTGGGTAAAGCAAAAGGAAGTTGCTGGAAAATTATTGAAATCTTCTCTAATCATAATTACGTAAAGATTGAATCATTTACTATTTATGATTACTGCTTTTGGTTTCTGTGATGAATATTGTTATTTTTTTAAACAAATTTTAATTATATAAACCTAGACAAATGTTTAATATATTTCCACTACTAAAATTTTTAAAAGTTTTCAACTATTTTTAGATTGTCACCTATTAATCTATTATTATTGCCCGCTTTATCGTTAAAAGTATTTCTAATAATTTTACTTTATTATCTTCTACTTTTCCATTAGATGTTTTCATGAATTCAATTATTTTTTGAGTTTATTGAGTTAAAGGAATTGAGGTTAGTCAAAGGAATTGAGGTTAGTCAAAAATAAGTTTCTTAAAGTTTATCATGATAGGTGAAGATTACACTACACCAACAATTAATAGTAACAATAGTAATCAATATACATAAAATCAATATTAATTGTTACTGTAGAGCAATCTTAACCTATAATAATAGGTAAAAACTAACCTCAATTCTTTTTGTGTTAATCTAGCGCATTGTTGACCTAACGCAATACATTTTTTATTAATTCAGGATATTACATTGACTCAGTGTGCTCCTGACCTATCACAAAACAAAGTACATATATTGACTTAGCGTTCTCCTGAACTGCTTCAATATACCGAAGATTAACTAAGAACATTTGTTCGGTAGGCCAATATAGAATTTACTGTGGTAGATCAAGAGTACGCTGTTGTTAATGCAAGAATTATGAAAAAGTTTATTATTATTATTATTAAGACGCAATGTAACAGCAACAATCAAAAATCAAAAAAATATCAATTCATACCAAAACAACTATTGCATACTATAAGGTACTTTTAGTTAGAGCGTTTTTATACTAATAAAACAATAATTTTTTTATCATTCCAAGCACAATTATTTGAACGCTAATGAAAATTTCCCTTTAAAGTGGACCTTTTCATTCGCCTGAAAAGCGTCCGTTTTCCAATGAAAGGGAAACCGTCGAAAGAGGAGAATAATTGCGGACTCTCTCCCGACAAACGGGCATTTTTCCGCACCTCCACAAAGAATGGCTTTTCATTTTGCCAGTGACACTTTGTGCCCACTTTTACCGATGCGGCCGGCATTCGAGAAACCCAATCGTGAGCATGAATTTTTCGTATCAAATTTCACGCTTTGTCGCTTCGCAACGGGGGGAAAAATGCGCAAACAATACTCCACGCTTCACAATTTACATTCAACAACATCGATCATATGTTTTTCTTTTATTTTTTCAATTAAACTAGAAAATACATTTTATATTAACATAACGGTAAAATAAAGTTATCATGTTCAAAATGGATTCCAAATCGAATATATATATATATATATATATATATATATATATATATATATATATATATATCACATTACCTACAAGGGTTTCCTTAAATATTTCTAGAATTGGCGATCTAGGTGCTGCCATCTGACAACAGATGTCTTTAACTTAAACTTCGACTATTTGTCAGTGCAGTTACTCATTTTAATGCACTATTTGTTTTGTTTAGAAAAAGATACAAAGTCGGCCAAGAAATAGATTTAAGTCGAGAATATTTCTGTGTGCTTAGTTTTTACAACTTTCGATGTAGATTATCTCAACAACTGTGCATCAATGAACTTAATTAGACTTTTTACGATGAAGCACAATCATAAATTCAATAGAGACCGTAGTTCTCTTAATGATGTGTTTCGTGAAGGTCGTCCAAAATCTGTGGGAAGTGTAGAATCAATAATTCGACAATAACTTTGTTCAAACAATATTTTATTTATAATGTTTTGTCTTTAGAAATGAAATGTGAAATGAAAATGTAGATTGCACATTAAATCCTGCTCGGCGGAAAATGAACGATTCGCAATTTGCTGTGATTGAAGAGTTTAAAGGTGCTCCTTGTGTGGGGTACCCGCAGATCACTTCCTTATTAATATCCAAATAGGGTGATACCCGAGAGGCTTTTAGGTATGAGTAAGCCGGTGAGCAGTCGCGGAGGGTTATAGGTTGGCCGGAAGCCTTCGGTCCGAGCACGAGCGATGTGCACTTTCACCTCTTCTGCTCCCGACTATCATATACCTGTCGAGAGGGCCATAACAATACCTCACCGCGGGGACAGTCACCGGATAGTTGGGCTCAAGCGAGAGTTGCACAAAACACGACTCGCTAGTACCACGGGGAAGTGATCGATAAGTTATCGTCAAAGCGGCGCCATCCATCATCCCAGCCTATATCCCGGATCATTGCATAACCTAATCCACACATTTACTGGTACGAACGGCAATTATTGCAAAACCGCTACCGAGGATCCGCACCATAAATCATCAACAACCATCGTCGCGAACAATCGCGGGCGCCGCCGGAAAAATGCGCGAAACCCGAGGTACCCCCACAATGGCGCATTGTTGCCGTTTTCCGAAAATCGACTTTCGTTTTCTTCCCCCTCGGGACGGATCGGATCCGCGGATCACTTTCGAATCGAGCGATTGTCTAATGGGGAAATTTATTTTATTATGATTAAAGGTAAACGCCCCAAAACAATTGTCTTGTGGGACCTGTCTGGGTCACGAAATGGCACCGATCCGAGCCAGAGCGACATTTCCGTGGTTTATTGTCGCTGCCTTGAGCGGACTTTTTTTTTAAATTCGTTATCGACTGTTCCGGTTTAATGATTTATTGTTCCATTCATACCCAATTTTCGATATATTTTCTAATGATCTGTAATACTACAACTAAATACGATAAATCTATATGTAAATATGAATTATAAACAGGGTGCCCTAAAAGAAAGTTTATATTTCTTTAGCTTCCTGAATGAACGCAACGAAATCGAGGGGTGCGGGGTTATGCCAATCGATAATCTAGTTCTATGGAGCTGATAGCTGGTTGCGTGTGTGAGAGTTTTACAAAAATTGTAATTCGGTGACAGCAGCAAAGATTTTCACGCCAAGAATTCCTCTTATTCAAAACTGGTTGAAGGAGTTTGTAAAGACCGGTACAACATTGAGAAAACCTAGATCATCAAGAAGTGGATAGTGTTATCAGTCAATTCCGAACATTTCAATTCAGAAGTAAATTCCCAAATTATTATTATAGTTAAATGAATAATAAACACATTTTCGATAAATAGTTTTTTTTTAAATTATCCAGTAAATATAAACTTTCTTTCTGGACAACTAATTAGAACAAAATTTTAGAATCCAACTAATCTACAAAATATAATTTTGGAAAATGACTTACCTCAACTATCCCTTCCTCTTCTTCTTGAACCTCTTCTTCCTCCTCCTCCTCCTCAACTTCTCGTATATCTTCCTCAGTGACGTTTCCTGCAACCTGCTCTTGCTCGGTAGGCAAAAGAGGTGAGGCCGCCAGCAGTTCCTCCGGTAAAACCGTGTCGTCATCCTCAAGAAATTTACTAGAAGGACGCTTGATCTCGATGATGCTCGCCGTCTCGCTGACTTTGCTGAAATGCACCGCGGGACAGGTGTCGACACTCTCGAAGACGTCGTCCAGTTCGTTAATTTCGCCCTCGTTGACTCTGTTGACGTACCACGAAGACGTTGAGGTCGCGGCGTCGCCGGCTTGGTCGATGTTCATGCGACTGCCCAACACCGTTTTGCATTTTTTCAGGTAGTTTTTGACGCGCTTCGACTTGCTCTGCCGGCCGTCGCCGGTTCGGGTGAGGGTGTCGCATTCGCTATCCTCGGGCGTCGACTTCCACGAGTCTTCGTCGTACGTCAGGCAGTGACGAACCGATGGTGTAACCTGAAATTAATGAATCATATATATTCTTTATCAAATTCGCACACACAAAAATATCAAAAAATAGGCAATATAAAATTAGTTCTCGATTAAAACAGACCAATCACTTCATTGCAAAAAATATTATCCTCAATTACAGCTTCAAATCAATAAGAAACAATGACTTCGGGCTACGGATTGGCTGTCTCAGTGAAGGTGGTTTTAATTAGCAAGTTTCACTATGGGTTAAGTGAGAATTTGATTCATTGAAAAGGTTTTTACTTGAACAACTTCAACAATGACTTATGCTGTCAAACGAGACAATGACACTATAGTCCAAGGCCACACAAACATATTTGAGAAAAATCAAAATAATTATTTCATTTATATTAGTACATTTGAGTTACGTGAAGAGAATCGCAATATTATAATGCTAAAAATTAAAAATGAATAATATAACATAAACCATGCACTCCATTAATACCTTAAATCTGCATGATTTATGACCGTAATAACGCACCCTCGAGAAAGTTTAAAATAAAAATTTTCCCTCAGTAAATTCACACGCACTTAATCCATCTTCCCGCCCTCATTTGCCTAATACATCTCCCAGATTCCTGCAATCCACTAGGGGTCGCACTCGCGGTAGGGTTGGATTTACGTTCCTCGACAATTAGGACCGGTGGAAAGCAAACGCTCGTTAAACACCCGTTCAAGGGGCGGAGGGAAGAGGGAAGGGCGCACCTATTTCCACCAACATTTTTCACTCCCACGTTCCCCTTTTCCTGCGCGAAATCATCGCACGGGAGTCTCGATCTCGGCGATATCGTGACGATATTAGTCAAAATTGGACGATAACTCAGATATACCTCCCAGGTGAAAACGTGTCTCTCGTCCCATAAAGGTGTGTTCCCGTGCGGTATTTTTCGTGCAATTATTGGACGTACTGTAAACAACCCGTCGTTCTTTCCCTGCGACACATTAATATACAGGTATGTCTCTCTTAACGTAATCAATTGTTATTGCAATGCGAGCAATGTGTAATTATAATGCGCTCGTTGCGGGTCTTAATTAACTAGGAAAAGTTGTTTATTGCGGCTGCGATTTCCTTTCTTCACTTTCTGCTCGGATTGTTAATTCGAATGCAAAGTGATATTGATTTATAAGCCCTCGTTCACCTCTCCCCTTTAAAATCACTGTGAATATATATTAGGTGTAATATAAACTGTTCTTGCAAGAGCTCAATCTTGATAAGATTGGGAGATCTTGGAATCAAGAACTTTGAATGTAATATAAATAATATTAAAAGTAATGAAAATACGTATTATAGTATTTAAACCATTATTTTAAAAATTACTATTACAAATTACTACTCTGCGATAATCTTTCGATATTTCTTCTCTCAGAAACTGATCAAAAGTTCTGAAGGGAAGCTTTAAAGGAATAGTAGCGTTTTAAAAAGCCAACACTTAGATTCTGTCTTTTTTAAATTTTAAGCACAAAAGTACGTCCAAGTAAATAAAGACATCTTAAAGTCTTGCAGATATTAAACACATATTGACACAAAATCGTATTCTCTTGGTTGTTGTAGGGATAAGAATGACAAAAAAATAGAATTACTTGCTCTCGTTATTACTGTTTACTACAGAATCATATCTAATCGAGAGAATTTTAATGTTTGTCCCTGATAAATGAATTGATGTTACAAATAAATTTAAACTTTTTCCAAATTTATTGCGCAAGGTTTAGTCAAGAACAACTATCATACGATGCCTGGAAAGAAATTTTTTAGACGGTAAGAGAAGTATTGATCACGGTAAGAGAAGTATTGTATCCTTCAGGAAAGCACTTTCTAAATTTGAATCAAAAAATTTGTATTTATCTTTTTAATATTTTGTGCTTTTATGATATCTTTGAACCATGCTGGTAATTTTAAAAAATAACTGAAGGAATATCTTATTGAAAAAGAAGTTATTTATGCAACAATGGTTCACACTAGGAACAAATACATTCACTGTAGCTATGTCATAATAATTTGTCTGTATATTTATATTGTATTATATTCTCTGTATTTCATGTTGTTGAATAACTTATGTTATTATTATTATTGTTATCATAACAACGCCTTTAAATCGTACAATTTCTCTAATTCCAGATTTTTCCAGATTATGATGTCTGAAGCGTATAATTTAAGAGAAAATTTTCACAGTTAGAAGATTTCTTTATTTTTTATCCATCTAGACATTATCAAAGGCTCTTTGGATATAGAAAAAGACTGCAGTAAATATTGATAGCATTCACTGTTGTGGCAGATAATTCAAAAATATACCTTTTATCTACACAGTCTGTTCAGAAATAATTCTAATGATTATGAAAAAACCAACCTCAAGTAGTAGAGGTGGGACTTAAAATTCATGGATCATGATATCTCTAGCGATCTTCTATACAGGTTGGAAATATAACCGAAAAATTAGTACAAAGAAAATCGTAGAATATATGAATTTGTAGAGAGCTATAAAAAAATTCTTTTTTTTTCAGAAAATATGTCTGGAATGGCCTTTTAATAATTTCATGTAAATTAGAACAAAGGATTTGATGAGGCGTATAATTGAAAAAAAATATATTCATAGTTAGAAGTTTATTTTTTCCTTTATACTAGACGATTTTTGGTTCTAGAAAAAACTGCAGTATGATTAGTGGCATTCACTGGTGTAGCAGATAAAGCAAAAATTTCTTTTAACTAACTCTGGATTCAGAATTCAATAAGGGAAGAGAAGAGGTGCACTCCTATCGTAATCTTACCAATGTAAACAAAAATAATTTATTAAATGAATTAAATTCAGTTCCGTTTCATAATATTTTATATATTGCAGATATTAATTCTAAGCTTGAACTCTTTAATTACTATATTATTTCTTTGTTTGATAAATATGCTCCTTTAACACATCGCAAGTTCTCTAAGCCTAAGGCTCCCTGGATAACTGATAACATCAAATACCTAATAAAACTACGCGATAAAGCCAAATCCAAATTCAGAAATACCGGAATTGCTAGCCAGTGGGATTATTATAAAAGTATTAGAAATTTCACCAATTCAGCCATAAAAAATGAAAAGCGAGCCTATTATAAACATATATCTAAAACACAAAATGCATCCTACTTATGGAAAAATTTGCAAAATCTTAACTTAAAAAAACCTAAAACTATATTACCACATAATCTGTCAGATCCAGAAAGTATAAATAAGTATTTTATTGATACTATCCCAATTTCTAATGTACGGAACACTACTAGTGCTATAAACTACTTCTCTACTTTGCAAAATTCCCACCAAATAAAATTCAAGTTTCACCTTATTGATGAATATATGTGTACTGTTTACTTAAATAAAATAAAATCGGCCAGCGTTGGTTTTGATGGTATTAATATTGATATGCTTTTGTTGTGCTGTCCTACAATAATTCCGTTCATTGTACACATTATAAATTCCTGCATTAGTGAATCTTTCTTTCCTGATGCTTGGAAAAGGGCACTAATAAAACCTGTACCTAAAATCAACAATCCCACTGAACCTAAACATCTAAGGCCAATAAGCATTTTACCTACCTTGTCTAAACTTTTCGAAAAAATGCTAAGTGACCAACTTCTGAAATTTGTGAATGAATATCACCTATTACCAATCTACCAATCAGGATTTAGGACAGGTTACAGTTGCGAGACAACTCTACTAAGTATAACTGACGATATTTTAAGGGCTACTGATTCAGGTAAGGTCACAGCAGTTATACTTCTTGATTACTCTAAGGCATTCGATACAGTAAATCACTGTACTTTAAATGTGATACTTGAATTTCTGGGTCGTGATCCATCTGCTTTAAACCTTATAAATAACTATCTTAGTAATAGAAAACAAAGTGTCATAATAAATTCATTTTCTTCTGATTTCTCTGATGTTAAACAAGGAGTTCCTCAAGGTTCAATCCTTGGCCCTCTATTATTTTTGCTTTATACTTCCACAGTCCTAGATCAGCTTGAACATTGCAAGGGGCATATGTATGCGGATGATACTCAGATTTATTTATCGTTTGTACCAGATCGTTATCAAGAAGCATAAGTATGTTTAAACTCAGATATTAAAAGAATCTGTCAATTTTCTGAAATTCTTGATTTAAATCTAAATCCATCGAAATCATAATTTCTTTTATTTGGTAAAAATATGACATGCACTGATCTTAAAGACAAAATTAACATTAGCATTAAAGGTAAACTTGTGCCTCTTGTAAATCAAGCAAAGAACCTTTGTGTGATTATTGATAATACATTTAGATACAAATCACATATCAATAAATGCATTACCGCTGCATATTTGAACCTAAAGCTATTATATCCTCATCGTTCGTATCTCCCACTGACCACTAAACGTATACTTTGTGATACATTTGTTTTATCAAATTTTAACTATTGCTCTACCTTATATCACCCTGCAATTGACAAAAACACCTCAAATCGTATACAAAATGTTCAAAATGCTTGCCTGAGATATATGTATGGATTGTGTAAATACGACAGAATATCACATAAAATCAGTGAATCTGGATGGCTATCAATGGTAAACCGGCGAAGAGCTCAGGCTTTATGCCTCTTTCATAAAATTATTATAAATAAACAGCCCCCTTATTTATACAACAAAATTACATTTCGTGAGGATGTTCATAATCTTAATACTAGATTCAAGGGTTTATTATCGCCACCGAAACACTACACTACCCTATTTGAGCGATCGTTTTCATTTAATATTTATCTAATGTATAATAATTTGCCACAACCGTTTAAAAAATTTTCGTTTTCTAAATTTAAGAGCGCTATAAAAACTCATATTAATTTCTAGATTATTGCATTGGTATTAAAAGTACTTATTTGAGTTTATTGTGAGAATAAGGTTATTTTGCTATCTATTTATATAGTCTACATAGTTATTTCATAATTATATCCAATTGTATCTAAAATGCTTTATTTAGTTATGTAGGTTTGGATGGTAGAACAGTTCGAGATCAATATCGATCTCAACTGAATCCCGCCTACGGATTCATGTATAATATTACACTTAATTTAAGTTGAATTTAATTTTTGTTCAACGTTTCTCTTTTTTTTGTTCTTGTTTTTTTTTATTATATGTGAATAAAGATATTATTATTATTATTATTATTATTAAATAGACTTGTTACAAATTCTAATGGTAACGAAAAAGCCACAACAGTGTCAAGCAGTTTATAGCCAGTATATAGGATATGAGAAAGGATGACCCTGAAGATTTTGCAGACGGAAAAGACATGATTGATGAAAAATTAGAATAAAAAAAGGGTGAAGCAACAAGACAAGTGTTTTACGAATAGGTATAAAATATGACTAGAAAAGGAGGTTACCTCTTGATGGAATCAGATATGTAATTTTCATTGTCATTGAGAGAAAGAAATTAAGTCTAAAGAGTTGGCTTAAATAGTCAGTCTAAGAATATATAGATAATTATATTTACCTTTCTATACAGAAATATTTTTACATCCCTAAAATATTCAAGATATTCTGACATAGTATCTATAGTAAGACCATCTAAATTAAATTACTCAATCACAAAATTAAACACAATAATCACTTTTTTGTATCACCGTTATTTATTTATTTAATGACCAATGGTTTCAATACATCAGCATATCATTTTCAAACCGAAAATTACTTAATGATCAGTCATGTACAAAAATAACTATCTTTATATATATATATAAATATATATATATATATATATATATATATATATATATATATATATATATAATATATATATATATAACTAATTTTAGAAGCTTGATAATTAAAAATATAACAAATAACTTTTTTGACATCAATTCTTTACTATAGTTTCAACAACTTTAGGTTGGCATTATTAAACAGTGGAACTGTTATAGAAATATCAGAAAAGTTATTTGTTTTATTTTTGATTATCTTTATATAATCATTATGATGTGAATGGTGCTAATTGTAAGGAAATAGAAAAAACTTAAATACTGTTCTTTTTTGCAATAAAAGAAAAATATTATAATAAACATCAGTTGAAATTATTACAATTAATATTAATAAAATCCTCACCAAACTATGATACGTTGTGGATGAATTTGTTTTTCTGCGACAATTTGGCGATTAAAAAAGCTATTAAGTTAAAAATGTACTTCAACGCTTCGGATGATTTTGTTAGAATAATTAGCATCCACTTGTTGATGTTCAATAATCCATTCAAGAAACTCTCTTCGTTGTGTATGGTCATTAGGATGCAGTTGTGTTAATTGAATTTTGTAAGCATGAAGATATATAAAGTGGATAAAAAAAGATGATATTAAGAGCAAGATAAAAGCTTCCGGATGTGGACGAGGATTGCCGCCCTCCCAACATCATGGTGCAAGAAGGGGAATTTTTAATTGTGAACTCCGCCCGTGCTTCTTTCGGTCAAAATAAATTTTATGTATATTTTTGTAGTTAATTTGTTTTTAAATGTATTTTGCTAGGAAAGAGCACGAAAGATGTAAATAAATAAATTAATATAATTTGTATGTCCATGCTCTGTAGCGAACTTTTTAAAATTTACAATTCTTGTCTACGACATTCTCATACACTGCTTCGATATTGACATTTGTACGGCTTTTTTTTGACGACCTGTGTATTTAGCATCTCCTACTAATCTCTTCACAGTTGAAGAGGTTAAAACACTATTCCCACCATGTTGCAGTCGAACTTTCATTATTTTTGAGATATTGTTCAATAATGAAAACACGTTGTTGTATCATGTAACGCCTCACTTTTATTAATGCTAAACTCTCAAATAATTTTTGTTTCAGTATTGCCAACAATTTACTGCGCAATAGCGGCAAACTGAAATAATACATAAGTTATAACGTTACAAATAATATTAACTTTTCTAAAACTTTTCCAAAACTAAAAAAAACATTTGAACCCCCTACAATCATGCAATTTGGAAAATTGGAGCGTGCTTGTTAATAAAGGATTTCCAGATTATGATGTCTCTGGCATCTATCCATATGTAAAAAATTGGAACAAAGAAAAAGGTAAAGGATTTAATGAAGTGTTTAATTTGGAGAAGAATTTTTAAAATTAGAAGAGAAAAAAGTACTATATTGTGAATTGACATCCACACTACACCCAGTAGAGTTCGATTTCTTGCACAAGTATGTGAGAGAAAAAGTAAACCATATCGCCCACCGGAAATACATCACACAGAGAAATGACAGAGAAAGAAAACTATTCAAAAAGTGGGAATAAAAACCATCCAAACAACAAATTTTTATTGGAACAATAATTTTCATATTAGAGAAGTTTAAAACTATTTCCTTTTCTAGAGATTAAAATCTGGAGCGGCCTTACATCCATGTCCTGTAAATTAGAACAAAGAAAGAAGGAAAGTGTTATGAATTATTGTGTAATCATAACAAAAAGTATAATTGGAAGAGGGAAATTCATAGTTAGAAGTTATTTTTTTCTTCATACTAGACGATAGCCTTTGATATTAAAATGATTAAAGTTGAGAGCGTTATTATTTTGTTTCTACATACGATACATTAATTATTTCAAATAAATATCAGAAATAAATTAATTTTCAATGTATTCTGGAAATTAAGGAATTTCGAAAGCGTTGCATCTTTTAAATCTTTTCTCTTTTTCAAAAGCAAACTTAATTTCATAATTAAATTTTTGAACGTTATTATTTGGTTTCTACATACGAGACTACAACTGGTTCAAAAGTAGATAATTTTGAATGTATTATGAAATGTTTTAGTAAATTCTTAAAGCTTTTAATTTTTTTACTCGTTTTTCATTACCAAAGGCACACTTAATTTGTTATTTAAAGTTTCAACCGTTATCATTTTGTTTCTACATACAATATATCAATTGTTTCGAAGAAATGTCAAATAACAGTTTAATTTTGAAATCTTTAAGCGATTTTTTTTTTAATTTAAATAATCGTTTTTCATTGCCAAAGGAAAACTTATTTCTTTGTTAAAGTTTTGAGCGTTTCTACATAGGCTACATCAATTTTTTCATAGAAATCTCAAAGGTGTGTTAATTTTAAATGTATACAGAAATAAAATGTATTAAAATCCTTTAGTTCGTTGTAGAAAATTAAATAATAAATTTTTAGAAAATTTAATTGTTTAAATTATTTATTTATAAAGAACGTAAGTTGTTTCAGCGAAATAGAGACATCTGCCCACCCATCAAATATTATTTGATTACTATTTTATACTCCAGTAATAAATAATATAAACATAACATCCAAATTCCGAATAATAATTAAAACGTGTCGACTTTCAATTTTGTTCATTTTCAGCTATTAAAAGTACTCTTCTGATTTTCTTAATTTCATTTCTTATTACTTTTAATTATTTTATCCAACAAACTATTATCTGTTCCTCTGTCGACTACGATTATCATTTTGTTTTGCTTTCACTAAGCGTAATCTTGACCTACCACAATATACAGTATATTGACCTATCTAATTTTCTCACTTATCTCTTGGTGAAACATTATGAAATAATTATCTATTATTATTGTCCTGTATATTGTGGTAGGTCAAGAGTGCGCGGCTATTGACCAGCCGTAAAACTGTTCGACGTCGGTTTACATTTTATTAAGGTAGGTCAGGGTAACACTAAATCAATATACTGTGTATTAACTGATGATGATGAAAAGTTCACAAAATTTATACTTTAGATGTAATTTAAAGTACCACTTAGCCAAATTTCCATCACTGGATAATTTCAATATAATAACTGATGAGGCTGTTATATGTTGAAAGATACTGTGTATTATGGTAGGTCAGGAGTACGTTTGGATCTAGAAAAAGACTCCAGTAGTGTTATGATTGGTATTACTAAGTAATGTTTCAGATAGTGCAAAAATATAATCTTTTAACTAAGCAGTCTATAAGGAAATCATTCGAATGGTCTCAGAAGAAGTAAGGAAAAAATTAAGCTTTTAAGGTAATAAGTACCTATATGGGGCGGCTCCTGTGAGGAAGGATAACCCTGATGACCTTCCATGCAGGCAGGAATGACAGAAACAATTGGAACAAAGAACAGGTTTAAGTAAGAAGACAAGTTATTGAATTGACGAGGCGGATACATGATGAAACTCCATAACAAATTGAAATAAAACAACAAAGCCTGATGAAGCCACTGTGTGGCGAAACATGTTGCAGTGTTCAATAATAAATGTGAAACCCTCCCAACTGTTTTGTTTTATTTCAAGAAGACAAGTGTAAGAAACATCATCAAATTTAGAAGAAATTTTTTGAAACCTTTAAAAAAATACTTGATGTGTTTGGGATCACATTGAGCTAGTCAATGAAAGAAGAAATGAAGTTTAAATAGTTAGCTTTGGTGAGTCAGTCTAGGAATCTGTAGATGATAATATTTAACTTTTTGTCTGAAAATATTCAACAGATAGATGCCTATAATTATCCAGTGAAAATGATGATAGGATCATGTTAATATTATTAATTACTTAACACTCACTAATGTTGAAAAAGTAACTATTTTTATATAACTATTATAGATGAGTACAAATTAACTGAAATTCTTTTCAAATTTATTTTGCAGTATTAGTGGTGGAATTTTTAAATAATTAAATTTATAAATAATATTAGCTTGCCCAAAACCAAGAAAAGCTTTTTCAATAAAAAAACAGAACTTTTGTTAACCAACGTATTTCAGAGTTTATTGATGTAATTCAAATGAAGCTTCTAATATTTAAAAAAAACTGTTGTTGCATGGAATTTATATTTATGAACGTGTAATTACAAAAATCTTGAAGTCTGAAGCGTACACGAGTTTTAAAATTACAAAAAATAATAACTTTTACAAAACTAAATGAAACTTTTTAAAGTATAATAAAAAAATAACAATTTTAACCAATCAAAATTTTATTAATGTAAATTTTATTCAATGAATTTCCTGATAATTATAAACTATTCTACATAGGATTTTTATTAATGAATATGTACTTGTAGAAATGATAAAAAATGGAGCCACCAAAGAATAAGTTATATAGTTACAAATAATTAACTTTCCTAAAACTTTTTCTAAAAGTAAGAGAAACCTTTTAAAGTCTAATAAAAAAATATAATAACTTCTATCAACTAATATCTTTCATAAATTTATTGTTTGCTTTTAATATTTAGAAACTTTAGGAATTTTTATTAATGAAAAAATTATTTTAAAAAATAATCAAGCCTGAAGCCTTCAAAGAGTTATAAAGTTACAAATAATATTAACGTTTCTAATACTTCTTTTAAAACTGAGATAAACCTTTTCAAGTTTTAATATATTATATATTCGCATGTATGTGTCAACATCAGTACATATTGTTCCAGTTATTTGCTCAATTCAAGTGGAAAAACCGTCGAAAAATTGTCAATTTTGGACTCCATAAAAATCTAAGTGTAATTCTGTTCTGGAGTAAATTTTATACCATTCCAGCGAAACCAAAACATAACATACAAATGGAAAACAGATAATGCTTGGGTCAATCAGAAGATTATACTTAATATTGAAGAAAGAATTAAATGCGACAAGAGATATAAAAATAATCCTCAAAATTAATATCTAAAAGAAACATACTACAAATTAAAAAAATCATGTTAACCAACTAACACACCAAACTTACGTGCTATGAAAATAAATTAAAAAATAGGGAGAAGTCAACGAAAAGCAAACATGGTTTGAAATTAGCAGAATTTAGAAAAAAAATCAGACAAAATCTCAGAAATTTGAATATCAAACAAAAGGAACTGATGTATCAAATAAGTTTAATCAAAACTTTGCTTCTGTAGGAAAGAAATTAGCCGATGTACAGCAAACAAAGGCAAAAAGAATTATTATAAAAAGTAATTTCGGAAAATGCATGCTTTAGTGATGCAGCAGAAGAAGTATTATACAGGACATGAAGAACTATTCTGCTCCAGGCTGAGATTGTATAACCAAAAGAATACTCATGATTCTAGGAAATGAAATCATTCTTGTAATTAAAGAATTTATAAATAAAATTATCTCTACTGGTGAATTCTCAGAGATTCTCAAGGAAAGTGTTATTACCCTTAAATTGCTGGACGCAGAATTAAATATATACAAATAGCGATAATTATTGCATTGAAACTGTTTCTTATAGTCTATATGTTTCATTAGTATAACAATAAAATCTACACAATTAAAATCGCCTTAATAATAGGGATTATTTGCTGTAGTTACTTTTTATCTAGCTGTAAAAATAAAGTTGTTTTCCTATAAATCTAAAAAAATATACTTCAATATTTCGCACTAACTAAAAATTTCGTTTAAATCGTTTACGACAGAAATCGATTATTGGATTTTACACTCATAATTTTTCTTAACCTTATTTATTTCAGTTAAAAAAAATACTAGATTGGTCACATCATAATTGTATGCTTTGTGTTACTTACTTTTTTTCGTAATGCAGTTTTTAATTTAATGGCAATTGAGAGTTAATGAGGATTTTCAATTTTCCGCAATTTCCGTAGATTATCTTAAGCCAATCGTTATATTAGAGGGTTGTGGCCTATTGAATTACAAGCTCGCAGGAAAATGGGTTAAACTAAAACAACGGGGGGTCGGTTAATTGCCTCATTGTTAATTCAGGTGGTTCTTGCTTCGGTTGGGGTTAAAGTGTAATGGATTAAGTTTCTCGTGCATTTCGGGGAGGGGCTGTTTTTGGGTATACATATATATTTTTGCGGTTGTGGCAGATGTTCCCAACCTAAATTGGAAGTTATTGTAGTCACGGCACTTGTCTAGCTTAACTCAAGTGGTCATCTGCCATGAATTTGTGCGTGTGTGTGTAAGTAGCCCTTCTTTTTATATAATTAATTTATCTTAATACTACCAAAACACATTCACTAAACTATTCCATTTATATAAACTATAAAATTTAACCAGATTATGTAGATTAAATTTTATACTTTAGAATAGTTTAGTGAATGTAAATTGGTTGATTGAGTTACATGAAGATCAAATTAAGCACTAATAACATTTCTTCACACTTTTTGATGAAGAAAGATTATTAGTGCTTTACTCGTCAAATTTAGTGAATAAGTTCTGATGGATACTATGAAGGTTGTCCCTACATGGGCTTACATGAAAATTTATTAAAAGGAGTTTATAATTATTTACAAATTGATACAAAAATGATTTCTTTAACTAATAATGAATGAGATCTGAATTAAAATTATCCTAATATAAGTGAGCAAAGAAACATTTTCAACATGATTTTCAATTGATTCGATCGCCCTCCAAAAAAACCGATTGAATAAAGAGAGCGCATCAAATTAATTTAACAAAGGCAACTGAGTCACCCCGAACGTTTTTCATCCCTCCTCAATTCGATCCATCGAATCGATATCCCCAAAGGGTAATTTCCTACAGATCCAGACACGACAACGCGATGTGATGCATCATCATTCCGCAGACCGGAGCCGGAAACTCGCGTGCCAAACACACCCCCGACCGCGCGCACGTACAACCCCCCAAAAATCGATCCTGCCCAGCCCAGGAGTCATCCCGAAATGCAAATTTACTCACCTACTACAACACCGGAAACAAATCATGCAGGAGCTGTGGAATGTTATGACATTCGCGTATTTTCGCAGGGGTTGGGGGATCAATCCGGCCATGACAACGCCTCGCCGTGAAAATAATAAAAAAATGCTCAGAGCTTCCAATTAGAGATCAAACGGTGAAGGAGGTGGAGGAGGAGGAAGGTGGAAAACGGAGTGTTGTTTGGTGATTTCTTGAGAGCCATGGGAACCGAGAGTTAATTAGTTGATTAATAATGCTTAATTAAGACGCGGCTACATTAAACGAACTGTAAAATATTATTGCGTTCGTTAAAATATGAATAAAGTTATCATTTTTATGTGGATTGTACAGTTATCGTGAATAACTCTCATCTATTTTAATAGCGCACATGATGCCTTTTATTATTTTAATTGTGTTAATTGCGAACTTAACTGTTCTCTTTTTGGTATTATAGAAGACAGAAGTAATAAAATAATAATCAAACTTAATAATTGACTAATTAGATAATAACGTACTCGAAAAACTATCAAAATCATATTTTTTGTTCTGGCATGTAGAGGAACTATTTTTACATATTCAATCTAATGATAAAAATACAAACAAACAACAAACAAACTAATTGAAGTTGAAATAATATGAGGTGTATATATTTTCCAGGAGTTTCTTTTACAAGTTTCTTACAAGATATTTTCTGATTTTTTAAAATTTATTCCTTATTTCCTGCTCTACTTGATCGGAATTTTTCCTAAATTTTTAGAATTCTCATTTTTCTTAATGAATCTTCTAGGAATTTCATTTCTAATTTTCAATAAATTTTTTAATGCTTCTAGATTTTTTTTTAAATTTTTAGAAATTTCTCTTTTAGGTTATTAGAACTTTTCTGCAGTTTCTCATGTCAATATGTCAAAAATTTTCATCTACTTTTCTTCTATTTTACCAAATGTATGGAATTTTCTTTGAGGCTTACAGAATTTTCCAGCAATCATTCTTCGAAATTTAGAGATTTTTCCAGGAGTTTCTTTTCTAAATTGTAATATTTTTCTATTTCAAGAATTTTTCCTGAGTTTACTAAGCTATTTTAGAATCGACAGAGTTCTTTAAGGATTCCTTAAATAATTCCCATCCTTCCAAAAATCAATGTTTTGGCTCTTATTATCGCAGTACTGTTAATCAAGAATAGTTGAAAAGTTTATGATAACAATTTTAGTAAAGATTTCCCTTGTTTTGTAGGTAATTATCACGACCTAAACACTCCGATCATTAATTAATCTCGACGCGAAGTTAATGAATAAAATTAGCAATTTACAAGACCGATAAACGCCATTTTATTAGGCAATTAACTGTCGCCAAAAAACGAGTTGTGAACTAGATCGCGGCAACATTTCTGCGTGCCTGTCGTGCATTCAAAAAATCATCTGCAGAGGCACCGTATCGACAAGATAATTAATTAATCGCGCCGTTTGCATATTTTACAATTAGTGCGTCAGTTGATTTAAGCCCTGGCCACACACGAAGAGGCCCGAAATAAATTGAATCCCGTTGATTTATTAAACTGTTAATTTATTTACCAACCCAAGCTTTATTACCGAAAATAAATAATTAATAGGCACGTAATTAATTGACCATTTTCTGTTATTTTTCTCTACTTACGACATTATGCAACCAACTACAAAATACATTAGGTAAACTTTTAACATATATATTTAAAGTTTTTAAATAGTTATATATAATAATAATTATTAATCTAGGTGATCATTTCAAAATTTTATAGTCGTCATATCATTTATGATAATAAAAATAATTAAAATATCTTTTCTAAATAATATAGGTGAGAGGATAATAAAAATTTTACTCCCGCGTTAATTACATCGATTAGAAAATTAGAACGGCCAATAAATATTCCCTTTATCAAGATGAACGGTGTTTGGCATAAGGTGGCGAGTTTCTATTTCCACACACACACACACACATACGTACATATACGAAGGTATACAAACACACAAAGAGAACAACCGGAATGCAGTATATGTAGATTCGTAATAATATTGTAAGCCGAGTTGTTCGATTAGTTTAGCGCGGTTTTAATTTGTCGTGGGTGTTCACAACAGGTTCTCAACAGTGGAATTACTTAAGAGCACTTGCCCCCGATTTAATGGCCACGAGAAATGCACCGCTTTTGCATTATAATTGTAATCGAATGTATATGGCAACGTGTTTTATTATCCTTTGCTGTTTTATGAGACTTAAGATCTAATCGTAAATTAATGAGATTTACCATTAATAAATATTAATTTCCTAAACTATAAAATTTCTTATAGACGTATTTTGTAAAAACTCTTTAAACATTTATATTACGCTATGAGCAATCTTTTGACATTTGTAATGCGTCATCTACCATTTCTATATGTCACCTATCATCTGTTATCCGTCATATCTCACTTATCATTAATTATCTCTCATCTGTAGTTTTTATTCATTTAAAATTTTTCATAATTGTTATCACCAATTATCAATCAACTCTAATTTGTTAGATTACTTATTATCTCTGTATAATTTATTACCTGTTATTCTATCAACTTAAATATTTTATGTGTTATCTTCTAGCTATTATCTAGTATTTGTTATCTATCTTTCCATCGGGTATTTATAACCTATAATCATCTGTAAGCTATTGACCATTAACACTCATCTATCATCTATCATCTGAAATCTGTCATATTTTTGTGTTACCTTTAATCTGTCATCTATCATTTATCGTGTATTATAAGTCCAATTATCATCTATTATCTATCATTTCTTATTTTTTTCTATCAATCATCTCTTATCTATCATATTCTATCTGTTATCATTTATCTATTATCAGTCATATATTATCTATTATTTATCATCTGCCATCAACAAACCTCAGTTAGATTATCATTTAGTCTGCCGTCTGTCATCTGTCGTCTGTTCATCTGTCATATGTCCTCTGTCCTCTATCCTCTGCTTATTGTCATCTGTTATATATCATCTGTCATTGTTTTCTGTCATCTGTCCTCTGAAATCAGTCATCTGCCATCTGTCTTCTGTACTCTATTCTCTGTCATCTATCATCTGCAATTTGTCATCTATCATTTGTCATCCATAATCTGCTATCTGTCACCTATCACCTATTATCTAATCTATCAAATCATACAATATTTATTCGCTAAATAATTCATTTTTCAAATCAAAATAACGCCAAATTTGCAAAAAAAATAATGACCACAGTAGATATCATCAGAAAATCAAAAATGCAAATTAGGGGTAGAATAGAAGAACATTTTACCAAGCTAATTTACTCCGGATTTTTCGTCGAAATTTTAAGTATTTCTGTGTTTTCTAGCTTGTAAATGTAAAAATTATATCGTGACCAATGCTTGATCTATCTATTGTCATTTGTCATCTTATTATCTATCATCTGCCAATAATCATAATATATTATAATCTCTTAGTTGACTAAAATTTCTCTAACATAACAAATTAATTGACGAAATATTTTCTCTTTATGTACTTCACAATCTCATGTGAATATCATCACATTTCTAATGTCATTCATAGATTATATCATAACCAAAGGCGCTTGTCATTTATCAATTATCATTTACCATCTGACATCGGACATCTATCATATGTCATCTATTATTATCAATCATCTGTCATCTCTCATCTGTGTCATTTGTCATCTGCCATCTCTCATCAGTTTCATCTATTATCTTAGTCATTTGTCATCTATGACATCTATAATATGTCAACTGTCATCTGACATCTGCCATTTATCATCTCTCATATGTTCGTGTGCTCTGTCTTCTGACATCTACCATTTGTCATCTGTCATCTGTCCTCTGTCATCTATCATTTGTAATTTGTGATCTATCATCTGCCATCTATGATCTGCTATTTGCCATTTGTCATTTATTATACAATCTATCCAATAATGGAATATTTAATAGCTAAATAATTCATTTTACCAAATCAACTTACTCTGAAGATTTTACGTCGATATTTAAAGTATTTCTGTGTTTTCTATCTTACAATAAAATTTACGTAAATATAAAAATTATAACATGACAAAGGTAGCTCCATGCTGAATGTCTGTGACATCTTATTATCTATTATCTGCCAATAAACATTATAAGCCATCTTCCAATCATTATCTGTTTTTTTTATTTATTAGTTTATTTTAAACTTATACACAATTAAAATTACTTTAACATCCCAAATAAATGTACAAAATATTTTCTCTTCGTATAATTCATAACCTCATTTAAATATCATCACATTTCTAATGTTATTTATAGATTATATCAAAACCAAAAAACGCCCTTCATTTGTCAACTATCATTTGCCATCTGACATCGTTTATCTATCATATGTGATCTATTATCACAAATCATCTGTCATCTGTCAAATATCATCAGCCATCTGTCTTCTGTAATCTGTCATCTGTATGACATGTTATCTCTCAGCTGTGTCATATTTCATGTGTCACCTAGCATCTGTGTCATTTGTCATCTATTATCTGTCCTCAACCCTCTGTCCTCGGTCCTATATCCTTTTTTCTCTTTTCTCAGCCATCTGTCTTCTGTTATAATGACTCATTATATGTCATCTACCAATCATCATCCGTTATTACTGAACATCTCTTCACTTCATTTACTTCACAATCTCGTTTGAATATTATCACATTCCTAATGTCAGTGTTATACAAAGTTAAAAAGCTTTTTATTTGTGAAGAATAATATATAACGAAGTAGAAGCCTCCACCGTTAACATTCCCAATGTGTTCAAAGATTATATCTTGACATAAAAAGCCTATCATTTGTCAAACATCATTTGTACTATGCCATCTGTCATCGGCCATCTATTTTATGTCATCCATTATCATCAATAATTTGTTATATGTGATGTGTTTGTCATCTGTTTGCCTATTATTATCTGTCATGTGTCAACTATCATCTGCCATATGCGATCTGTCATCTGTAACATTTCATCTGCGCTATCTATCATCATCATCTGTCATCTTTACCCACTGTCATTTGTGTTATCTGTTATCTGTCATCTGTGTCATTTATCGTCTGTCCTCTGCCCTCTATCCTCTGTCTACTATTCTCTGTCATCTGTCCTCTGTTATCTGTTCTTCTTATTTTCTGTCATCTGTCTTCTGTCATCTGTAATCTATCTTCTGTCATATATAAATGTAAAAATTATAATATGATAGAGACAGCTAAATGCTTCATCTGTCTAGGTTATAATACTATCTTAAATAATTAAAATTACTCTAGCTTAACAAATCAATGAACAAGATATTTTCTCTTCATGTACTTCACAATCTCATTTGAATGTCATAACATTTCTAATGTGATTTATAGACTATATCATAATCAAAGATGCCTTTCATTTGGCAACTATTATTTGCCATCTGCCATCTGCCATCTGACATCGGCAACCTATCATATGTCATCAATTAACTTTTATATCATCTAAAATTTATCATCTGTCATCTGAGTCACCTATCATCTGTCATCTGTTTCATCTATCATCTGTTCTCGGTCCTCTGTTCTCTGTCCTGTCTTTGACATCTGTCAACTCTCCTTTAATATCTCCCATCTGTCACATATCATATGTCATTTGTCATCTGTTATCTGTTTATAAAATCATGCAATATTTAATCGCTAATTAATTCGTTTTATAAAGAAAGAATGACAACAGTAGATATTATCAGAAAATCAAAAATGGAAAATAGACCTAGAGAAGAAGTAAGTCAACTTACTAATAAAATATATAAGTCCTTTACGTTGTAGATAATTCACTAATAAATAGAAAAAACACGAAAATATATTCGTAAAATCTACAACAAATGAGTCTTATTAAGACTACAAGAACAAATCACTTTTGAAACAACTACTTCTCTAGCTAATACTTCGACAGACATTGAATAATACAAAAGTAATTTGCGTGTTACAAAATAGCAAGGCTATCAAAGCAACACTAGTTTGAACGTATTTCTTTCTGTAAAATGAACTAAAAATAAATAATTAACGTACATTCAATCATTTTTAGTTCATTTTACAGAAAAAAATACGTTCAAACTAGTGTTGCTTTGATAGCCTTGCTATTTTGTAACACGCAAATTACTTTTGTATTATTCAATGTCTGTCGAAGTATTAGCTAGAGAAGTAGTTGTTTCAAAAGTGATTTGTTCTTGTAGTCTTAATAAGACTCATTTGTTGTAGATTTTACGAATATATTTTCGTGTTTTTTCTATTTATTAAGTCAACTTACCCTGGAACTCTTACGACAAAATTTTAAATATTTCTGTGGTTTCTAATTTGCAATATTTATATGAATGTAAAAATTATAAGATGCCCAAGGCAGCTCAATTCTTCATCTATCCACTGTCATTTGTCACCTTTTCATCTATCATCTGCCAATAAGTATTATACATCATCTACCAATCTGTATCTGGTATTAGTTTATTATAATCTTTATTATAATTATTATCATTATTAATAAAGAGGGCTTTTATTTGTATTATGTCATTTGTCATCGACCATCTATCATATGTCATCCATTATCATCATTTATCTGTCATCGCTTATCAGTCATTTGTCATTTATCATCTGTCCTTGTTTTCTATCATCTACCATCTGCGTTTTGTCATCTGTTATCTGTCATCTGTCACTTCTCATCTGTGTTATATGTCATCTATCATCTATAATCTGTGTCATCTGTCATCTGTGTTATTTATCATCTGTCATCTGTCAACTGGCATCTATCATGTGTCAACTATCATCTGTCATCTGTAACTTCTCATCTGTGTTATCGGTTATCTTTGTCATCTGTGTCATATGTCATCTAGCGTCTGTCATCTGTGTTATCTATCTCTGGCCTCAATCCTGTGTCCACTGATTTCTGTCATCTGATTTATAGACTATATCATAACCAAAGATGCCAGTTATTTGGTAATTATTATTTGCCATCTGCCATCTGACATCGGCCACCTATCATATGTGATCAAGTATTATCAATCATCTTTTATGTCATTTATCATTGGTTATCTGCCAACTTATCATCTGTCATCTGTATAATATGTCATCGGTATAATTTGTCATCTGTCGCCTATCGTTTGTTATCTGTCCTCTGTTCTCCTCCTTCTGTCATCTGTCATCTGTGCTTTGATATCTGCCATATCTCACATATCATATGTCATTTGTCATCTGTTTATAAAATCATTAATTCGTTTTATAAAGCAAATAAACGTCACATTTGTAAAAAAGAAAGAATGACAACAAAACAAATTTTTTAATATTTCTGTGTTTTCTAATTTGTAATATTTATGTAAATGTAAAAATTATAAGATGGCCAAGGCAGTTCAATGCTTCATCTAACTACTGTAATTTGTTATCTTTTTATCTATCATCTGCCAATAAGCACTATATATCATCTACCAATATGTATCTGTTATTAGTTTAATATAATCTTTGTTATCACTATTATCATTAATATTAAATTAAATTATTTGTTGTATGCCATTTGTCATCGACCATCTATCATTATCATCATTCATCTGTCATCGCTTATCAGTCATTTGTCATGTACCATCTGTCCTTGTTTTCTATCATCTATCTGCGTTTTATCATCTGTCATCTACGATCTGTTATCTGTCATCTGTCATTTCTCATCTGTGTTATATGTCATCTATCATCTATAATCTGTGTCATCTGTCATCTGTGTTATTTATCATCTGTCATCTGTCAACTGACATCTATCATGTGTCAACTATTATTTGTCATCTGTAACTTCTCATCTGTGTTATCTATCATAGATTATCGGTTATCTTTGTCATCTGAGTCATATGTCATCTATCGTCTGCCATCTGTGTTATCTATCTCTAGCCTCAATCCTGTGTCCACTGACTTCTGTCATCTGTCTTCTGCCCTCTATCATCTGTCCTCGTTTTCTGCCATCTGTCTTCTGTCTTCTATCTACAGTCATCTACGATCTGTCACTTCTGGTCTGTGTTATCTGTCATCTATCATCTGTAATCTTTGTCATCTGTCATCTGTGTTATCTGTCAACTATCTTCTATCATGTATTAACTATCATCCGCCATCTGTAACTTCTCATCTGTGGTATCTGTCATAGGCTATCGGTTATCTTTATCATCTGTGTCCTCTGTCATCTGTCATTTATCATCTGTGTCATCTGTGTTATCTATCATCTGTCCCCTGTTCTCTAGCCGCTATCCTCTGTCCACCGACTATCGGCATAGTCATTATAGAGGGCAGAAGGCAGAAGGCAACTTTTATGTCGATATTTCTTGTGGCCACTTTGTTTCGATAATTATTTCTGTGTTTTTTAACTTATCATTATATGTCATCTACCAATCATTATCTGGTATTAGTTTAGTAAAATCTCTTAAACGTCTGTCATTTGTCAACTACCATTTGCCATCTGCCCTCTGCCATGGTAATCTAAAATCTGTCAACTGTCAACTATCATCTGCCATCTATCATCTGCCACCTCTCATCTGTGATTTCTATAACTGTATCATCTATATCATTTGTATCATGTGTATCATCTGTATCATCTGTATCATCTGTACCATCTGTATCATCTGTATCATCTGTATCATCTGTATTATCTGTATCATCTGTATCATCTGTATCATCTGTATCATCTGTATCATCTGTATCATCTGTATTATCTGTATCATCTGTATCATCTGTATCATCTGTATCATCTGTATCATCTGTATCATCTGTCAACATATCAACAGTTTTGTTTTTTGTCATCTGTCATTTTCCATTTCCCATCTGTATTCGATAATTTGTCAAATATAAAATTGACTTCGAGTGATTAAGTTAGTCAAATAATGTCTATTGTTTAAACATTTATGACTTTCTAAATTCTATGCTTGGACGGCCAGAAATAACATTATTTACTTAAATAATATGGTTGCGTTACTAAGTGGCAGTTTATTTCTTAATTTTCTAATGTTTTACTATATAATTTGACACTATATGACAAAATATTTTATCTTAAGTCAAAATGATGTCCTATCAAAATTGGTAATATTTGTTGTCAGGGAATCTTGCTCCTTGGACATACAGAAGCGACGTTTGAGTTTTTAAAATGATTGATAATTGATAATTGACAAATGACAAATGACAAATGACAAATGACAAATGACAAATGACAAATGACAAATGACAAATGACAAATGACAAATGACAAATGGTAAATTGCAAATAAAAATGACAAATAACAAATAACAAATTTCAAATGACAAATGACGGATGATAAATGATAAATGACGGATGATAAATGACAAATTACAATTGACAATTAACAAATGATAAATGACAAATGACAAATGACAATAGACGGATGATAACTGAGTAAATCGTCATTGTGGACAGACGTGGCACATGATAGATACAGCTAGCAAATGGTAAATATCATTAATTAGAAATGACAGATAATGGTGGTAAAATTAGAAATACCAAAGACAAATGTGACTATATGTGAATATAAAATTAAAATGAAATTCTGAGCAAAGAAATAACAGTATATTTTTGTATTTATTATTTGATGGTTTTGTTGATCAAACTCTAATCTTTTTATAATAACATTCATTAATAACAAGAGTTTTCAGTCGACAATTAACATTTTAAACTCTCAACTTTGACATTATTAAAACATTTTAAATAAACCTATTAATAACATTTTATATCGTAAAACATGGCATTTTGTACTATCAAAATTGACATTATCGGTATTTTAACATCACCAACTTCTTACTAAATCTGAATTCTTTACAATAGCAACTGATTTAAACTGGAGTTTGGAAAAACGTTGTTTGTTGATGAACATAAAATCGTATTTTCCGTCTTGGGTGGTTGAACTGGTAACTCAGACACGACATCCGGTGATGTCACCAGGAGCCACCACCACTACCTGCATGGACGTGATGTTATTGGAGACATGCGATTGCATCCTTTAGCCCGCATCCGTATCTATTTGATACTTTACGTGTAGCAAATTTACTCGTTCAGACGAAATTGATATCGTGATCCACAAAAATTAGTTCGCACTTATTTCCAAAGGGCATTCGAGTAAATATTTAATTAAAGTAGGATATAATATTATGGTAGAACTGTATTAAAGTCCTTTAGGTTTTTGTCGAAATTAACTAATAATTAAAAAATACGAAAACATTTCATAAATTTACATTATGGCAGAACTGCTTCAATTACTTAAAAACGTCAAATTTGTTTCGATGTTTACTTGGTCTGATATGTTTAGTTGTAACACTTCTTCTCCAAAAATGCAACGTACCTATTCTTTTCGAAAACGTAATTTAACGTAATAATTAATGTTTATGTTATTGTACTAAAGACTTAGGCCTCTGTTAATTAGTTCTTATTAGCTATCTTTCTCGTGAGTTGTCGTAAATTTTAAATAAAACATACAAATAATTAGGACACAGGAGTCAAGAATGGAGTTCTCTGATTCTCTATCTTCCTCATTCGAAGATATCTTAATTTATTGCTGAGGAATTAAATTATTAAGGTTTTCGTTTAATACATATAACATTTTCTTTACAAACTATCTGTTTTTTATAATATTATGTGAACACCTTCAATTTATTCTTATCAAACAGCACATATCATCCCTTCAAATAACCACTTTATCAACACATTCTTGACACTTCACCTAAAGAAATACCACCAGCCCAGTTCCAAGATAACGATCACCCTATCTACCTACCACACGCCACAACCAAACGCATCCATCTATCCGCGGAACACCACGTCTATAATTATTCAGACTTAGCAAGACGAAGGCAAAAAAAAATGCAAATCCTAATTACAGTTCCCGCATAGCTCGCTTCTAAATAGAAGCGTTTTACGTGCTTCCTACAGATGCCCCTCGAGCCGCTTCTTGCCCGACGGTACCGCAAGATTTATTACCCACAGCCGCACAATCATTCGTTAATTAATAAAGCTAATACCGAGATAAATCACGCATTTATTGCTACAAATGCGATTTCAGGTATTGCATGTGTGTGTGTGAGTGTATGTGCGTGCCGGCAGTCGGCGATAGGAAGGAAGGGCGCTAATTGAGAAGGCTGTGGTGAAAAACGGGTTTCCGATGTGGTGGAAGGCAGGAAAAAATAAAAACGCGGCACGGTCGATGCTATACGTACACGATCGCCTCTCATAATAAAGTAATTATAAATAAGTGGCCGCTAATTAATCAAACAAGAAGATATTAATCAATTTCTTGTGGCCACTTTGTTTCGTTTTTCTCGCATAACCGATACGCGAAGGAGCTAATGAGGTGTTCTCTACATGCAATCCTATTTCATATTGATTTTTCATCAGTTACGTAAATATTGTATTGAATGTAGAAACACCTGAGAGGAGAAAACGTAGCTTTACCGTAAATATTATTACAGTGCATACCTTAATTGAATAGAATTAATATCTCTATGTTTTCTTTTTTTAACACACACTAAAGGATTCTTGAATTTGTAAGCTCATTCAACGAAATTACTTCTTTTAGCCAATATCATTACTAAGGCCTCTTTTAATTTAGAGTTCATAAAACTTCTTTCTCGTGTCACATTTTCTTTATTTAAGCTAAGGTTAACGAAAAATATATAAAATCAGTTTATATTTTGGACAGATAAGTTTATTTCGAAATCCTTCTGAAAAAGTTGAGGCAAGAAAAAACAGTTAACGTAGTTCTCGTTTCTCACTACAATAACTGTAAATGTTCTGAACCAAAACAAGTAAAAATATGTAAAATTTGACGTACATCGGCTGATTTTCTAATTGTTATCAAAATAATTGTATTAGCCTTTTAAAAAAGGTTACTCATGATAAGAATTTTAGATTTAAATAAATTTTGCAAGACAATAGACTTAAAAAGAGTCTCAATCACTTGTATATATCAAATTTTATCTGTAATCATTCATCTGTTATTTAGTTATTGCAAGAGATTCAAATTAGTTATAACTACTATTTTGAATGTCTTGCAATAACTCAATAACAGATGACAGATTATAGATAACATATGACCTGATAGATTAGATATGGCAGATGATAAATGCCAGATAATAAATGAGATAATAGGTGAAAAATTACACATATCAGACTATAAGCAATGAATTACATACACGTTGTCCCCTGAAATTTTGAATACGGGCATTTTAATGCATTACTCGTTGCTTAGTTACCACGCTCGTCACATATTTTAATGGATTGACCAACGGGAAATAATCAGTAATTTGTAATTTGTAATAAAATAGGGAATCAAAATGAAACATATTTACACGTTATTTTAATATTACTATTTTTACGGACACAATGCTGACGTAACGAATAACACGTAACTGCAATGTTCATCTTATTAAATGTTCGAAAACATCTCCTTGTTGAGCCAAACAATATCCCAGATGATCATAAAATTCCTGTTAACATTATAGCTTCAAAATGTCAAATTGACATGCATATTGCAGCAAAACCCATAGCAACCAATAATAATAATCGAGATATAATACAAATTACATTACTCATATTCAAAATTTCAGGGGACAACGTGTATAATATAGCTGTTTATTTCAAATAACAAATGACAAGTAATAGATGATATCTCCAGTCCTATTCTGCATATTTGATTTTTTATGATCTCTACTGTGGTCATTATTTGTTTTTCAAATTTGGCGTTATTTTGCTTTATAAAACAAATTATTTGGCGATTTAATATTGCATCATTCGATAGATTAAATAATAGATGACTGATGACAGATAACAGATCATAGATGCCAGATAACAGATCACAAACTACAGATGATAGATGACAGAGGATAAAGAACAGTTGACATACGATACATGATAGATGGCAAATGAGAAAGGACAGTGGGAAAAGCGCAGATGACAGATGACACTTGAAAGAGAACAGATAATAGATGACACAGATGACAAATGACAGAGGGCAGAGAACAGAGAACAGAGGACAGATAATATATGACACAGATGACAGAGGACAGAGAACAGATGATAAATAACACACATGATAGATGACAGATGATCAATGGCAATTAATGCAGTACAAGTGACAAGGGGCAGAGAACAGAGGACAGAAGGCAGAGGACAGATAATAGATGAGACAGATGACAAATAGAACAGAGGACAACTGACAGATGATGGTTAATACAGATGACAAATAACACAGATGTCAGATGACAAATATGACAGATGATACAAATGAGAGGTGGCAGATGACAGATGATAGATAGCAGAAGGCAGGTGATAGTTGCCAGATGACAGATCAGAGATGGCCATGACAGATAGCAGATGGCTAATGATAGTTGATAAATGTCAGGCGTCTAATAGATTTTACGAAACTAATAACGCATAATGATTGGTAGATGACATATAATGATTTACATAAATATTACAAGTTAGAAAGCACAAATATACTTAAAATATTTACGTCAACGTTCCAGAACAAGTTGATTTATTTTTTTTATAAATTCGGCATTATTTTGCTGTATAAAATGAATTATTTATCGATTTAATATTGCATGATTTGATAGATTAGATAATATTTGACAGATGACATATAGCAGATCATAGATCATAAACTAGAAGGATAGAGTAAAGATTACAGAGAATAGATGACATAACAAATGGCAGATAAGAAAGGGCAGTAGACAGGGGGCAGGAGACAGAAGACAGAGGACACATGACAGATGACAGATGATCAATAGTAATTTATACAGTACAAGCGACACAGGGCAGAGAACAGAAGACAGAAGGCAGAGGACAGATGATAGATGAGACAGATGACAGATGACAAGTAGAACAGAGGACAAATGACAGATGATATATAACACACATGACAAATGACACAGATGATAGATGGCAGATGACAAAGATGATAGATGATACAGATGATAAATAACACAGATGAGAGGTGGCAGATGATGGATGGCAGATGGCAGATGATAGTTGACAGATGAAAGATCATAGATGGTCATGGCAGATGGCAGATGGCAAATGATAGTTGAAAAATGACAGGCGTCTAAAGATTTTACTAAACTAATTACGCATAATAATTGGTAGATGACATATAATGATTTACATAAATATTACAAGTTAGAAAACACAGAAATACTTAAAATATCAACGTAAAAGTTCCAGAGCAAGTTGATTTACTAAAATGTTGTTCTACTCTGCCCCTATTCTGCATGATAACTATTGTGGTCTTATTTGTTTTTTACAAATCTGGCATTATTTCAGATGACACAAAGCAGATAATAGATGATAGATCACACATTACATATGACAGATGGCAGAGGATAGACGACAAAGGACATATGACAGAAGACATGTGACAGAGGGCAGATGAGAGATAACACAGATGGCAGGTGACACAGATGACATACGATAGATAACATATGACAGATGATAGATGACACAGATGACACAGATGACGAAGATGACATAAATGACACAGATGATACAGATGACAAAGATGACCGATAACACAGATAGAAAGTGACAGATGATTGATCGCAGATGACAGATGATAGTTGACACATGATAGATGACAGATGACATATGACAGATAAAACAGATGACAGATGACAAAGATTACAGATGGCACATGACAGATAATACAGATGTGAGGTGACAGATTGCAGATGACAGAAAACAGAACGCAGATGGTAGATGCTTGTTGATACATGACAGATGACAGATGATAGATGACAAATTGCAGAAGGTAAATATAGTTGACAAATAAAAGGCATCTTTGGTTATGATATAATCTATAAGTACATGAAGAGAAAATGTTTTGTTTATCTAAGAGGTTATAATAAACTAATAAGAAATAATGATTGGTAGATGAGATATAATGTTTATTGGCAGATGATAGATGAAAAGATGACAAGTGGCTGTAGATAGATAAAGCATTGAGCTGCCTTGGCCATGTTATAATTTTTACATTTACATAAATATTACAAGGTAGAAAACACAGAAATATCTAAAATTTTGCCGTAAGAGTTCCAGAGTATGTTAAATTGATAAAATGTTCTTCTACTCTAGCTCCATTTTGCATTTTTGATTTTCTGATAATTTGTCGTTATTTTGCTTTATAAAACAAATTAGTTAGGGATTAAATATTGCATGATTTTATAGAAAGATGACAGATGATAGTAAACAGATGTCAGATATTAAAGGAGAGATGACAGAGGAGATATTACAGAGGAGAGATGACAGAGGACAGATGACAGATGAAAAATGACAGATGATAGATGACAGATCACAAATGCCAGATGATAGATGACAGATCACAAATGACAGACGAGAAATGACAATAGGCAGGTGGCAGAAGACAGACGTTAGATGACAGGTGACAAATGACACATAACAGATATCAGATGACAGATGACAGATGACAGATGACATATGACAGATGACAGATGACAGTTAATAGATGATAGATGATATATAATCAATAAAAAATGATAGATTACAATTTTAATTTGTATTAGATAAATTTGTTTTTTTATGTCAATTTTAACACTATTACTATACAATATTATATTTCAAGGTCTAAATGTTATGCCAGTAATGACGTAATGATCAATTTTTTAAGTAAAATTCTGATCATCATAAAAAAAGTTTATAATAGAGAAAAATTCAATCTTTGACAGACAATACTATATAATGATCCAATAGTTTATAATGACAACTTTGACAGTAATCATTTGTGATAACGTTGATAAAAGTGTTTAAATTATAATAGATAATATTTATTAGGAGTATTTTTTATATTAGAAAATTTTGATGTTTAAAGGTCTACAACCTATTGACGTTTTGACAGTATAAAATGTCAATTTGTGACTGTCAATTGTGTCAATTTTGACATTTTACAATAATATTTCTAAAGGTTATGCTAGTACTAACATCAATACCAATTTTTGGTAGTAGAATTAAGAAAATAATGACAAAAAAATATAGACACAAATATTTTAAAACACAATTTGCAGAACAAAATACATTTATTATGTGGTAGATGATTTGAAATTATAGCAATGGAAAAACTGTAATTTTTATCATTAAAAATATTAATATAAATGTTTTTAATTTTAATTCAGTTCTAACAAAAAACGTAATACCTACAAAAATAATATAAATAATATTCACACATAATTTAGACTGCACAAGAATTGGGCAGAGTTCATCCTAAATGATCTTCCACTCGTACCCTGAAGGAGTAAATTCCTCTGCTAAATATTTAAAATGTCACTTTTTAACAGCCAATATCAATTTTGACAAGTGACACTTTTTTATCTTTCCGACAAGATTTTCTGATCGCAAAAAATGTAATTGAAGATGTTATATATTATTCTACAAATTATTAATGTCAATTTGGACAATAATCATTTACGACAATAAATAACGTTGAAAAAGTATAAAAAATATAGTAAATAATATTAATTTTTTATTTCATCGTCAAAAATAATTAATCAGAAAATTTTGTTTTTTAAATGTCTACAATATTAATTTTGTACAAAAGTGTAAAATGTCAATTATGCCAGTTTTTATACTAAAATATTATTTTGATGATTGATGTTATAACAAAAAAATTAATATTAATTTTGACAGCAGAAAATATTGACGATTAAAAAATATTTTTTTAAAATTAAGAAGCATTATTGCAGAAAAACACTTGTATTAGATGATATAACAACAAAAAACTATTAATTTTGTTATTTCAGTTTTTTACAGAAAATAATGTAAATTTAAATACAATTAATTTATTGCGGAAATCCCCTTTTTAACAATTGTTAAAATATAATTAATACACATATAAAAAAAGTTGTCAATTTTGACGGTACAAAATTTCAATTTGAATGTAGAGATTGTCATTTTTCATTCTCTCATCTAGGACTACAATAGAGCAATTGTTTTTACCTTAAATCAAAAACACAAGCGAACGTTATACTTTTTATACTAATTTCTTCGTTGATAATTTTTTTTATAATTTTTCGAAACATGAATGTAGTTCCATATCGTAATATTCAAATCTCAATTGTTGCCATCGTATCTACAACGAAGATATATCAATTGTTTTTATGTATATTAAAAAAAAATTCGAATTTGAGCTCCTAAAGCTTACTTGGCTGATAATTTTTAACAACTTTTTCAATCACTGAAAGCATAATCATTTCTTTCAAATTAAATTTCAATTGTTGTCATTCTGTCCTTACCTTAAATATAGCAATTGTTTTGATCTTGGATCAAAGATACTTTATTCATTTACGCATTTTCAGTTTGTTTATGTCTATGATTGATATATATTTTTTTAAATTTCTTAAACCAATGAATGCATTTTTATTTGCTTCAATTCAAATTTCAATTGATATCATTCTGTACAAAACTAAGATATAACAAATGTTTGTGTCCTAAATGAAACACTCGTTTTTTTTGAGTATTTAAAGTTTTTTAGGCGAATTACGTAGCTAAATGTTTACAAGTTTCTTAACTCATAATTATAAAAACTCTAAAACATTTCGTAAATCTACAACAATGAATCTTAGTTAATTTTCTACAACGTAAAAGACTAATACGTGTTTCTTAACTCTTTAAAAATCTTCATATTATTTACAAAATTCTATATAATCCTAATATGAAATTGTCATTTTATTAGTTAGATGTTTGAATTGATTGATTCTCTCTTTACTATGTAATATTCATTCTTAAAATATTCGCATGTATCTCTAATCTTTCTGAATTACGAAATCTATATACAATCAAAACTCATAAGATATTTCCAACATTACGATTAATTGTTGGTTTGGTGTACTTAGCTCTTCGTTTATGTTGAAAAAAACTCTCTTTTGTCAAAAACTACAGCTCTATACTATAAATATACATCTAACTATGTTTACGACTATCAGTAGATATAACGTACGTCTAGATATATGCTTACGTCAGCATTTTAAAATATTTTATCAGACGTAAACGTGAATGTATTAACTACGAAGAATAAGAACCGATCGATATTATCTCGTGCTTAAGACCTTAATGTAGGCCCGTGCGAAGGTATGCGGGTTATGTAATGGTGTTCGAGTAACAGGTCTTTTTCGATCTTTTTGATTTATGGTAATTTGATTTCATGACCGGGCCCCGTTCGCCGGTCGGACATGTGGGAATCGAGATGAATGGAAATGAATTTCTTCGGTGGACTTGTTAATTGGTAGCACTGCACGGTCCGACGAGTGCCACTTTTGTTTAGGTGATAATGACGAAGAAGACATTCGGCTGTATATTACGAACGTTATTAACTGGAACTGTTCAGAGTGTTGTAATCTGATTTTCAATCGTTTCGATAATATCTTAACAATATTGGGAGTACAAAAAATTCCTTATCTAAATATTTCTTTTGAATGAAAAAGAAAAATGGGAAAATGATAGTTAAGAGAAACATCCAACGAAAAAGTTGAAATTGTAACCTAGAGAATAGTAGAAAGTCTTTGAGAAGATCATAACATATATAGTGCATTGGGTGGTTTTGAGAGAGGAGAGTTGAAGAAAGAGAAGTCTACTTCCTATGATTTTTAGGAAGCAGAAGAAGAACTTATTTATCGATTTGAAGAGGCTGTTACTATATGAAAATTCATTATATATGTAGTAACTGTAATGCTCTAGTTGAGAGCCATTTATAACAAAAAATATCTCGGAAGGAAATGTTTGGCGATATCATTACGAAGGGTGATACAAGAATGATCAGAAGACATCCCATATTTCAAATCGTGTCGGCAAAAAATGTTGCGGTAGGGATTTTGTCGAGGGGTGGACGCCAATAAATCAATAGAAAACGGTGGCTTTTACACGTATTATCTGGAAACGTTATATACTAAGGGGAGACACATTTTTTTTATTAGATACAAGATAAGAGATAGCTTTCAATCGCATTAATATGAGCAGTAACACGTATTGATTAAAAACAAAATGTAGAGGAAGCTTGCCTTAGAGATTTTACATCAATTTCGAAAATGGTGATCTGGTCATAATAGTATTTCCCTATATTTTACTAGTAAACTATGAATTTTACACAAAAAAGCTATTCTTAATAATTAGAAAAACACGAAAAACATTGCGTAAAATCTACAACAAATGAGTCTTATTAAGACTACAAAACAAATTACTTATTGAAACAACTACTTCTCTGGCTAATACCTCGACAGACATTGAATGATATTTTAACAAAACAAGACAAGAGATGTTCCGCATCTCTAAGACAAGTGTTTAAGAAAAGACGTGAACCAGAAAATATTGGAAATTTAAAACAAAGTTAGATTAATTGAAATGTATCCAATTCTTCGGCCTTTACTTGCTGTAAAAATATTATTTGTATGTTTAAAATATTCTTTTATCTATTTTGTATTAACTACCGTTTTTAGCAAGTATGATGAAGAATAATTAATCAATCAATCAATTTGAAAGAAAAATTATTGTACAATTTTAGGGAAACTACTTAAGATTTTTACC